>CM059266.1:21793523-22061023 GCA_030347295.1 Setipinna tenuifilis | reverse complement strand
GCCTAATGCTTCACTAAATGGATTCACTTCAGCACGTCGATTTCTGAGAGAGCATGAAATCTTATTTACTTGCCTCCTATACAGTGTTTCGGTAGTGTCTATGGTTCTGCTCTATTCAGTTCCTTTTAGATTAGGGCCATGCTTTTCTCCGGTGTCAGTTTCTGCAGAAAGTAAAAGCCTAAACGGGTCTCCTCATCGCAGCAGGACGTGACACGGTGAGCAGCTGGGAGAGGCATGGCTCTGGCAGACAGGGTGACAGGAAGCACTCAACAAGTCTGTCTGTGGCGGCCGTAACCTCATGCCATCACGTCCAGCCACTACTACTACGAGAGAGATACTCACATCTCTGACCTTTCACCCCGGGCTCCCACTTACACGTCTCTTTTTAGAAACTACCACTGTCCCCTGCAGCCCCCTCCTCCCGTCAGCCTGCCCCCCAAACCCAACCCCCAAACAATCTGTTTTCCCTAAAGGATGCTATAAAGTAGCAAATCAATCTGTTATTTTGGTAGTTTCTTCGTAGTTTATCTTAAATATGCAGGGAATTGTGGATTAAAATGTTTCCTAGATGCGAACGGGAGATAAGTTGGATAACGGCCTTCAAGGTGATCGGTTTTGTGGAAATAATGACTCCGCGTAGGGTCACCTCAGTGGTCATTGTCCCTTACATATCTGTGTGGTTTCAGCATGAGCAGAGCCAAACCCTGAGGACAGCACAGCACAGCACAAGAGGCTAGAAGCAGCCAGAGCTCACTACAGGCAGGCAGGCAGGCAGGCGTCCAGCCGTGCCAAGTGGTGGCCTCTGTGTCCTTCAATGACATAGACTACTTGCACTCGAAACTCAAACAGCATGCTGAGTGCACTTCCAACAGCCCTGCACTGCACGCCCACAAACCTGCCTAGCTGTGGCTAGCTGAGCCAAAAATAAAAATAAAATAATAATAATAGAAAAAATAAACATTTTTTTGCTCCTTTTGTTCTGCATCCAAGATAAAAAGCTGATGCCCACCCAGCTCTGGGCCAGGCGAGGGCCTGTTGTGTGTGTGTGTGTGAGGGTCACATGCTGTGTGCATCTCCCCAGCAAGTGTGTGTCTGTGTGTGGGGGGGGGGTTGGGGTGTCCTGCATGTCCTGCCCTGCAGCACGTGGTGTGGTGCATGCTCACGCGCTCGCTCGCTCGCACACTGGCATGGCTGCTTGTCAATGAAAAGGGAGATTAGGGAGGATAAGGCCGGGAGAGGAACGGCTTGTGGGGTGGTGGGTGGGGGTGGACTGAGAGAGGAGGGGAGGGGTGGCAAACTGGCCAGCGCCCAGCTGCCCACAGCTAAGGTCAGCCTGCAGAGGATTAGGCCGCTATCAAAACCACCCCCACTCGCCTCTCCTCCTGACCAAAGACGGGGCCAAAGAGGACAAGGTCACCTTTTTTGCACTCCTTTTTTCAGAGAAAATAAAAGGGAATGAGAAACTGACAGAGAAACCACCCGGTGAGTTCGTGACAGGGCGAATTTGTTGCAGTCATAACAAGCAAATTTGATTTTCGTTGCTGTTTCTGCCACAAAAGCCTGAAATCAATTTTAAACGCAGCAGAGCAAATTCTAAACACCTGCTGAACACATTAGTCTGTGCCGTTCTTTCCCCTTAATTGTAGTGATTGCTGCAAACAGGTCTGGCTCTGACAGCCTGACTGTTTATTAATCTACACATCAGCACTGAGCTCTGAGTCAGGGCTTCCCTCACACGGTGACACACAAGTGCCTCACATGTAGGGCTAGGCGATATGGAAACAAAAATGATCACAATGTAATTTTCCATATCATCTGATAATGATTTTTTATCATGATTTCTTTGTCTGACCACTTAAAAATCAGCTGGATTGAAACCTGTCTTTCAAGGCACCGACATATATCTCACATACCGGCTTTATTTGCTCCATGTCACCTTGGCCACCTTACCAAACCATCGGTACACAACTGACATTGTAAAACCTTTTTTTCGTTCAAAATGACATCAGCTTTGGGGATCTGCCATCATGTGATCGATTAAATAAGCCCCAGGCTGATCACCATGATTGACCTGAATTTCAGCACCTGAATATTAACCTGCCCCCCCCCCCCAGCCCTACTCACATCACGTGCACGTTCAGCTCTGGCCCCCAGCAGAGTGGTGTGCTTTGCTGACTGCATCTCTGGGATAAACCAGTGCACACACACACACACACACACACACACACACACACACAGACAAATCGTCTGCACATGAGCCATGAGATAGCGGCAGCAGAAAAATCAATCCAGCCACGCCTGTGTCACACGGCAGTCTCATGCAGCAGCGGCGGCGTTTATGACTTCAGCATAGACTGCGTTTGCTATGCGGCTTCACTGACCCCACTCACAGCGATGTCTCGGCACAGATCAGAGACTCAAACACAGATTACTCTAAGGGAAAGTCCACGTGGTGTTTTATGGCAAGGTGCTTCATTGCCGAGACTGGAGAGGTAAGTGTGTGTGTGTGTGGGGGGGGGGGGGGGGTGGCTTGTAGGGAGCTGGGACAGGGGTTGGGACAAGCAAGCTGTCTGGACGAAAAGCTATTCAATTGCCCCCACACCGGTGGGGGGGTCTAGCATTGTTTAAGTGGCTAGGTTTTATTCATTCATTTTGGCCCCTGCAGAGGCCTGCCACTGCTGCTGTCCAGGTCCCACAGTGCTGCTGCTAGGAGACCAGATGCCCCTGAGGGTTCTGGGTAATTAACAAGGATAGGCAACACAAATGGAGCACTTAAGGCCTTTTGGGTTACAGACACAACCTGTAGATTCCACCTTCTACATTACATATCCTAGCAATTGTTTTTACACTTGTTAAACATTATTTTAAAAGTTTGAGAAATCTGGTCATGACACACCTATTTCTGGTAAAAATGTCTGACTGGCTTTATCAGTTCAACTCAAAATTAAAGCACCACGTTTGTCAGCTGATATTTTGTGTTTGTTTAAGCAGTCTATAATGCAGCAGCTGCCATTATGGATAATAGTCTTTTCATGTCATGATGTTCTACATTTCAGTGTTGTAGCATACTGGTAGCATATGCAGTCTTCAGCTTCAGTACACACAGAGTACATTTTTACTTAAGGTCGGCACTGATATGTGCACTGTATCTATCTGTTTAACAAAATAGTCTGATAAGTGCATTTTTGCTTTAGGGTCAAAATGTCATCTCTGTTTTCCATCTGAGCACCATTTAAAAGCAATTAAGTCCCACAAACTGTTCTCTTTCAAGAACATTATTAAGTCTCATTAAGACTTCTTACTAATAAGATTTCAGTGGGCCCTGAGTCTTTGCATGGATAGAGATATGCTGGCCAAGTTAATCACCACTGCTTATCAGTCAAGCAGAATTCCTTTATAGACAAACTAAATAATGAAATGACGTGTGTTGATCTACCGTCAAACAGGTCTTAGCTAGTCTTCAAAACTGTACTGGACGTTTCATTTATTGACAAATGACAGACTGCGTCTCTTGATATCTGGATGTGGTTAAAAGTCAGGCCGAAATGTGTGTTTTGTAGTACTGCAGTAGAGCAGATAAGTATGATTTCATCCCTTACCTGTAGCTCGCACCAAGCCACCTCAACAGTAGTTTCCGTGTCTAGTCCTTTGTATACAGTCTTGAAAGATCCCCTTCCGATTTCAATGTTGAATTTGAGGAACCGGCCATCAGGTGAAGTGGCAACGGCTTTGGTCTCCACTTCATCCCGCTCCTCTTGTTCCCACTTGCTCTCAATTTGAGCGCTGGTCAGAACCACCTTTTTCTGGGCGCTCTCTTCCTCCGACTCCGAGCTGGTCGCGAGCACTTTGGAGCTGGGCTCCGCGACCTTCCAGTCCCCTAGTGAGGGCAGCGGGTCAGAGTCCTGGGTGGCCGGAGGGGAGCTCGTGCTCGATTCAGGTGATTCCGTAGACGACGAGGAATCGGCCTTTTTCTCCTCTGTCGTACTTTCTGACAAGATGTTGTCAGCGGACCAGGAGAGTGTCTTTGACAGAGGGGCAACGTAATCCTGACATTCCATATCCATCGTGTGAATTTTGTTCAACCTGTAGGCATTTCGCCTCGAATTTGCAGAATGTCTTCTTCGCCTTGGTGGTATTCTGGCTGGAAAACACGCATCGGCATCGAAACTCGTAGGTAATTGAGGGAAACCAAGTCCTGCCATGTCCACATCGGCCTGAGACATGGTGACTCACTTGAGTTGGTCGCCTATGGTGTTGACAACAGGTGTCCGTTCGTCTGTTTTCGTCAGTTTAAATTTGTTCAACAGCACCAAAAGCAACGGAGCAGAAATGCATCTTATATTTCCAATGAGTGCACATAAAGAGCAAGAATGTACAGAAAACAAGTCACCCACGATAAAGAAGTAGTTGATGGACGTCGGTCATAAAAATTAATCTTGTCACAAAACTGGCCGGAGTGACACTCAATAGCCTAAAAACACAACAATAAAATAATGTCGAGGCTTACCACAATAAAAAAAATAGCGGATAAAAAGGTGATAAAACGTTACCATAGATATGTTACAAAATAAGATAATGGCTTGAGCAGAGCGCAAGGCGAAAAAGAATACTGACGAAAGGATCTCTGAAGGACGTGCAAATTTCTCCAGAGAAAGAAAAGTCCAGGAAATTATCCGCAATGTTTAGTCTCCCTTTGACAAAACTTGACGACGTCTAAACACGAACTGTCCCTTTGCCACACAGTTTTCTGTAGTTGATGTACCTATTCAGAGCCTTCAGTTGTGGAAAGACGCACACGGATTCAATATCTCCACTGCGCACCCGGAGAGCGGCTTGCTGTGTGCGTGTACCACTTGCTCCGCCCCTTCGAATCACCTTTCTAGTTATATGTTATGAAGTACGCTCAGTAGTCTCCACCTGTATAGCCAAATTCTGACCGTAGTTCTTTTTTTAGCTGATGAGTTTCATAAACGTTGTATTTAATATTTGGGACATATAAATGTATGCGCAACAGCCTTTTAGGCCTATATATAAAAAAAAAGATCTGACAGCAACTTCACATGATTGCCTGAACTCATTGTGTGCTCCTACAGATGGAATCCTAATTTCTACGTAATGTTAGAGGAGATAACAGCATGACTGCTTTTACCCAGAATAGCTCTTTAAAATGTGACTCAGCAATATACCACCACGTTCTGTTCACTCCCTAAGAACGCTCGAAAGTGCGGTTAGCAGTGTTCTTTTCTGTGCACGTCCAAGAAAGCGGCATGTCATGATACACCGAGTGGACGTGAGCGGACAGAATGACTTGTGACTTTCTGATAACGCCTTACTGTACTCTAGACAGAGTCTGGCCTGTGCGAAGCTCCCTCTAATGGGCTTGGCACTGATTGGCATGCTGCCACCTACCGTGCGTTCATAGTGTCTCTATCTGGCAGTCCTATAGGAGGGCAAGAGATATAAATACCTGAGACAGAAACAGTCGGCCATCAGATCGCAAATCAGGTCACACACACTGCCAACGTAATCATCAGTACAAGAGCTTATTTTACATTTTATTTAAAGACCTTTGAATAATGAATAACAAAATCAGTCTACAACTGACTATGTCTCCAGTGAATGTTGATGTTGATTTCTGTAAACACAGCCAAACACTTCTATCTTTAGCAGAGACTCACACCCAACAGCAGTGACAATCCAGTTGATCTTGTTTGTGGTGATCACACTACGGAGTTCATGCTGATTTGCGTGGTGACCTTGCCAGGCTGATATGGTGAAATTGGGATTATCTCGGGACACCGTGAAGTTGGTATTAACTCTCGACTCCTCAGGACAGAATCTGTTTGGACCAGCTCATCCCGGCATATTCCCCCTGCCCCATCTCAGCCCCCAACATGTCACATTAGGGTGGGCATTTGGCTTAGTTGGGAAGGGGGGGGGGTTGTTCAAACAACAACAGCAAATACAATTTCATTATCAATCACAGGTTCAAGGGTGTTTGTATTTGCATTGCAGTGTATTAAGAGAGTCAGGTATGTGTGTGTGTGTCAGTGTGTCTCAGTATCCTATGATATCCTTACAATATCTTTGGTCAAAGGACTTGAAGTGACAAACTGTCTCAGTGACTATGACATTGACCTCCACGACCGCTGCCTACCAGCCCAGCCCAGCCCCGCCCAGCCCCAGCCCCGTTGTGGTGTGTGTGCAGAGAGGTCAGACAGTAGATGTGACACTGCTGGATGTAGAGTAAACATGCTTCCTGTTAATAGTGTTCCTCATAGTCACCTGTATCCCAGAGGTATCCCAGCATGTACTGGGGGATACCAAGAGCCAAGACCTGCTTGTCTTCAGACAACATGCGGCACACACACACACACACACACACACACACACACACACACACACACACACACTTTTCTTGTCTTCACTGTGTTCACTGTGTTATCCCCTAACTCAGCTCTCTGCTGCGTGATAAATAGTACAGTTTGGAATATAAACACGGAGTGTCCCTGTGTGCATGTGTGTGTCTGTGTGTGTGTGTGTGTGTGTGTATGTGTGTGTGTGTGGTTTGGGCTGAATGTTCTGACATGGTGCTGGTGGGGTCAAGAGGCCCCACCTGTTACAACACCATGTAGGCGGAGCTTGTTGTAATGTAAACATGCATGTATGTGTGTTTGTGTGTATGTGTGTGTGAGAGACAGAATGTGCAAGTGGGTGTGTGTTTATGACAGAGCGGGTGTGTTTGTGCGTGTGTGTGTGTGTTTATGATGGAGTGTGTTTGTGTGTGCGTGTGTGGGTGTGTGTGTATGACGAAGCGTGTGTGTGTGTTGGGGTGTGTGTGTGGCTTATCAGTGTGAACACATTGCTCCTCTGCAGTCCCCTGTAGCTCATGTGCCAGAGGACAAGCAGAGAGTCCTAATCAGCCTCAGCCCCTGCAGAGAGAGAGAGAAAGGGAGAGAGAGTGAGAGAGAGAGAGAGAGAGAGAGACAGACAGAGAGAGAGAGAGAGAGAGAGAGAGCAAGAGGGGGCAAAGAGAAAAAAAAGAGAGAAGGGAAATTGTAACATTCATGAAACAGGAAAACAGGGAGGCAGTGAAAGACAGACAGAGAGAGAAAGAGAGTGACAGAGACAGAGACAGAGACAGAAAGAGACAATGCAGAACGCAAGCAAGGGATAGAGAGAGAGAATGAAATAGAGTAACAGAGAAAGACAGAGAGATAGACAGAGAGCTACCGAGCAAGAGAGAGAGAGAGAAAGAAAGAGAGAAGAGAGAGAGAGAAGAGAGAGAGAGAAAGATAAAGTGGGTCACCAAGAGGTGCTAATCAGCCCTTATTTCTAGAGAAGCGTCCCTTCCCTTCTCGCTAGCCAGCGCTAACTTATCTCCTGACAGGCAGACAGAATGTGCTGCTGCTTAGCCCCAGAGCACTAGCGGATTTAGTGCAACAAGTAATGGAATAAAATAATAATGTACCGTAAATACCAAATAGCCCTTTGTGCATGTGTCTCTGTCAGTGTTTTTGTACGGAAACTGTGCTTGCCTGCACTGAGATAGCAGCACTTTCAAAGGCTTTGTGAAAACCAGACCTCTCCCCACACACTAATTTCTGCAACATCATGTTTTCTTGCCAAACTACAAGGCAGAGGAAAATGCACAGACACCCCTATTTTTCACCGAGGAACATGAATGACCCAACTACATAAATAGGCCTTTTCTTAAAGAACAGGCACAGTGTGAATACCTTAACTGAGGACATTGTGAACTTTGTCTGTTCTTAATGCGGAGTGAACTGTTTGGCTGGTCAGTTGGCCTTATTTCCAAAACATTGCTTAATCACAATTCATGTCCAGTTAGCCATGATACAATGCAGGGAATTAAGTGGGAAAACATGTGGGTGTATTAATGCCAAGACCTTTGTTACATTGCACTTAGTAATTACAACAAACCAATTATTTAGTGTGGGAAGAGGGACTATCCGTAATTACTCTTATTATCTTGCATTAGACTAATGGTGACATTAACATGACGAAAAAAACTAACTTAATATTCATATTGTTGTTATTATTGCTCCGTCAATCTGTTATTGCAGAGTAAATCATGCTTTGAGTGGTGGTAGGGTACCTTGTTAAGGATTTAATCTTCTAAAGATCACTATACACATTGTGTACTGCCTGCATACACCACACAAACCAGCGCAGTCTCTCTCCTCTCCGGCATTTAACAAGAACATATGACCTCGTTTTTGCAAACCATTAAATGTGGTCAGACCACCTGCTCTTTAATGACTGCTGTCAGTAGTATGCAACTATCTTAGACAAAATGTGTTTAGAGCATACATTGCTGTGAGGAGAGATGCAATATTTGCAGGGCACAGAGTATGTTCCAGAAAATAGAAACACACATTTGTTTATAACTCATTAACATTAGCGCTGGTCTGTCCAAACTGTGATAATATTATCTGTAAACAGACAAGTTAAAGATCATAAACAAAGATAGGTAAGTAGCATTTAAATACAGTCTTATTCTTTACACCATTGTCTCAACCCCTGTAAAACACACACATACACACACACACGTCTCATTGTGAGGATATTGTCTGTAAGCAGCTCCTGTAAGATCATAAACAGGTTGTAGTGGGGGCTCCAAGCCCAGGGGCCGGGTCAAGGTTGCCTGCCCATGCCGCGGTGAACTGTCCTGGACTGAAGGCTATGACAGTGGCCTCCTCCTCCTCTGAAGACTGGCCGTCCTGTCATGCAATGTTGCCTGTCTGTCTGTTTGAGGAAGAACAGGTATGTGTGTGTAAACAATAGAGGGATCACACACCCCTGTTCTGTCTCTCTGTTTGCAGTCAAACGGGTGTGGTGCGCTCTATAGGGGTGGAACTTTACTCTGATAAAGTCTTCAAACGTGCGAACCTGGTACCTGGTCTCAGGGAAGAGTCACTTGCCACCTCCTAAACCATTAATGGTATTTGGTAAATTTGTGATGGGCGTATACATAGCTCATAGTCCGAATGAGGCATGGGTGACATTTTTGGAGATTTGGTTCAGAATGCATTGCTTTAAGCCAGCCAATCATTTCAAACAAGCCCATTGTAAACATGCCAGCTTCAGGGTTAAAACGCCACTGTATAACAGAAAGTGTTTACAACCATTAACTGGCAGTCTGTACATATACTTTTTCTTTTTTCCACAGAACACCACAAAAATGTTACTAACCATTGCTTGGCTTTTTATTAAACAGCTCCTATGCTGCATCCACCCTGGTCTAATGACATGAGCTTCATCGTGCTGATGTGATGAGGGACAGAGAAAGATGCAGCCATGCTGCCACCTACTGGAGTAAATGTTACTTGCACATAGACTGGATCGGAATACTTGACATGTTGGCCGTCTCATCTCAATTTCTGACAATAGTAGGTAATTTTAAGTAAATGTCACAAGGTAGATACACAAGTTACAAGGATACAAGATCTTTACAAGACCTTACAAGATTCAACAGTTTCCATTAAGTAGCTATTGGGGGTTAAAAGGTTTAAAAATTGTGGGCTTAACTTTACAAATATCAAGACAATATTAGGATTGAGCTTTCCCAGAGAACATCATCAAATTTCTTTCAGTGTTTTACTGTCAAACTTTGGACAAACTAGACAAGCGTAACACAACATAAATTATTAACCACAACGAGGTCTGACCTTGTCAAGACCAGTCCTGTTTTATTAGACAGCAAAACTTTGGCAGACTTTGTCAACCAAGATCCTTTGACATAAACGTGTTGTACTGCCGATTTCTTCTGACGGGGTCATCACTGGAGTCCCAACCACAGAGCTCACTTGAATTCTTCCTGTCACATACTGGCAGACTACTGAGTGTGTGGTGCATTTGGTTAAATGGTTAGGCATCAAAATTCTGAAACACATTCCATTTGATAGGTTTTCTCTATATTAAATAGATATGGTTTAGATCAAACAATGCCTAGTAAAGGGTCACTGGTTTCACATAATTATAATGACAGCACAAACAGCTTTGGACAGTGGTCCCCAAATTTTTAACTGCCAAATACTATACAAGATATTCTATGTCTTCTTATTGTGTAACCCTGCATCATGGACAGCTTGCTATGACAGTATTTTTGCACATAATTGCAACATTTTTGCAACATTATTGCTACATAGAGAATGTGAACAAAAATTAGGTTACGGTACATAACAATGTAGTTGCATCTGGGTTGTATTGTGTGTAGTCTGTATGTAAGAGTATTTTTCCAAATACAGTCTGTACTTGCACTTTATATTTATGCTGATGAGAGCTGACTCCCATTCACAGATATTTTTTGTGTATTTTGCCTACTGCATAAAATGTATTGGTTTCCTCAATACCCCAGTTTGACAACCACTGCTTTAGGACATAAACATCATCTTTGCCTACATATGACACAATAAAAGTGCATCAAACTATTGGCCAACTTTACTCTATGTTCTTAAACTGATGAGTTCAGCGATCTGTCAGTTCAGTATATGATACATGAGTTTAATGTTGGATCCATATTTTATTACATCACACCACCCATATTTACATCAAAACCTTAAATAAAAACCCTTTACATTACCCAAGCATCATGTTACAGTACACATGTTCCAAAGACATCCTGAGAAGCATTTTTTAAAAACATTTTCAGGCCCTCACAGGTTGTGCCCTTTTGCTCAAGTTGAATAGACGAAACCTGTATAAGGTCAACATCTCTGTGAAATGAAAGTCTGTGGTTGAAACTGCAGTCAGAAACAGTGTTCCTAGGAGTTGGCTCCTGTCCTGGGGCCCTTCATGACAAAGATCTTGGCTTCCTCATCAATTTCATCCATGATCTTCTCCTGCTTCACAGAGACAATGGTGTAGGTGACTGGGGGAGGGGGGGAAGTCAAGAACCATTAAACCAAATGGATGCTGTAGGTTGAATTGGAAAGAGTGACCTTGGAGTGCAGAAAGGGCACTGCGGTCTATTGTTTAAAACAGCATGTGAATAAGTGAATTGAAGTGAGATGAATTCCATTTTGTCATTATGATCGCCTCAGTCTCTGCATTTAACCAACACACGTGTGTGAGCAGGGGGCAGCCCAACAGGCGCCCTGGGGAACAGTGTGTGGGGACGGTACCATGCTCAGGGTACCTCTAAAAATAACGTAATGACAAAAGAACAAGACACATCTGCTTCTGGTAAAACTCTGAATGTGCTGCTCCTTTATTAGTCTTGCAGCTGACCAGACAGATGCCAAAATGCCTACACAATTGTTGACACGGTTGTGCTCTGAGACCCAATCCTCTGGCCAATCATAATTATGCCATAACCCAGCCACATTGTTACCTGCAAATGCTGTCTTCGGTAGGCTATCTATTATGGTTTACCATAAACATGCCCAGCCAAATGTCTTTACCTTGCTGAGCTTTTCCCTGTGGTAAACCGCGACCCATTTCACAGCAGCCAATTTTCCAGAAAGGAGCAACATAACCACAGTGTTACTAACGACATCTTGACATCCAATAACCCTCTGATGCTGCTACACTAAATCAGAATATTATTTGCTGGCATTACGAACACCTGTGCTTACCCTTTAACTTCTTGGGAAAAGACTGCTGCGAAATGGGGCCATATACTTCACCCTGCTTACTTCTATGCCAAATCTTTGCCATTTGGTATATAACACATCCAAGCGCTCGCTTAGGCTACATTGTTACACCCATTTACCCATTGTATAGTCTCTGGTTACACCTGTTTAACACACTAGGCTTCAGTGCAGACGTCACGCCATCTAATTTTAGTCTGCAACATATGCCGAAGACCAGACCTTGACTACGCGGCTACAGCTTGACCCTAAATCAAAGACTAAAAATTGAGTTTCCTGTATTGGTTCACCTGCAAGATAGGATGTCAACGCAAGGCAGGCTAGTCTGTTATTTTAGCTCGTGTGTGCAAAAAGTAGCAGCAATCAGCTTTTAAGCAAAGCTAAGCTTAGCCTACTGAATTTCACTGGAAATTGACTGGAATTATGTGAATGGCAAAATTAACAACACAAAAAACCATGTGAAGCATTTGTCAACAGAGACTAGCGTTAGCCCAAGCCCCAGGCCTGCTGTTATGAAAACTCCGAAAGGATACACATGCCGAGGACGAAAGCCCCAATCGTCAGTCCTGTGATAAGATTGCGTGTTCTGAGTTTCTGCGTGTTGGTCCGCCACTGTTCGAGTTCAAGTCTTCTTTTAATCAGGTTTTTCTGTGCTTGAGTGAGCGGCTTTGCCGTTTCCCCCAAAACTTCCTCCGTACCCTTGTCTGCCATGATTGAGTGACGTAACGACTGTATTTCCAGTATTTTGCGGGGCAGACCATTAGGTGGCACTGTAGTGCAGTTGTGAAGAGCCAGGCGGAGGTACTTCTTCTGGTTCTATAACTGTTCAATCTAAATAAAACCTCTCACTAAAAGGGAAACACACACACACACAAAACTGTTTTCTCTAGTAGGGTTCTGAAAATCAAATCAGCATCTCCATACAGCTTGTCAGCGGATTCATGAAGTGTTCTAAAAGTAGAACTTGTAAACATGACCTTATGTAGTAAACTCGAAAATGGGTTATGTTGCAAAATAGGCTACAACAACTAACTACTAACCCTAATATTACATCTAAGAATGGACTTTGGTGGTTAGCTGGGGTTAGAGTTAAGGAGTTGGTTTTGGGATCAGAGGGTTGCAGGTTCAGTTCCTGTAGCAGTAGGGGGGGAAATGTCGGTGGGGGAGTGAATAACCAGCTCTCTACTGCACCCTCATCCATAGCTAAGGTGCCCTTGAGCAAGGCATGTAACCCCACATTGTTCCAGGGGAACTGTCCCTGTACTTAGATCACTGTAAGTCGCTCTGGATAAGAGTGTCAGGTAAAAACAATGTAATGGTGGATGCTCTTTGCATTCCTGAATGCTCACCCAGGTCAAAGAGGTGATGTCCACAGGCAGTGTTCAAATGAAACACAGGCAGAGGGTAATACGTGGGTCAAACCATTTCCATAATTTACAAATCCGAGGCCATGGATTAGTAATTTAATGGGCCGGTTTATTGTTTAATATTTCTACCACCCTTTTTTACTACCTCAATAGAAGCATACTCTATATGTTTTATGTTTTTCTATGTATATTATTATATGTGAGCATCTGTGAAGATGTACGTAAAAGGTAGACCTTCAAGGGAACCCAACAGTTTATGACAAATAAAGACAAAAATCATAATAATACAAATCAAGTTCCTTTATTTAGAGAACCTTCACTGATAATGTATTTCCTATGTTATGTACACAAATATGTTCTTGAAACAAAACCTTTCTTAAGACAGTTTGTTCTGATTTTATACTGCTTAGCATATAAACACCAACACTGACCTAGCAGCCAGCCTGTACAGCTATAGTCATATATTAGATGTCTCCTTATCTTACAGCCCATAGCTTGAAGTTATACTTTATAATATTGCTTTATTTACTTAGATTTCACCACCACTTTCAGTATAAAATTCCCATTCCCTTTTACAATAAAATAAAACAATCAACAAAAACAAAACAATGTTAAGGCAGGGAGATGTTGATTTCTGCTTGGCTCTGTAGTAGGTTTCACAGGTTAATACCTTTTCTGCCGAATGCAGTATTGTGGCATATCTGGACACCAGCAGGGACAAAGTGAGCAGTGCTATCCCCTTTGACATGAAACCTAACAATATTCTATTTTGGCTAAGTGATAGACCATCACTTGAATCCATGCAGCCACACCCATACTTACAGTAACCACCATGTCACAAAAAAGGGAAAGATGACATGATAATAATAATAACTAGTTTTCCTGCAGGCAGCAGGTGGAAACCTTTGGTCTTGACAGCTTTGTTTTAAACATCTGCAGTACCAACATGAGAAGCATGTCCAGAGAGCAGCTGACTCGACACCCAGTTAGGGTTACACGTCCAATCCCCCCCCCCCCCAGTCAGCTGCCACCAGCTTCCATGTTCATTAACAATCACATCTCCGACTCAGCGGTCGAGGGGGCCACGCAGGGCTGAAAGTGGTTAAAGAGAAGACTTGAGTTGCGTAAAAAAAAGACGCACAAGACATTGTGATCACGGAGTTCCAGTACAGCGTGAGACTTCTCCCAGGGAGGCACTTCTTTTTTTCCCCACCAGGTGGCGTCCTTCATCACAGCTTGCGTTAATTTCCCTCTTTCTCTTGTCATGCCCAAGTGCCAAAGTCAGTTTGTTTACTCTACGGCACCCTGTCCTCTCAAGAGAAGGGGGGCAGAGGCAGAGAGCAGAGGAAGAAGGGGAGAGAGAAAGAGAGACAGAGAGAGAGAGACAGACAGACAAAGAGAGACAAATGGAGAGACAGGTAGGGTGTTGGGACAGCAGCAGTAGGGAGCAGTAGACTAGAGACTATAGCTTTCACTGCGTCTCAGGAAGGTATTTGCTGTAGCGAGGAGCTAGAGGGGGGCACATGAGTTCAGGGTGGGGGGGCTCATCTGGGCTTGAACACCTCCTCGAACTCGTTGAGGATGAGCTCCACGATCTGGTTCTGGAACACCATGTGCACGGTGATGTTGGCCGACTCCGTCTGCGGCCGCAGTAACGTGGGGCCGAACACTATGGCCGTGCTCTGGACCGACATGCGGTTCGCCTCGCCATGCTCTATCACTCTGAAATGCGGAGAGAGAGAGAGTGAGAGAGAAAGAGAAAGAGATATATATAGAGAGATGGACCAACAGAGTAAAATCAGAAGGGGTTGTGGCATAAAGTGTAAAAAGTTTTATAATCTGACTACTTTTGATTTGGTTAATTGCTTTTCCAACACTTGTTGTTAAAGACTGCACTCTCTGTGTAATTGTGTAGAATTTCTATTCAAAATCCAAGTCATTGCCTGTGTTTGTTGTTCTTGACTTTTGTTTTTACAAGCTTTTCCACTTTTTGGATGCGTTTTGACTCTTAAACTAGTAAAACATGAGTGAAGCCAAAAAAAGGAAGTAAAAGTGGTGTCTGCACTTAAGGCTAAGTTCCGTGCTAAGTTCCTGGTGCGTAACAGACAGCAGAAACAGACAGTACAATTGCAATGAGGGTAGAGACCGCACACGGAGGCTGAATGGTTTCAAAATCTGTATTACATAAATTAGCTGAATTCCATTCCAATTCCATTCATTTCCAAATAAAAATTGTAAATGCTGATGATGGGCTAAGATCCGAAACGTTCGTTTCTGAATTCTATGCACGGTCTTTTTTGTTTTCCACTTATTCATCTAATACAGATATTGACACCATTCAGTCTCCATGTGAGGTCTTTACCACATCCAAAAAGTTCCAGGCGCAGGGTGGGTGGGCCTCAGTGTGAGAGAGGCATGGGCCGCCAGGAGCACTCACCTGCGCAGGTGTCTGAAGAGGACCTCCATGGTGTTGTGGTTGGGCAGCGGAAGCGAACGCACCAGGTCCTGCATGTACGACACCTTCTGATTGTAGTCACTGATTTCTGGAAAACAGGAGGAGAACAGTCATGAAACACAGACCTATACATGCAGCGATTGTAAGAAAACAGGGAACCTTTTGTTGCCTTTAATGTCCTAGCAAAATAAAAGGCCCATATATATATATGAGTTATATATGAAGTAAGATTTGAGTTGCCTAAAAGCATGTGTGCACGCTGGATGTGCTTGTAAGTGTGTATGTTTCTGAGCCTTGATCCTGTGCACGTATGTGGTTTTCTATGGTGGTTTGAAAACATCTGACATTAACTCTGTGTGTGTGTGCACGTGTGCATGTGTGTATGCGTGTGTGTGTGTGTGTACTGACTGATGGCGGCGATGAACTTGTCGAAGAAGCTGAAGGGGAAGAGGGGCTCGGGCATCTCTCTGAGGAAGAGCTTCAGCGCTCCAGTGATGACGTGGATCTCCTCCCACTGCCCGTCCTCCAGGTCCAGATTGTCATCTACACACACACACACACACACACACACACACACACACACACACACACAAACACAGAACACTTTAGAATCCAAAGTTACTGGTTTATATATAATAAGTTAAATTTATGGTATTTTCCAAAACAATGTACAACACTAAAAACACCATATGATAAGCAAAAATGGAAAAAAAGTAACTTCTGACAATAAGAACATTTCTGTATCAGTAATTTTAAGTAATTTTATGTATAAATAACAATGTTCTTAAATGATCAGCAAGCATGAAGTCTGACAATCTCAGAGTCATGCGATTAAAATATGCCTTATTATGGTAATCATGTCCATTTATCAGGCCAAGAGGAGGGATATGTTATATTTGTTATGATTTTGGGCATATAATGATGATGTGAAATATAACAGACTTCTTATGAGGGGCGCACTGCCGTGTCTCTCACCGTGATCTGCTTTGTGGCGTAATCTCTGAATGACTGCCAGGTTGCCGCTGACTCTGTAGATGCCGTCCACGTCAAGACCTAGAGCACCAACACACATGCTCTTGTCAATCACAGAGTAACTAACTCATTTATCACTGTCTGAAGATGTGATTTAATGCCATGTAGCATGTGATTTCATCAAATGTTGGTAACCTTTCGCAAAAAAAAATTGCAAGAGTTATCACTGATCAGTGTAATAAGTAATGTATAAATTGTGGGTAATTAATACAGATGTCATAAATCTGTATTGGATGAATAAGCTGAAAACAACACAAGTCGTGTTTAAAATACAGAAACAAATGTTTTCAGGTCTTAGCCCATCATCAGTGTTTCCAGTTTAGTCCTGATGATGAGCTAAGACCCAAAATGTTTGTTTCCATATTTTCTGCGCGGCCTGTATTGTTTTCGGCTTACTCATCCAATGCAAATTTATGAAATCATTCAGCTTCTGTGTGTGTTCTCTACCCTCCTTGCAAATAATGCACTGTCTGTTTTAGAATTACACACTGGGCGAAACACGGAACTTAGGCACAGACTTCCACTTCTACTTCCCTAATTAGTACAGATGTCATGAAGACATTGGCTATGTAGTAATGTTTGGCAAGTCAGTTATTAATAAGACAGCAGGAGTATGGGATGTATAGAGAGAACACCAGCAGCCCCTAAAAAGAGACCTATACTTAACACTAGTGGCCCCTAAAAAAAAGACCTACACCCCCACCCATGGCCCCTAAAAGAGACCTACACTTAACACCGGTTTCCCCTGAAGAGAGACCTAAATTCATCACCAGTTTCCCCTGAAGAGACCTACACAGGGTTCCCACTCTTTTTCACTGACAAAATTTCAAAACTTTTCCATGACTTTTTTTTTTTTACCTATAGTGTTTTTTCCACAACACCGTATGTATGTAAAATGTTTGCATGCTTTTACGGCTAAAGATGAAATGTTAAGCCTTCGTTTTGTTGCAACCCTCCCCTCTCCCCTTCCCTCACTCTCAGTGACCAAAGACAGACAGCGCAGTACTTTCGGATCCCATCAAATTACTAGAGCGGTCGGCTAGCACATATTTCGTGAAATAATAAATGATATCTTGACAGAACAATGTCATTGCGTAAACGACCTATTAAAATTCCATGACTTTTCCAAAACTTTAATTGAATTTACAGAATTCCATGACTTTTCCAGGCCTGGAAAATGACTTTTTTGATTTCCATGATTTTTCCAGGATTTCCATGACCGTGGGAACCCTGCCTACACTCAACCCCCTGGTCCCTAAAAGAGACCTACATCCCCTAACCCAGTGCCCCCGGAGGTGCTCACCTCTTCTCTCCACCGCCTTGATACACTTCTCCACGAACCGCGGGACAGTGGTGTTCTCCCTGTGGCACAGTGTGTCCAGGTGACAGCCAAACACAGCATCTGTATGAGAAACAGAGAGAAAAAGAAAGAGATAGAGAACGAAAGAGAGAGAGAAAGAGAAAGAGAGAGATAGAGAGAGACAGACAGACAGACAGAGACAGAGACAGAGAGAACGGAGGGAAAAGGAGAAATGTTATACACCTTATAGCTGTATGTCTGCATGACAATTCAAATGGTAATGTGGTCATGACAAAGAAATTACACTGGGAGGGGATAATAAGAGTACTACATGAGGATCTTTGATTAAAATTATATTTCCTGAGGAATGTATAGTCATAATAAATAAATAAAAGTATTATTAAGTTATATTATTATTTAAGTATTATTTATAGTTATATATAGTTAAGTATTATTTTATTATCTACACACAAACACACATCTATATATACATATAGTTTTTTTTTCTTTTCTCTGTGTTTCTGTGTTTTTGTTTTTGATTTTCTGCTGTTGTTTATAAAGTGGATAGTCTTGAAACGCAGCCTATAAGAGTGATGTCACACAGTAAAAGACTCTTTGGGAATACACTGACAATAATATGACACAATCTCTGACAAACTATGTTAAATTCTCAAGAAATTACATCATACTGTGAATTCAAGGTTGCAAGGTAATGCAAGGTTAAGAGCAACACACACACAAACACAGACCACACACACACACACACACACACATACTTTCTCTTTGCTATTCGAGGTTGATATGTAAGTGAGGGTAGGAATGTCCATGGTCTAACTAGTGAAATGGGTTTCGCCCACACAGTAAGCAAAGTCACTCAGTAAAACCCCACGCAGAGATGACAGGGACATGCTGACGTTCCGCTGAGAAAGTGAAAGTAAATACGAAAGGCAGTCTGGCGAGCTAAAGTATGAAGAGTAAAGTATGAAGAGGAAGAATGTCTGCGTGCCTGAGCTGTGACATACAAAGATCGCACCGCCAGTGACTTCATTATGCGTATGAGTCTCTGTAAACTCCACAGGTGATGATCCGCAAGATGATACGTAATTTGGACAAATTTAGTTACAGGTTATCTAATAACAATAACTTCGAGAAAGCAAAACAAAAATAGAAATCTAATGGTTAATTAAATAACTACATTAAAATACTACATTAAGAAAGTAAACAATTCTTAAATAAATAAGAAAATAAATCATTAATAAAATAAATCGTGAGATCCTCTTCACCAATGCTATACTTGTATGCTGACTTGCTAAATTATGCTAAAACTTATTAAAGCATTGGCTCTAGTCAATGAGCAAAAAGATGGATGCACTGGAAGTGGACAGGGATGGCTCTTAAAGACTGATTCCTGTCAGAACAAGTAAAACACAGTTATGATTATTTGATTCTGATATGGAATAAGGGTCAGAGCAGCAGAGCCTGTTTGATATAAGCCTTCTCCTTGACCATGTCTGGAATGTATGAAGTCCCCCTAAAACCAGCCAGCACCAGTGACCCCTAAAATAAGATCCACACACCCCCACCGGTGGCCCCTGAAAGGGACCTAGACTCAACACGAGTAGCCCCTACATTAAGACCTACACTCAACACGAGCAGCCCCTAAATTAAGACCTACACTCAACACAAGTGGCCCCTAAAAAGAGACCTACACTCAGGAGCTGTGGCCCCTAAAAAGGGACCCATACTGAACACCAGTGACCCCTAAAATAAGACGTACACCCCCATCTCACCCTTGATGTAGCCCTTCTCCTTGACCGACTGCAGCGTGGGTCGCCTCTGCAGGAACTTGCGCAGCTTGGTTCTGACCCGCCCCTGATCCCCTGCGTCCCCACTCTGGCTGCTCCGCAGGGCTGTAGGGCAGCACACATGATGGATTTAGTCAGTGTGCGTGTGTGTGTGTGTGTGTGTGTGTGTGTGTGTGTGTGTGTGTGTGTGTGTGTGTGTGTGGTGGGTGTAAATAAATGTCTGTGAAGATTCTCATTCATCTAGGTCATGGTAGTCAAGTAGATAAATGTGTCAATGTTGTGTTGTGAATGTGCAAGTGACACTATGTAAATGCAAAAATGTATTTGTATTTTAAAGTCACTTTCATTCAGTGTGTGTGTGTGTGTGTGTGTGTGTGTGTGTGTGTGTGTGTTTGTGTGTGTGTGTGTCATCTTAATCGCTGCATCTACTCACATCTCTTCCTGTCTTTGTCGTTCTCGGCGTCATCCTCATCCTCCTCAGAGAAGTGATCTTGATCCTGGGACACAGAATTAGAAGGCTAAGACACACAAAGAACAACACGGGTTAGTGCACACACACAAAGGTTAGTTCACACACACACACACACACACACACACACACACACACACATACAAAACAGTCTGGTTTGCATATGGTCATCTCTCAGGCACATTACCACAAAAGAACAGCAGGGGGCGCTGCATGTCCTGCCACTCACCAGCTGTTTGATGGTGTCCACAATGATCTTGTGCCAGTCAGTGATGATGCTGTCAGTGTCGTACTGAATGAGGTACTCCGACCCGTTGCGAGTCTTCAGCTGTCCGGAGGAAAATGTATCAACATGATGGTGTCACAAAATCCGTTCAGTCTCATTTAATGCAATTAGTTATTTCCACTGCCTCTGACATAGCATGTACAAACTAAGACGGAAAGCTACAGTGTGGACTTTTGTACACATCTGACAAGTTGTCATCTTGGTGAGGATGGATTTTTATCCATTTTGCAGTGTGCCTGGGGGTCACCCAAACACATAACTGATAAACAAGCTATTAATAGTAGCTGTTAATGAAAGGTAATTCACAATCAGATCAAATCCTCCCACTGATAATGCAACACGAACATAATAGTACAGTGTGTCAATAATTTGTGTGTCATCCATGTATGGAATACCCTGACTTGGGGTCATATGTATAATGCAATGTAAATCCAAATCCAACACAAACCTCCAGAACATTCTTCTTGCTGGACTTGTCCTTAGCTGCCCACATAAGAGTGGACCCTCTCAGATCAACAGTGAACTCGGGCACAATCTGGTTTGACTTGCTCTGTGAGGGCCACAAAAGTGATGACGGGGTTAATCATAGGTTTATGAAAAAAGGTTAATCACGGACAGACACACAGGCATGGCTTTCAAGGGAAGGATATTTGAGGAGCCCGCAGGAAAAAAAAACGGGTATGGTCACAAAACGCAGAAACTGTGAAAGTTAAATTTATAGGTTTGATTTCTGATTTGACTTTATAAATAAATGCTATTGTAAAAATGGTTAAGACTAAGCTCAAGACAATTCACAGGATTACTTTTGAAAAAGTTGGGGTTTCAATGCAACTACCAATAGGGGGAGTAACTTGAATAATGTAATTTTGTGACTATGCCATTTTTAAACAAAATTGTACAGCCTAGGTGAGGTGAATGGAATGGCACTCCCCTTTTTAACAGAGTCCAGATCCACATACAATGAATATAAAGAGCGAGCAAATGTTTAAGGAGGGGAGCATGTGCTTACAGAGGGTCCTGATGGGGCCGATTTGGGGTCTTTGTGGAACGTCAAGATGCCACCGTGGAGAACCGTCCAGGATTGAGACCAGTTCTTCCTGTGAAAGGGAACCAAACCCAGAGAGTGCCATGCACAAACAACAGGTCAACCACTTTCTGCAGCCGGAGAGTACCGAAAACAACAAGGTAAAACCACTGAAACAACAAAAAGTTCTTTGGTTTTTGAAAAGGTCACTAGAGTTTGTATGCTTGTATGTAATTGCCTATTGCTAACCCTTGGCCTAAAACCTCCAGTCAAGTTTTAAACCTCAAGAACATGTTTTATAGATCTTCACTATCACAAGAATTACATTACGACATTGTACATACAGATGTATTTACATGTAACCGAGCTCTTTTATCTTAAGTTACTTTATAATATTACTCATTTACATACTCTGTAAATATGTATATTCTGCACTTACTGCTTTGTACTTTGCATGTTGCTGCCTTTAGCAATTAATGAAGATAAAGTGGTAAAAAATTCATGGTCACCTGAGTTTCTTCCCGTTGTCAACCACCTTGGTTTTGTTGAGAATTCCTGCTTTCTCCAGCAGGTGGCCCTGTAGGCAAAAAAAAAAACAGAGGAGTCGGTGCTTCAGACAGGTCAAACAATGAGCATTTTAAAAGACTGACCCAATTTCAACTCAGGAAAGAGGAAATCCTGGAGAAGATCTTATCGAGGTGAAACAGAGACAGACAGCAGGAATGGCACCCCTAAAGACAAGCGAGGTTAGTACGGTTGAACAACACAAGTGAGGTTAGCATGGGCCGAGAAGACCAACGCATGTCTGCAAATGCATATCAGGCTTTCACCACTATTAAGACCCGTGCTATTGGTTACATCAGGCTTTCACCACCATTAGAAGCCCTGTTAGTGAAAAGGTTACTCTGAGGCAGAGTCCTTTTAAACCACCACTACCCCCTTCTGCTCACCCCCAGCTGGGTTTGTAATCTAACTAATTCACACTTGGAAAGAGGACACCCAAGACACTGACACCCAGAAGATGTGCTGCCCAGACACCATGATCATGGCCGCAATCTCCCCTCACTCTCCTAGTGTAAGTCACCACGTTTTAGTCACACATGTGGGCTCGGTACACATCTCTGCAGGTTGTCAAGCATTTGTGGCCCAGACAGAACAAAAGGGACCGACCAACAAGTCATCAAGGCACTGAGGCTGTACAACCTGCACTCAGGGACATGCAGGCATGAGGCAGAAACAAATCTCTAGGCTTTAGTATTGGAAACAGATACTGTACACCAGAGGCAGACAAAGCAGACTGAGAAAGTAAAAGTCCTACCATGTATTCTCTCTGCCTGTGCTCTCAACACAGGTGATTTCACTAATTATCTAATCTACCTAGGATCAGCTGGTTCAGTGAATTGGCTAAAACAAATATGTGGCAGGATTTTTACTTTCTGAACCCGGCATGTCTGCCTTGGCTGTAAACCGAGTGGAAATGAAACACCACATCTCACATCACACAGTGAGATGGAACATGAGTCACGCCCAGAAGTTTAAGGGACAATTTCAACAACAAAAACACCCACGTGATAGGTTTGTGAGTCTGTGCTCGTATTGGACAAGTTCCTCCGCAGTCTGACCCTACCATCCTTCAGGACACAAAACAACATGGAGCTTAGCATAAATACAGGAATGATGATTTCACATGAGAGGATTACATAGCAGGTAGGGCTGACACAAGGATGTAGTGGGTGTGTCAATGGGGGGAGTAAGGCATCTGAACCTGGATATGTACATATCCATAGTGTGTGTGCATGTTTGTGTGTGTGTACGCACGTGAGTATATATGTGTGTGTGTGTGTGTCTGTGACTGTCTGTATGTACGTATGTGTGTGTGTATGCTTGGTGTATGTGTGTGTGTGTTTGTCTGTCTGTTTATGGTTTTCAGGTGCAACCTACATGATGTGGTGTCTCCGGAGAATTCCCTGAGCTGGAAGCATCGCTGGTGTTGTCGGAAACGTGTCTCCGGTGCGATGGAAAAAACCTCTGAATGGGACACAAAAACACACAGGCTATTGGTCAGGCACAACTGCAGATACACAAATCACTGGTCAGAAATAAGGCTTACTGTACACAGCATGGTCTAAGGCAGTGATTGTTAAACTGGTGTACTAGTCCACCTATAGGTATCCCTATAGGGATACCTGAATCAACTCTAGGGGGTACACAAAATAAATCTGTGAATGAATTCTCAGCTTCTACAAGCATAAAGATTAAGTATACATACTATATGTGGAAAAAGATTTTACATTCAAACTATCCCCTATAGCCTACAACCCAATTGGGACTTCATTACAGTTTTTCTCGATTGGTTTGGCTAATTTCTTGAAACTGAGATGACATTCCTCAAGCTTTAAGGTAAATTGGCCAAACAGACTTACACTTCTTCAAAACATTTCAGATAACCAGCAAAATGTCATATGTCTCCCAAAACGTTCATCCTTGCATCAAAATGAAGTCACTCTCCCATATAAATAGTCAGCACCATAAAAATAGCATAGATCCTTCTCAATTGCTTTGGCACATTGTCATTAATTTCATACTTCTGTCAAAATGAACTGGACGGTGAAGCACAACTGCATGGATCCAACATCACATGCTCATATCGCTCCAAAAATACTTCACCTATGTGTCAAAACTAAATTTTCTCCTCACACAAATCATCAGTGCCCCCAAAATGCATTGTCACTTTGGCATTGTGTAAGTACTATAAGTCAAAATGCTTAGACGTTTTGTCATTATAGGTCTAGCTACACCACACACACTGCACTCATTCTGCCAAGGAAATTGTAACTATTTTTATTCACACATAAAGTAAATTTCACGCATTAGAGAACCTAAAAGGAAAATGTATACAGTATTCTGTAAAAAAAAATCAAAATAAAAATTGTATCATGTCACTGCAATCGGCACATTGGCGCCCCCTAAGCTTGCTGAGAAGGTGCCATGCACAGAAGTACCGTGACTCTCTGCCTTGGGGGTGGGGGGGGGGGGGGGGGGGCTTAGAGGTGGTCTTGCCCGGGGAGTAAAACACTGTAGAACCACCACTGAGCATGGTGTTCGCAAACTCTCCACCTGCAAGCGGAGAAAAACTCCTCAATGGGATTGAGGAACTGAGAATATGGTGGTAGTAACACATGCATCCTTGGATGAGTGGTGGACCATGGCACGGTGGAAGTTCACATTTCCTCACACAATGACAAAGTGTGGTAGGTGGGGCCCTTCGAGACCCCTCTCATTTTCGGGGACTAAATCCATATAAAGACTATCCAGGAAAAGTAGGAGCTTCTGGGTGCTGTACGGGCCCAAGCTTGCAATGTGTGTGGCCACACCATTTTCAGATGTGGCCGCACACACTGTAATATTTCCCACTCACTGACCCGGGACGTCCACTGTGGCCCGTGGGCCAAGGATGTTTCGGCCGCGCCTGTGGCCCTTGGCCAGGTTGAAACTAGCCTCATCAACAAATAAGATTGTTGTCATGAATTTATGACATGCTCCAAAAAATGTATACTATATTGTATTATATCCTTAACTAATTTTGACAATTGAACAGACTATTCTGCATATGATGACTTAAACAATGAAGTTGCGCTGACATGTTTTGAAGAGAATGACCATTACACTGAGAACCAACTAATTGGAATAGATCGGCAAGATCAATTCATTTGGAAAATGTGCTAAATGTGGGCTAATTGTGTTAACTGTAGGTAAGTGTACATAACCATTTGCAAAAATGCACTAGACACTTGAGACAGGTACAAAGCATTTAAAAATTTGATGAAAGCAATGAGAAATGCCATTCTGTTGTGACAAAATGCAAGTTGGTTTGGGGATTTGTCCATGTTGTTTTGAGAATGTCATCTCAGTTTCAAAAAATGAGCCAAACCGATGGAGAAAAACTGTATTATGTACTATATAATATGCACAATTATTATGCGAAAAAATACTCGTAGCAAGTTGAGGATACTTGGTAGGACAGAGTGTCCCACGGGGCACAAAGCAGTTAAAAGTTTGGGAACCACTGCTCTAAAGACACCAAAAGTCACTGAAAAAAGCTTTATGGGAGCTTTACCATTATCCTTTCTCTAATCTATCTATTTATCTATCTTATTATCTACTTATATATTGCTTTAGCAATTATCCCCTCAGACAGACTGTAACTGACTAATGAATGCTGCGGCTCTGCTGAACATAGCTCCTAATAGCCCATTAAAGACCCCAAAGGAGAAGCTGTAACGATCCTCCCCACATTCATATATACCATGTACCATAAAATAAATGAATGTCCTGCAGCTAAAGAGCCGTCTGAGAAGCTCTTAGGTCTTTGTCTCACAAATCTCCCATTTCACAGGGCAGCATGACTGCTGTGCTCGTGGGTATTTCATAAACCACAGACACTTAACCCATATAACTCGACTATTTCATCCTACTTAAAGGCTCTTTGGCAGTGTAAGGGTGTGTGTGTGTGTCAGTGTGCGTGTGTGCATGTGTGTCTGTGTGTGAGTTTGTGGGAGTGGGTGTGTCTGCGTGTGTATGTGTCTGTGTCTGCGCATGTGTGTGTGTGTGTGTGTGTGAGTCGGTGGGAGTGTGTGGGAGGCTACAGCGAGACGGAGGAGTGATCACAGGTGTTTCCCCTCTTGCGATGAGGTCACCGTGCGGTCAGGGGCTTTTACCGCAAATAAAAAGCACGAGCTGGACTAGGCGAGGTGAAGGTAAACAGGCTGTCGTGCCAGTGCACCAACCACAGCATGGAAAAAAAGGCCTTATTACTTACAGCTACAGGATGGACACAGCTAGCACCATTACTCACAGCTACAGGACGGACACAGCGTTCCATATCCGCAACGCCGTAGCTCCGGGGTCCGAGAGGGTCATCTTACCACCACGTTTTCACTGTAACACTACCGCTCATTCTCACTACACACTACTCTCACATCTGGCTCCTCCACTAAGAAAATCTGACTGACCATTCTGCCACTGGTCTCATGGGGCAGGCCTATTTGCTGGGTAACCTCGGGCAGCAGCTGAAGAAGGGGGAACCTCATGCACAGGGCACTGACAAACAACTATAATGCAACTGGACTGGTATGCAGACACACACACACACACACACACACACACACACACACACACACACACACACAACTATAATGCAACTGGACTGGCATGCAGACACACCACACACAGACACACACACACACAACTATAATGCAACTGGACTGGCATACAGACACACCACACACAGACACACACAGACACACACAGACACACACAGACACACACAGACACACACACACACACACACACACACACACACACAACTATAATGCAACCTGACTGGCATGTAGACACGCACACACACACACACACACACACACACACAAACACAAACACACACACACACACACACACACAATGCTCCTTTTCACTTCCTTCTTTATCCATGCAGCCTGACACGCACAGACAAAGCTTGTGTAATGCTTACTCAGTGCTCACCAAATCAGGAATAGCTAACTCCAGGGCTTTAGGGGCTACAATCCAGTGCTTAGCATGCCTACTCACCTGGGTATAGCTCTGCAGGTAAGACAAGTGATATTGCTAATTGACTCTTGTGCTAGCAGAAGAGCTCTGTTAATCTGAATCCGTTGATTTAGTGAATGGCTGGAACACAGTGATCACTATATCAAGAATAGCTAACTGCAGGGCTTCAGGGGGCTACATTTTAGTGCCTAGCATGCCTACTCATCTGTCTATAGCTGTGCAGGTAAGACAAGTGATATTACTAATTGACTTTTGTGCTGGCGGAATAACTCTGTTAATCCAAATCCGCTGATTTAGTGAATGGCTGGAACAATTATGTGGTAGCCTACACTGCTATATCATAGTTCACCTTACACGGTCCTGCTATATCACAGATTTATTTCATTAATATATGCATGCTATGTCACTACGCATGCTAATGAAAGGTTCGACAGAACAATACTATAATTTATGATAACTATACGAATGCAGTAATTATTTACTAATACATACAGTAAATGAATTAAAACCAGCGGGATTTTATGACTTAAACTATAAAATAAAATGTATATGGTCTTCCTATATCGCAGATTTTCACCTAGCGTGGGTGGTTCTGGAACAAAACTACCACAATTGGCAGGGGAAACACTGTATTGGGTTATAGCCTCTAAAGCCAGGTTGCCCATCCCTGCACTGGTCCACACTTGGCCATGCCTTCATGCAATAAGCCTTCCACAGGTGGGCCAGACTGTCCAGCCACTCACCGTGTCCTCTGCAGGTGCTGGAAGGCCCGGGACTGGGACTGGGACCGGGACCGGGACCGGGACCATAGTGTGCCTCCAGGTCTTCAGAACTGGCGGGCCCTCCGTGTCCACTCCATTGCCCACGGCAGGCTGGCTGGGGGGAGCTGAGAGCTGTGAAGGCAACCATGGATAAGAAGAAATTACGAGCTAGCAATGATAATCAGTGCGATTATGACTGATGCTAGCATACATGTAAATATACATACATACAACCAAAATGTTCATTTTTTTTTGTTTTTATGCATGCCATGTATGCTGCCATTGTGGATTTTATTATACACTCAAACTCATAATAAAATCATACACTATACTTTCATATAACCCTGGAGATATCAGTCCAAATGTCAGCACAAAGGTTACAATGAAAACACACACACACACACACACACACACACACACACCTCAGGAAGGTTCCACTGGGACTTTGAGCCATCCTTCAGGTAGTAGTAGGTTTTGCCTTTTTCATCTTTGGATTGGATCCACTGTTGGACAAATTATTGGAAAAGCAAACAGCACACCTTAAAACACATCTTTACACATTATCAGCACATTCATGACCAAATGAAGATAACATATTATTTGTTATTTAATTCACAGTCACATACAAGATTTCCACATGCAGTATCAGAATTCCATGACAGAATTCCAAAGAAGATTTGACAGAATTCCCACCAAAATGTCAAAAATTCCTGAGCAGAATTCCGACCAACCTGCTCCGGCGTGCGTTCGTTGGAGAACACAGTCTTGCCGTCCTGCTGCTGGGTGCGTGTCCAGCCTGCTGGGACGCTGGGCTCCAGGGTGGGTTTGGGGATGGGAGAGCGTTTGACGGGGGGGAAGGGTACATCCCGGGTGAAGACTGGGGGTGTCTGGGGCTCTGTCTGGTCGTCGGTGGGGTAGTCCTCCTCAGGGAGCGGGGGCTGCACGTGTGGAGAAGAGATATGAGGCACGACAATCAGCCAGATTCTGTCAGACTTACAACAGAAGCATAAACTTGTTTTTACTTTCTAAAGCTGGGATCGCTACCTCTAGTGGACACTCTTATGAAGCAGCTACTTTGGCTGAAATATCTAAGTTCTATTTCTGCACTTTGGTCAGCTTCTGCTGTATGAAATGCGCTATATAAATAAACTGAGCCTGAACTTGAACTTAAACGTTCCATTTTATGGAAGAAAAAAATCTCATCTTTGAGTGAGTGGGCCCCAGAGCTGGAGATCCTGGTTCCATGAAGCAACAACCCTGCCACATATTTGATCCAATTTTAATGGCTACACAAATCATCAGGCAGGAAGACCAGTTCATTAGTCAAATCCCCTGTGTCAAGTGCATGGAAGGAAGGAATACATGGCAGGGTTTTTACTTTCTAAAGCTGGGATCTATACCTCTAGAAGATGCTCTTTAATCATGCCTAACTTCCTTGGGTGAAATGAATAGACTTAAAGTTCCGAAATTGCTTTTCCAAAACTTCCCTGGAGAAGAACAAAGACTCTTCTTGGAGAGTTCCATGTTTGTTTCATTCTGACTACAAATAGCTTTAAAATGCATTATCTTTTGATCTTATGATGGCTTATGATATGATTATACAAAGATAAGTTCAAATGTTTGAAGGAACTTTTAAAATATCTGCAGAATCCTGCCCAACACCATTTTACATAAGATACCCAATCCACATTCTCATTAGTCCACCCACAGTAGTGATTCTTACTGGTCCATCACTGTGCTGTCTTTGCAGACTGAGGCTCTCAGCAGGCGGTGTGGTCGGTGACAAGGGGGAGGCAGGGGAGGCTGTGTCGGGGGCTACCCAGGACGTCTGCCCCGAGGCAGGGTTGTAGTAGTAGTGCCTGCCAGTGGTCTCGTCCAGGAGCTGCTCCCAGTCCGAGCCCCTGGAGGAGGTGGAGGAGGTGGCCGAGATGGGGGACGCCAGCGAGTCCATGCCTGGGCTACGAGGGTCCTCCCACCTGCTCTGACCCGTGGAGGGCTGGTAGTAGAAGGCTTTGCCGGTGTCCTTGTCAGTGTGCACCTCCCATCCCTCCACAGTCAACAGGGGACGCTGTGGAGCACTGGATGAAGGAGAGGAGGAACAAGAGGTGGTTGACGTCGGGGCGCGGGGTGTCGTCCTCTTCACGTCGGTCACATTGGCGTACACAGCTGTGGTGGGGTTCTCATTCTCTGCCTGTGGAGAGATACAGGAGGTCAGGCTTTTCTGTCATACTAAATGCCATTTGCAAGGTCAAAAAAGCAATCTCTGCTGGTTGTTTCCATTTTTGATGTTAACTAAGGTTTTTGTAAGTAACTACCTTCTGATGGTACATGTTGAAGTACAGAAGAGATGCACACATCCAATATTTCACATCACCTTTTGCCCATGCTAAACAGACCTCCTCGGGGTTTGATAGCATACTACACATGAAAACCTTGATATTCTTCAAAGAGTTCAACAACAACTGCTTTGAATGTCTGGGATCCTAGTCAGGTCTGAATTACAGTTGCGACTTCCTTTTGTAGAACAGATTATCTTTTGTTTTTTTCCACAAACTGTTGACAGTATTAGGACCCAATCATGGAGTAGCAGGGACTCGTAGTGGTAGCAGTCATGGGAATCAGAGCAGGACAAACTGCCTCGGGGTGTGTGTGTGTGTGTGTGTGTGTATGTGTGTGTGTGTGTGTGTGTGTGTGTGTATGTGCGTGTCTGTGTCTGTGTGTGTGTGTGTGTGTGTGTTGGGGCGGGGGGTACTCTGAGGCTCTTACCCACACCAAACAAAGCACAGTTCAGGGATAGAGTAACAGCCCCAAACAAACAGCCTCTCTCTCTCTCTGTCACTCTAAAGTCAACGCTTCTTTTTTCTTTGTTCATGGACCAAGGCCATTGCAGATGCCCATTTCCCATACATAAATCAGTATTACTGACTTTGTTATCAATCCAGAGTTAATTCAAAAACTATAAAAATGATTATAACTGATATAGTTCTGTAATTTTCCAGGATAAATAAAGTACATCTATCTATCTATCTATCTATCTATCTATCTATCTATCTATCTATCTATCTATCTATCTATCTATCTATCTATCTATCCATCCATCCATCCATCCATCTATCTATCTATCTATCTATCTATCTATCTATCTATCTATCTATCTATCTATCTATCTATCTATCTATCTATCTATCTATCTATCTACAATTACATGTGCTTGCTGATACATTTTACTCTTTGGTAAACTACAACAGCACACCTGACTGCAGGATTTTAATTACACTCTTCACTCTTGCTGATAGCTGAGAAGCAACTTCATGTAGAGTCTTCGCTGTCCCACTGTCAAACTGCGGCAGTGTTACATAATGGCACAGGGCTTTGAAGTAGAGTACCAGCGGCAACAGCTGAACTGCCTCATCCCTCAGACTCTAACTCCCACTCTCTCAGTCACTTACAGTATGTGAGCCTGCCTGGACTGAGTAAACGCCAGTGAAAATGTGTAGTAGCACAAATACTGTGGCTCTTAGCAGCCCTGTACATCTTCTGTGGACAAATCGTCCATCATCAGGTCAGAACTGAAGAAGCCTTTTGGATGAAAGGTGAAACGTCTTCAAGCTCAAAAAGAAGTCCATTTGCCTACAACTTAGCTCTTTTTAACACCATTACCTGGACGAATGACAATCTTCACATACATACTGTGGACGAAGTGACTCTGCGTCTATGGCATTAACTGTGTTAATCAGAAATGTGCAAAGTTGTCGGAAAGAGCCTTTACCCAACTTGACCACAAAAACAGAAGTGCCCTGTCAGGGGTGTTTTGCCGCCAGAGCATGCTCCCTGAGCAAGAGGAAATGGACAGGAGAGAAGGAGACCACTATTAACATGGAGGAAAGTCTATATTAGCATATGACATGCAAGCCAGAGGGCAGCTACAACTCCACTCACTAAACAAGCCAGGAAGCTCAACTATCTAGGTCATCTAGGTCAGAATTCCAACCTTAACATCCAAAAGATGCTGAGCACAAACAGTTGATGGGAAATGGGAGGTATGCAGACTACATAAGGAGTGAGACCTAGTGTTCTCTCTGGGGCAAAGTACATGAACAAAAAAACACACAAAGTTCTAAAGATCTATGATTTATGACGTATTGATTGAAATCTACTGATGGGTGTATTATTTCTTGCTAATTTCATGATATCCTTTTTTGAATAGAGTCAATATATTATGCCAAGGCCAGTTAGTGTGAAGCATCCATGTGTAAAAAGAGAAATCTGTGAGAGAACAAAGACAGAATGCTAATAGGCCATGACATGTCCAGATGAAGAGACAGATAGAGTGTAGCTGTGTCAACAACTGCAGATGAATGACAGTCACACAAGTGAAAGTCTGATTCTATCTGGTGTGTCATAGATGCTGTCCACACCTCATGCAACTTTTTGTCGAGCTCAGCAAATAGTTCTTCACAGTCCATTCGGTGTTTTTGTGCAAAAACAAAAAGACATACTCATTCATAATCCTGGTTTTGTAAATGGCCAATGAACATAGTAGTGTCTCTAGATTCATAAACAACTCAAGAAAATCGATATGGTGCCACAGAAGCATGAAAAGGAAAGTAGGGGTATAATTTCACTGACTGATGAGCTTAAATTACAACAACATTTCGCAAAAAAAAAAACAAAACTCAATTACTGACTCCATCTTTAAGGTATGACTTACTACACTGTCAGCTCCTTATTAGCTTGATGTATCTGACCACTTGAAAGACACTCAATAAAAACACACAATTAGCAAGTATTTGAGTATCAGATACACAACAAGAAGAATACCTTTCAAAATTTTAAACAAAGCCATCTAGAATGGCATGGTCACCTGTAGAACAACACACTCACTACCAATGACTCATATGCTCCTGCTGTGGTCAGTTTAGTGTGAAGCATCTATAATAGCTCTACACAAGCATCTATATTAGCTGTTTTGTGTCCCTGTTAAAGGAGAGGTCTCTGACTGTAGTCCTGTACACTTTTACAAATTCACTGAAAGGGCTTCCCATGGTCAGAACATAAATGTAAACAAATTTTCATGAAACCAGCTCACAGACTACATTTCATAGAGTGCACTGCTCAGGACTTCTTGGAGGAGTCCTGCACAATATGAATGCCTTTCGTGTGACTGTGATTGAGCAGCCCTGTCTGACAAAGTCTGACAAAGAGAAATGAAATGGTGGCTTTACCTTGACCCTGCGCAGCAGTGAGTCCAAGCGTGGCCTGAGGCTGAGAGAAGCTTTGCGGAGCAGCTTAGACACGGGCATAGTGAGCGTCCAAACAGCAGCACGCGTGTACTGTACCAGCGACAGACAGACAGACGGACTCTTAGCTAGATGACCACCAGCCGACTAACCAGATGAGAACGACAACATACACAACAAGGAGGACTTGGTTTAAGACGAGGAGACGCGCCGTTGTGTGGGAGGCGAAAGTAAAACAAGTAGAGGAAGCCTCTGGCCCCACTTCCACATCGAGCCAGACATGAATGTGTCAGCTAGGAACGCACGCAGTCCGGGGGAATTTCGGAGCCGAGAGTAGGCACTGGGCAGCTCAGCACAGCATACAGTGCTCCTAGGAAATGTACACTAAAGGAACAAGCAACTCATTATGGGGGGGAGGTGTGTGTGTTTGAGAGAGAGAGAAAAATAGAGAGACAGAGAGAGAGAGGAAGAGAGACAGAGACAGAGGGAGAAAGAGGGAGAGAGAGAGAGAGAGAGAGAGAGAGGAAGAGAGGGAGGGAAAGAGAGAGGCTTGGCACTGACCAGGGTCTTCAGGCTTCAAAGTGGAGATATATCAGAACTCCCCTGAGAACAGTACAATGAAAATACACACACACTAAGATAAAAGCGCACACACGCCTACGCCCACACACACACACACACACACACACACACACACACACACACACACACACACACCTGAAGTACTTCAATTAATGTGCAAGTGCAGTACATGCACACCCTTCATAGCAAGTAACATGCACACATATTCAATGGTATAAGCATGCACGCAGACACACACACACACACACACACACACACGACCACTAGTACTAAACACACACGCTTACTGGCACACAGGGGACTGTGTTGCTGATGCCATTACTGGGTGGGTGGAGGGGTGTGCCATCCATTATCCATTTCCTGCAGGAAAGGGATACTGGCCATTTGAATGTAAGCAAACTTTGGCCTGTTTGTTTAGAACAGTGCTCCTGAAACATGAACTGATTGAGCTGCAGTAGCAAGATGCATATACACTCATACGCAGCATTACGCAAGCCAGACAGACAAGACTGGCATAAAGAGTATCTGTCGCACGCATATATCCACACGCGCACACACACAAACACACATACACACACACACACACACACAACAGCTATCGACACCCCCAACAACAACACGCCCACAACTAATGCCTCCCTCTAACACCCACGCACCAAAGTCTGGGAGGGAAGCAGTCCTTTCACACACATGACGGCGAACCATCTGTCTTTGTTCCTTTTTCTGCAAACTCAGGGTTGTTTGGAAAGACCCTTCAGCTTTTCTTCTAAATCAGCTGAATGCACTGCCAAGGCTGAACTAACTCAATAATAATGAAAAATAGTATGTTTTGTTCATAAAGTGGTTTTCATACAGAGGTGGTAGCTTAAAGTGCAACTTCCAGATCTTCTAAAGATGAATACTCAAGACCCACCATTCAAGTCTCACAGGCTAACATCTGGCCTCATCTGGTCAGGTCAACTGGACCTTGTTACTGAGGATACTGAGGAGAGCATAGACTGTGTGCAGACCTATGGATGGTGTATGAGTTGGTCTCACTGGTCTGACCAAACCTCCATCTAAAACAAAATCACTGCCTTGGTGCATGACCTCTAGTGCCGCCATGAGTAGGAACTAGACAGAGGGGCTGCCCTTCCCTGCCCTTCCTGGTGGATTAGTGTGGTCACAGAACATGCATGCACACATGCACATACACACATGCACACACACACACACACACACACACACACACACACACACATGCACACACACACACACGCACCATGTAAATGTCCTTACCAAATGTGACCGCAGAGTGCTGACTCTCCTGTGAAAGGTGAGCGCTGATGCTGACGCACTGGGCGTGCCGCCACCACCCTGGGCTACAGAGCACCTGGCCCTCCGTGGCTACTGACGTCTGACAGGGACACACTGAAGGTATTATAATAACTGGAGAATGGGAGGTATTCCCGCCCAAATTGATTTCAATGGGAAATGCTAGACTAGTGAATTCAGCCAAAATTGAACGAATGTTTCAAGTTTCAAAATGGAGTTTTTCTTGGGGCTTATTCTCGCCGCCATTGTACTTAACCAATTATGTGCCATGTTACTGACTGACATAAGGTAAAGCAGGAAGCTATATCGAGGAATGGCATTGGATGTTCAAAAATGTATGGTGACGTAATTCAGGGACACCCTTGTGCATAAGCTGAGAGTGGAGCACCCACCAATCAGCATGGAGGAAACAGGGGACAGATATGGCAACAAGGAAGTACCTTGTTGATCAGCTGAAGCTAACCAGCCAAACGCTGACCCCCTGACAAGGACACACTGGAATGGAGTGGGGAGGGTATTGCCAGCCAGGTCACATATAAGAATGCATCCAATCCATGGTTTTTTTGCTTTTGGTTTGGATTTGGATAAATCTTAGAAGATTTTATCAATTGAACAAAATTCTAAGCATTTGCGAGCAATCATGGATCATTTTCAGTTGGTATTTTGTTCAGTATTGGTGTAAAAACATCTAAAAGAAAAAAGGCAGAAACTCTGCATTCTGCTGTGATACAGACTTTCAAGGTCAAAATTACCATTGTGAGAATCATGCAAACCATGCAAAATGTCCATTCTGTTTTTTATTAGATACAACTGAAGAGAGTTCATTAAAACATATTTTGGCCATACCTGGATTCAGTGCATCCTTAGTTATAGGTAACTGGCAAGGCAAGGCAAGGCAAGTTTGTTTGTGTAGCATATTTCATACACAAGGGCAGTTCAATGAGCATAACAAAAGTCTTCATTTCAAAGAACATGTGGCCCATTCTTCTCAGGAACCCTGGGACTGTCGGACACGCCTAATCGGGAGCACCGTTACTAATCCGCACCTAAACACCCCTTTCTGCCCTTTCACCATCAACCCACAGGGGCAGGCTAAGGCTGATTAGACTACCACTTCTCATTTACAACACTGCTCCGAACACTTCAGAGGTGGGTTAAAGGCATTTTGGGAGCTTCAGGTGAGAGGAGGTGCCCTTAAGCAATGCTCACCACTAAGGCAATAATATAAAGATAAAAGCTGACTACACTGATGTCAAAACATGTATCAACAGCTTACACCATTCACAAACAGCACAGTATAACTCAGATTTACTTGAGTTTTATAACTAGAATACTATTAACATTTATGTAAGTCATTCTATGGTTACAGTTGTTGCTCTAAGGAGCTGACTCAACTGCTAACCACAAAATTACACAGTAATTAACCTGTTGTTAATAGATTTGCGCTCTCAGTACCTCTCCTCAGTGTGTTTGCTGTTGGGATAGTGTGGCACACATGAAACAAGACCAGGGTGGGGTGTGTGTGGGGTTTAAGGCATAGACTGTATGTGTGTGTGTGTGTGTGTGTGTGTGTGTGTGTGTGTGTGTGTGTGTGTGTGTATGGGGAGCAGTTTAAGGTCAAAGGTGGAATCCCCCTTCCCCTCCAGTGTTCTCAAAATGCAGAAGCTGAGTGTTTCAGAACACAGCACCAGGGTAAAGAGCACAGGACACACACTACGCCACTATCTACGTCTCACACAGAAAAACACTCTGACGTCTGTGTGCGTCTCAAGTGTCCCAGATGGGTAAAACTTGCTCAATGTCAACAATCTATCGCCATGTGGATTACCATATGTATGGGCCCTGGCCCTTACCCACTACCGCACCTTATCTGGTTTACGCTTTGCATTCATTTCTATTTACGGGTATTTTTATTTCATTTCATTTTTTATATTTTATTTTTAGCCTTATTTTTTTTCTCTGTATTGCACTACACTAAATTGCCTATTACACTTTTTATATACACTTTTTTATATTCTACACTTTTTTGTTTTTATATTGCATATTGTATATTTCTTACTATGCCTCAGTTGTGCTCTTCATTCCTCATTGTGTTGTTTGTTTTGTCTCTGTCTGTACAGGTCATGCTGTAACTACAAGTCAATTTGACAGCTTGGGATTACAGTTTTTCTCGATTGGTTTGGCTAATTTCTTGAAACTGAGATGACATTCCTCAAGCTTTAAGGTAAATTGGCCAAACAGACTTACACTTCTTCAAAACATTTCAGATAACCAGCAAAATGTCATATGTCTCCCAAAACGTTCATCCTTGCATCAAAATGAAGTCACTCTCCCATATAAATAGTCAGCACCATAAAAATAGCATAGATCCTTCTCAATTGCTTTGGCACATTGTCATTAATTTCATACTTCTGTCAAAATGAACTGGACGGTGAAGCACAACTGCATGGATCCAACATCACATGCTCATATCGCTCCAAAAATACTTCACCTATGTGTCAAAACTAAATTTTCTCCTCACACAAATCATCAGTGCCCCCAAAATGCATTGTCACTTTGGCATTGTGTAAGTACTATAAGTCAAAATGCTTAGACGTTTTGTCATTATAGGTCTAGCTACACCACACACACTGCACTCATTCTGCCAAGGAAATTGTAACTATTTTTATTCACACATAAAGTAAATTTCACGCATTAGAGAACCTAAAAGGAAAATGTATACAGTATTCTGTAAAAAAAAATCAAAATAAAAATTGTATCATGTCACTGCAATCGGCACATTGGCGCCCCCTAAGCTTGCTGAGAAGGTGCCATGCACAGAAGTACCGTGACTCTCTGCCTTGGGGGTGGGGGGGGGGCTTAGAGGTGGTCTTGCCCGGGGAGTAAAACACTGTAGAACCACCACTGAGCATGGTGTTCGCAAACTCTCCACCTGCAAGCGGAGAAAAACTCCTCAATGGGATTGAGGAACTGAGAATATGGTGGTAGTAACACATGCATCCTTGGATGAGTGGTGGACCATGGCACGGTGGAAGTTCACATTTCCTCACACAATGACAAAGTGTGGTAGGTGGGCCCCTTCGAGACCCCTCTCATTTTCGGGGACTAAATCCATATAAAGACTATCCAGGAAAAGTAGGAGCTTCTGGGTGCTGTACGGGCCCAAGCTTGCAATGTGTGTGGCCACACCATTTTCAGATGTGGCCGCACACACTGTAATATTTCCCACTCACTGACCCGGGACGTCCACTGTGGCCCGTGGGCCAAGGATGTTTCGCCGCGCCTGTTGTCATGAATTTATGACATGCTCCAAAAAATGTATACTATATTGTATTATATCCTTAACTAATTTTGACAATTGAACAGACTATTCTGCATATGATGACTTAAACAATGAAGTTGCGCTGACATGTTTTGAAGAGAATGACCATTATACTGAGAACCAACTAATTGGAATAGATCGGCAAGATCAATTCATTTGGAAAATGTGCTAAATGTGGGCTAATTGTGTTAACTGTAGGTAAGTGTACATAACCATTTGCAAAAATGCACTAGACACTTGAGACAGGTACAAAGCATTTAAAAATTTGATGAAAGCAATGAGAAATGCCATTCTGTTGTGACAAAATGCAAGTTGGTTTGGGGATTTGTCCATGTTGTTTTGAGAATGTCATCTCAGTTTCAAAAAATGAGCCAAACCAATGGAGAAAAACTGTAATAAAGTAATTCTGTCTATTTATATCTATGGGTCCTGAGCATATACCCTATAGCTGGTACTTTCATAAAGAAGGACACACCCACCGCCTAGAACATGGTCAACTTAAGGCCAATAAGGCTTTTGCCCCAAGTTCCAGATTTCTCAAACAGGCTGAGACATGCTAACCTACATACAAGCTAAAACAAGAAGCACAAGATGTTGCCAACTTCAAGCCAACTTTTGAGCTGACAAAAATATGCACTGTACTTACATTAGGCATATAGACAACCTGTAAGGGTTCTATGAATGCTAAAAGATATTTGAAGCTAGGATTATAACATGGCAACTACCTATTCAGTTGCAATGTGGAGGGGTTGTCTTATGATAAAGGTGTGCAACACACACAAGGCCAGCTTTCTAAGGGTGTACAGTGCAGCCAAGTGTGACAGCACATCAATGATTCATGCATCCAGGAGAGGTCTCGTGACATTCCTCTCTGTGGTAGTTTGACCCTGGCAAAGGCAATCCTAATTGCAAGCACACATGTACAATAAAGCCACACAGATCGCTTACAGCTAGGTGAATCATAAGCAATCTGATATCAACAGCCAAGTATGTGGCAGATCAGACTGGCTTATGAAATGACAATATCATTACTGTAAATACTATAAGGGCAAATGTTAACAAGGGAAAAGCAACAAAACATAACTTTAAAATAATTCAATATGGCATCCATTTGCTCTGTGTGTTTTGTGTCCCTATGAAGGAGCCCCTAGACGAGAGGTCTATGATTATAATCCCATATCCTTCTGTCAAAAAAATTGCTCATGGTCAGAACACAAATGTAAACAAAATGTTAATGAAACCAGCTCACAGACTACATTTCATAGAGTGCACTGCTCAGGACTTCTTAGAGGAATCCTGCACAATATCAATGCCATTACTGTGATACATTACGTTTTAGGGTATTCACAGAGAGTACTTCATAGCCCAACTGGGCAATTTCACACTAGGACAAATGACAAGTCAATTCACCTCAAGCTGGACTCAATGCCCCCTGTTACTGTGTCATTATGGGGACAGCTTGCTAAACTCCTGCAATGCTTAACTGGCACTGAAGCCAATCTATAGGTACAACCCACTATAGACAAGAATATACAGAGTCTTTGATATGAGGAATAATCAGTTACCACCACGTGGATCGATTAGGTCTCAAGGTCCAACCAGAGGCACACTTAAATGCTCTCTCTATGTCTCTGTCTCTGTCTCTGTCTCTGTCTCTGTCTCTCTCTCTCTCTCTCTCACACACAAACACACACACACACACACACACACACAGCAGACTAATGCAATAATAGCAGTCATCTCAAGGAGGTTTAAATTTAAACCACTATGTCACAAGTGTCTCCCCACAGAAACGACCCAAGTGTCATTTCAGACATGATATCACTCACTCCACCCCCCATCGACTACAGGAGATCACAGTGCAGTGATTTGTTTGAGGCATTTAAATAGGCTAACGATCGTTTCAAAGGTCCATTTCTTATTGCTTATACATATTCTTCCTTATTGCAGGTGATGGGAAAGTTATATATATAAGTCAATATCCAGTTGCTGTTCAACTTTTCGGAAATTAACTTAAATATTTAATGAAAAGCAACATTCAGTAGGTATACATAGTAGCCTAACAATAAAAGGTGTAGTTTACGACTATTAACAATAAGTGGCGAGGCCACAGAAAAACAGAAAAAGGTGCTTTACAGGAAAAGCATCAGGTCAAACTGTGCTTTCTGAGGAATTAAACAAAGGCGAATAAAACAATTTCAGAATAACAGTATAATTTCTTCTTTGATTCGAAGGAATTGAATGTTATGTTGAATGACAGCTCGTGTAATTATTTACTTTTTTATAACCACAACCGCAACTACAGAATTTGACTGACGCCCAAACATTGCTCCATCATTTTTTACCTGATTTCGTAAGATGAAGAATCCACTGCGAATGCGTGCGGGGGAACTGTTTTTATCCAGCAATCTTTAATCCAATTCAGAAACACCAGGCGCTGTTTTAATTTGAAGATGGTTTCCCCGCCGACTCCCTCACGGAGTTCTCTAGTCCCAGGTAGGTGAATAGTATACAAGACAGGTGAGAGGGCTCAGAAACGAGTCCTTAGGGAGTGGTTGTTTGGTCCCGGTGAATTTAACTCCTTCCCTCCCGCTAACACAGTCCTGAACATGTAATGTATGGACTATCGACTTCAGCAGATGATGCAAACATTTATGTTTCTTACGGCCTGATTCCCAGAAGGAACTTGATAAGTTACCACTTAGCCTACAGGCTGTTAATGAGGTAGGTTATTCCATCTGTTTTATGTCAACAATTGCTAGCTAAAATAATGGAAATGCAGTGTTTGCGTTTTTGATTAAATCCAACCCGTTTACACCCCCAACTCTTCGAAACTTTGTGGTGTCTCTGACGTACCTACCTGCGTGCACTACCCTCACGCCTGTCTGCGTGCGTAAGATCTCCTTTTTTTGGGATAAAAGAACTCGGGTGAGGCTTTGAATCCAAAGGAAAAGAGCTCCTCCTTTGTTTGGTAAACATTAGAGCCGTGGCCCAGGGGCAGCTGGGCGGGTCTGGGTGAGGGTTGGGACGGAGAGGAACAGGAGCTGGGAGGACACATCTACCCGTCCAGAGAATGCGAGATAACAACACCGACATGACAGGCAGGTGCCACTGGCTAAAAGTCCATGCTACTGTAACATAGAAATGAACTCAAAGTTCAGGATAATTCTACTTTATTTGACGAGGAACTTGTATTGTCTAGTACACAGGTGCAGTAAATTATTCTCCACAAAGAAAATGTGTGATTAAAACTAAACATACTATTTGGATATTTTGTTTTAGTTATTCAGCAAACCTAAATCCTATGGCCTACGCTGTGAAGCTCAGGCTAAAGCAACATTAAGTGGAAAGACATGTTAATACTCAGCAAAACCTATATCCTGAATGCTGTTGGTTTGCTTTCTCCACCCATACTTGCTTAGGAGTCTTCACTTTTTATTTCCTTCATCTTCACTGTATATTTGTGTATACACTGGCAATTGTACTTTTCACTAGTCTAGTCCCTTCCATGAAGGGGGATCAAACAACCAATTAATGCCATTACAGGGGCAAGTTGCGCTCCAAAAGAAAACACCTGTTGTCACAGTAACTCACAGCTAGATCATTCCAAGATCTGGACGGCACCTACTGTGCAGTTCCCCACATGCTTGTCTTGCAGTACCATATATTTAAAGGCTTGGAGGTAGGACAGGTGCTTAGCTCTCCTACAGTGCTGTAGCCTCAGAGCTGTATTTAACTTGTAAGTCAGCTTAAACAAAAGCATTTGCTAATTGCAATGTATTTTAAAGTTCTCTCTCTCTCTCTCTCTCTCTCTCTCTCTCTCTCACACACACACACACACACACACACACACACACACACACACACACACACACACACACACACACACACACACACACACATACCACTCCACACTCTGACTCAGCGGGTCATCCTCTCTACTACTACGGAGCACTACCTGAAATCAGAACATGAGACGTCCTGGAGAAGAAACTGGACCCTCACACACGGCCGACAGAGCTGATGACTGTGACAGATATGAGCGTGACTCCCGCGGACAGACAATGCCTCTGTAACTTTAGCCGACTACGCCGAGGCGGGAGAAGAGAGAGCCCGTGGAGACCTTTAGACTTTCTCTCCGTGCTGCCTCCAAATGACCGTAGGGTAGGATAGGATAGGGTAGGACAGGACAGGATAGGATAGGGTAGGATAGGGTGGATGGCACGGCTGAATCACAAAGCAGATGTAAAAGTTGACTAGGACAGGGCAGGTATCAAACATTGCTTCCTGTTTTTCTCATTTCTATTTCCTGTGAGTGGTTATGGAACAGTAGCACCATGTGATCCTGGTGGATAGCGGTGTCTTGTGTCTTGTGTCATCCTACATTCCAATGCGTGTTGTGCAAAAACAGAGGTGTGTAATCTACTGCACCCACCAGAATTCTCACTGAAAAACCATGTGCTGTGTTATGCCTTGCTAAGGCAAGTTAAGTTATTTAAAGTGAGGCAATGGTATACTGTAGAAGAGAACTACTAAACTGCAGCCATTATACTGCATTTGTCATTTCTATTGTAAAAAGGAGAAAAAAACAGAAGGCAGACACAAAAGCCAGGTGAAAAAAAGAAAGAGAAAAGGCTCAGAGATAAGCACTTCAAGGTCTGTAAAGTGATTCACCATCTCAGCTCCCCTCCAACATAACAAAGGCCTGAGGCAGAGCAGAGCAGAGCAGAGGCTCACCTGTGCCAGAGGAACTCTGCGCGCCTGTAAACGCGACCCAGCAAACACATTTCCCAGTACTTACCCGCCGCCGACTCATTTCCCATGGCCTGGCCGCCCACCTGCCGTAACGCCGTAATGCCGTAATGTAAAATCCAAATGTACGTTGGGACCACTGGACCCCCGACACACACACACACACACAGTAAAAGTACCCCCGACACACACGCACACTGGCCCAGATGCTAAGGCAGTCACACAGTAACTGGGCCCCCGGGAAAGCAGACCTGCCTGTCCCCCTCCTGCCTGCACTCTTCTCAGTCTGTCCTGCGTAGAGGAGCCGGGCGCATCCACAGGAGTCTACTCACTGCCCAGTTTGTGTTTAGATCTACGAAGGTGATAGGAGTCTCTCGGGAGTGTTTGTGTGTGTGGTGTGTGTGTGTCTGTGTGTGTCAGACAAGACAAGATTGCTTCACTGATCCTGTTTCTCAATCCTCAAATGGAGTTGTAGGGTTAATATAATTATAATGTAATGTGGGTAGTGTAATGAAATACGTGTCTGGTGTAATTATTATTATTTTTTTGAAATCAGTTTGTTGTTGTGTAAGACATTTCCATAATTGGTGCAATAGAGAACATGAAGCTTGGCTTCAACCAAAACAAGTATTTCCTGAGAAGCAATGTCGTTATGCCTCATTAGATTTGCATGAAAATTCATCTCACAGGCAAAGGCTTGTGTTCTACACTGGCAAAATATGGCATGCATGCATGTTTTCCTTTGAAAGCTCTGCATAATTCAGTAACCAGTGTTCACGTATGAGTGTCAGAGCAAACCCATATTTACACATACACCACATACATGTGGTCTGTCTGGACATGTCTGTGTATCCACAAAGTGTCAGGTAAACTTTTTGCGCTCTCATTCTTGGACTAGAGTACACCTGATGGATCGCGCTGGGCCAACACGGCAGGTCAACATTCCTAATGTGTGTTTTTTTTTTTGTAGTGGTGGAGCCAAACCTCCATCACCTGGGTGGAACTAACCCCCAGGCCCCTGTGAAAACTAAGCTTTTTACTGCCGTCCACCCTCAAAGCATGACCTGAGGGACTCTGAAACTTACGGCCCTGTACCTGCACACTTCCTCATAAAGTGCCTCCCACACGATCGTCCTCCATCTTGAAGTCACAGACAAAAGGCATCACTGTCTGAGCGCTTTTGTTTCAAATGGCACTCCAAAGCTCCAGCGTCCTAAAGTATCGTGTGTTACAGACACATCTGACAAACCCTTATAAGCACTGGTGTTTTTTTATCGCACACAGCATTTTCAGCCATGGAAACTTTTCAGTTTATTCTCTTTATGTCAACATGTATGGTGAAATATTTAAAGAGAAATAAAATTGAATATAGCCACACCTGATATTACACATCCACTGATCCACAGATACAGTTGTTTTATATAAAAAGGCTACATGTGTTGTTCCTTCTGCCATATCTCTTAATCTTGCTATCTTTCTATCTTTCACATCACAGCTGCACCGCAAACTCAACATGACCACCATTCCCTATTGTTTCACAGTCGGAGAGCATCTTGCATGTAGGCTGTCTGTGTCAGAATTCTGCTTTCCAGGCTGGAGATTCTGAAGCTGTTGTCATTGGAGCTGTCTCAGGGCGAGCATCACTCTATTTGTTTGATTTGATATTCAAAGGAAGTCTGCCGTTGCCATGAAAGGCAGCACTGCAGCTGGGAACCTGGAGTACTCAGCACAGAACCCAATAAAAGGGAGTGACTTTGCAGGAATCTGGTTTCTTTTTTCCTTAGCCAGCACGTCAGCAGCCAACAATGGAGTTCCCAGAGATGAGCGCAACAGCACCTCCCTGTGGTTACCTTTGGAACTGAACCGCATTTTAAAGCAACCTGCTAGCAAATGTCAGCTCTGACTCATCTGGATGCTTGTCTGGTGTTGAGGCGGGCAGGATATGCTGCAGCCATTCAACAGATGCTCAACTCAACAAACAAAGCGAGAAGGCGCTGTAATCTCCAGGAAACTGAACCCTCTAGTGTAATATCAAGCACCCCAACCTACTGCAATGCAGGGGGCTACCAAAAACAAATCACAGCTGATAAACATGGCCATTCTAACGGTAAGCCTTAAACAAACGTCAGTTTCCCATCACTTGAATTCCAGCAGCTGATAGTCAATTTCCCAGACTTTAACAAAAACGTTCTCTAGACATTCCTGTTACATGTATCTATGCCATTCTACCAAAAACACGGAAAGAAAAATAGAGGACAGGGAAAGTTCAGGGAAAGTGGTTGGAGATTTCAAAGTTGTCCCCAGACATACCGGGTCTCTCAAAAGAAGAACAGAGAACATAAAGAGAACACAGATGTTCAGTTCCTTTTCCCTGTGCCACCCAATACTCTGATCTTAACCTTTCGCTTCTTAATGCTATGAACCTCCAGATCATAGGATCGCTATGTTCTCAATTAATCTGTGGTGGTTGGAAAAACAAATCTGCCCAGATACAGACCCTAAACTACCTGTTTTTCTCACAGCAAATGACTAACTGATTAGCACTTACCACAACACACAGTGGTAAGTAATTTGTAACAGTTACTGATTCCATCTCTGTTTCTATAAATGTACTCAACACAAAAGTCAAGCAAGCGGAACAAAAACAAATCAGTCATAAGCCGTACCCCTGAAGCTTGGAATGGTCCTGTGCCGCTGTAGGCAAAGCATTCCACAAGAGGGACATGCGTGCCAGAGCATGTGTTATTCCCACTCATCGCTGAAGACTACGTGGATCGACTAACCCATTGTAACAGCCCCATCAACAATGAAGCCAATGGAATTCTAATGCTGTGGCCATATTGGAACCACTCTGATGTACAGTCCAATAGTAAACAACAGTAAAATGAACAAAGTTGCAACGAATGTGTAATGTCTGTGAAGATTCTCATTCATCCAGGTCATGGATAGCTACTTTGACTCAGTGTAGTGAAGATCACAGACATTAGGTGAGGGGAAGACTAACAAAAACTGATATCGAAAAGGTGTCCTAGAGGCATGCAATCTGGGAGGCGGGGCTAGGGTGGCACACAAGACCCGTTGGAAATGAATGGTAAGGCATGAGACAAACGCAAGCAAAAGTTGGTGAAAGCATACTATATAGACAGTAAAAGAACTCACAAAGTGGTGCCAATACGGCTGCTGTGGTGAATTCACTGTGGCTTCGGCCTTATGACGTAGATACTCTATTTAGGTATACTGATATTCAGAGGTGTCAATCCCAGGTTCAGAAAATAAAAACCCTGCCATGTTTTCCTTGTAACACAGGTGACCTTACTGAGTAGCTGATCTACCTGTCTTGAGTGGTCATTACGATCAGCTGATTCAGAGCTTGTTGGATCAAATTTGTGGCAGGTTTTTTACTTTCTGAACCCCGGATTGACACGTCTGCTATCATTATATCTGTGGCTATTCCCTGTGGAGCTGTGCAAGCAGCGAAGTCCGCTGTAGGGGCTGCAGGGGTAACACGTCTGCTGTGCTTACCTTTGGGTGTGCAGGCACCAGTGGGAGGAGGCAGGTGTGTGAGGAGGAGGAGGAGGAAGACTCTGGTACGGCAGGGGCTGGGATCAGCGCCGGTGCCGTCTCGGACTCGGGCGAGTTCCCATCCAAGTTCAGGTCCAGAATCGATTCGTAGATATTCTCTGAGTCTGGTGAGCGGTCCGGTTCCGTGCTCGAGGCGGACTCTGAGTCTGGCTCCAGGGGTGATACTGGTTCTGGTGACTCCTCCCGTAATGGTGCTTCGCTGGAGAGAGCCTTGATGATGGGAAGATCCACAGGCTTCCCCTGGACCGGCCGATGGACTGGGTCGGCCGGACTAAAGCTGGGCACCCGAGGCTTATGGGATAGGTCCTCCAAGGCAGGGATGACGGGCACAGCAGGGGCAGGAGCTGAGCTCGAGTTCGAGCCACGTGATCCACCAAACAAACTGAGCCTCTTTTTCTGAGACGAGGAGGAAGACGAGGAGGAGGATGACGAGGGAGGATGCTCCTGAGTTCCACCACTTCCTCCTCCTCCTCCTCCTCCTCCCACCAGGGCAGCATGGATGGAGAACGACGGTTCTGTCTGTGCTCGCTTGAACGTCGCGGGCGGGTCGTGGATCTCCAACGGAACGCCGAATGTGGACATGCGGTTCTCCGTCTTGCGGTAGCCCGTGGGCGAGCGCAGCCGGATGGTGACCTCATCGCCCGCCCTCTTGTCCTCGGCCAGGTCCAGGATGGGGGCCTGCTTGGGCTCGGGGCTGGGGGGTGAGACTGAAGGGGACGCAAAGTCCAGCGGCGAGGGGAAGGCGTTGGGGAGCTCCTTGACATACTTGGCGGGGATGTAGAAGGGCTTGGAGCGCTCGTCCCGTCGGACGTGCCACCAGTGGTCGTTGGTCTTGGCCAGCAGCATGTAGCGCTCGTTGGGTTTGATGGACACCAGGCTTCCGTCGCGGCCCCTGTACTCATACTCGAACTCCACCAGCACCAGCCCCATGCCGCTCAGCATCGCCATGGCTACGCCTACGACCTCTCCCGAAACGGCTGTGAGTCCCGATACTGGGGCTGCTCAAGACTGAACCCTGGCCCTCCTGTGAGAGGGATAGAGAGTGAGAGAGTGGGGGAGAGAGAGAGAGAGAAAGAGGGAGTGAAAGACAGACAGACAGACAAACAGAGAGTGAGACAGAGAAAAAGAGAGAGAGAGAGAGAGGGAGGGAGAGAAAGTAAAACTTTGAAAATCACCAGTAAAAATCATCAATCGTCAAAATTTAAATTAGCCTACATCACAAGTGAAACACAGATCTCCCAGTACTATTAAAAGTGACAAGTGTCCTGTTTTCACACCCTTCCTCCCTGTGTTTCTACCACTGTTGTTCAAGTATTTAAGTATTCAAAACCTTTATTGCCATTGTGCAGCTGCTTGTACAACGAAACTAAAACAGCAAGGCCACAAAGGTGCAAGATGAAAGTATCAAAGTGTCAAGTGCAAAAAGCGCAAGGAAGAATGTAGTATATACAAACAGTAACGAATGAGCTGTATACAGACGAGTACAGTAGTAGTATTATGCTGTGGTAATTGCACAGTTTGAATGCAAACAACAGCAGCAGTGAGGTAACAGACCCAAGATACAGTACACGCACACACACACGCACACACACACACACACACAAACACAGCAGTGGAGTGACAATTACGTAAAGTGTCTATAGAAAAAGCAGTGTCGCTGTTCAGGTGCATTTAGAGTTTGGACTGCCCATGGAAAGAATCTCCTCTTAAGTCTGTTAGTTTTGCACTTGATGGACCTAAACCTTCCACTTCCACCAAAGTTGTAAATATGAATATGGATAGGGTGAGACAGTGTGAGCGATAGAGAGACAGAGAGAGAGAGAGAGACAGAGACAGTGATGAACAGAAACTAAGACATGACTATATTTAAAAAATGCACAGTTTGTTTTCAAGGCTGACATGCGTACAACCTGGTTCGCACACGCCAGCATGTTTGCGAGTGTTTGAGTTTTTGGGTAGGCCATACATGAAACTCAAGAGGAAAGTACCACCGCAAGTTAACCACAGGAAGCACCAAGAGCAGTCAGTTTTTAGGACGGCACAAAAAAAAAATTAAAAAGAGGAGAAAACGTCTAAAGTGCTCAGTATGCTATTCCAACACACAGTTCTTCCCCGGTTTAAAGGTCATGAAGATGTGAACATCATTTCGCAAAAGACTCCACACACACACACACACACACACTTTTAGGGAGCTATTTCATGATGTCTTGTGTAAATACAGTATCACTGAATAGCTCTGACCTACGCCTACTGTCAACACACGCCGTTTGACTTCAAAGAAGAAGGGTCTGGCCAGAGCATCAGGCCAGCACACTTTCAAAAGACCTAAGAACAGCTGTGCTTTCATTGGCTGAAGCTAATTTATTGATTTGAGGTTATCGTAGTGGTCAGGCAGAATGGTACTTATTATGATAAATGTTACATGTTACAGTCAGGATAGGTAAGAACACAAATTACACGAAAGTACTTCATATTGTCTTGTCTTGCATGTTTAATGTTCTTCTTTAATGTCAGTCCTGTCTTGTCTATGCATGGGACAGTAAGAAATGTAATTCAGATTCCTTGTATGTCTAGCACATGTGAAGAATTGACAATAAAGCTGACTTCACTTGACTTGACTTGGAAGCGTTCACTGCAATTTCTGAGATGGGAGCCAATTATGTGTGACGTATGACACTATATGACTGTCCTGTGTTTTATCTCTCTCGGGCAGTCATGAACAGTGTACATATCAACATTAGCATCTACTTCAAATTGATTAAAAACTGAGGAACAACTGTGGACATATCAACATATAGTATGTACATGTACATATACTTAAAAATATTAATACTTTGCAAAAATGCAAGAACGTCAACCTAGTATGCATCTTCACTAATTTTCTGTCACAACATAATGTACTTCATTTTGTTTAGCATCAAACTTAGTGTGCTCCTACTGTTATTCATTCTCTGATGGCTTAGATGCAGATGTACTATGACCATACTGAAACAGATAGGTAGGATATATCTATCTTTACGCCATTTTGGCATTACACTTTGACAACACTTTATTTTACTGTTCATTTTTCAGTGTATCTACATGTTACAACATGCACTTATACTGTACATACCTAACACTGACCCTAACACTAACCCTAACCCTGCGTTACAGTGGAAGTGCACTACAAACTGTACCTAATTGATGTAACAACACCTCATTTCAAGTGGCGTGTAAGGGAACCAGAGTAACACACCAAAAACATCAAAAAAGGTTAAAAAGACTGTTACCAGAATTTCTCAAATCTCAAATGATGGCTGCCATTGGAGGGTGCACCAGTGTATTTTCAGCCAGTTTTCTGCCTGCTGTTTTGCAAGCAGGACCTGTCCCCTGATAAGAGCTTATGTAAAGTTGCACAGTTGTTTCTTCAGCACAGTAGACCTGCAGAGACATGCACAGGCTTTTACGTCCCTTTCGGGACCTGACCCTGAACTCGCAACTAACACATTCATCTCAGGGGTCCCTCAGATTCCCTCCTTCCTTGCATTTGGCACCTAGCTCGCTCTGTATCTTAGTGTGTGTGTGTGTGTGTGTGTGTGTGTGTGTGTGTGTGTGTGTGTGTGTGTGTTTGGACCTTAATAGTGTGTTAATAGTAGCATGCGCACTGTACTGTATCTGTCTTGTCTCTACTGTGTTTTTGCAGTTGTGTGTATCAGTTGTTCCTGGTGAAACATTGTTTCATCTCACTATGTGCTAGGTATATGGCCCAAATGACAAAAAAAAACAACTTGCCTTGACTTGCCACATCCATTACAGTCAGAGTTTAAATTGGGCCAAAGCCCTCTGTTGCTCAGCTCCCCCTCTCACCTCAGTAATATAGGCAGCCAGAGCTGAGCTCCCTCTGCTACAGTATTTATAGTAATACAATAGAGCGAGATATTGACCACTGTGAGTAAAGAAGGGCTCCCCCTCCTTAAAAAAGCCAATTTCACCACTGAGTACAGTAACAGCTTTTATTGTACGTCAGGGTTCTCCATGGGACTCAGCTTCAGCCGTCAGACACACCCCCCCTAAGGTGTCCCTCCCGCCTCTTTAAAATGAAATCCAATCCTGGCGCACCGGTCCCCCCAATCCACCATGACTGTCTGGCCCCTGACAAAGGAATGTTGGTGAAGAGAGGCTTGTCTATGTGCATGTATATGTCATCACACTGACTGGACAGATGCTGTAAAAACCACAGTACATACTAAATCAACTGCACTCAGGTAGCCATCCTCAAACTACATTCTATGCACTTTACTCCCCCTTCCCCATGCACAGTTTTAGACAAACAATCACTAATTTCACTGCATGTCCTACTCTACCCAGTATGTCTATGCATGTGACAATAAAACATCCTTGTATCCTTGTAATTTGGTTAAATACTTTAAATTGTAACAGTCAAGCCTGTTTAACCTGTAGTTACTATGTGAAGAATGAGTGGAATGTGTAAAATATGCCTGTCCTTTTATAATTGTTGCACTACAGTAGTTCACAAATGAATTAAGAATGATACAGAGTGATGGGTGCTTAAGTAGAATGCCCAATTACCTTACAAACCGGTGAACAGGCTTAAAGGTCATAAGAATCCATACGGACATCTCAGGAGGTATGTTTGTTTGAGGGTGTTGGGTGGTGGGAATGCACCACATCCTGTGGCAGAAATGTCTTCTCGATTTACGACGCACGGAGATGCATCAGACTGTCATGATTCTATCAGTCGAAGGCTTTTCAGCAAACACCCTCCCCCTCCCCTTCTCTGTTTCACCAAAAGCCACCCTCCCCCTTCCCCTAATTTTCATAACTCAGCTGATTTGCGAGACAGAGGCTTTTGCGGTCTCACAACACTCAGCCCCCACACACAAGACGCAGACGTTCCTGTTCACCAAGGAAGACAGGAAGTCTCGAGTGCACAGAACATGTCTGGCAGCTCATTGCCACCTCCCACAATGCACTGGGCCGAAACAGAAAAAAACCCCAACAAACAGGGGAAGGCACTTGGCACTGAAGAGAGAGAGAGAAGGATGGAGAGGATGAAAAAGGAAAGGAAGGAGAAGAGATACAGAGAAGGGAAAACACTTTTGTTTGTTATCTTCTTACTGTGAGGAGGTGAGTGTTGTACTGCCTCAAGTAAGGGCTTACACACACACAGATGCACACACACAGACACACACTGTGCACTGCACACACACACACACACACACATCTGCACATCTGCACACACACACACACATCTGCATACCTCATATCACAAAAACTCACACGCTTACCCCACTCCACACCTACACACACACACACACACACACACATTATGCACCGCACACGATGTGTCATCTGCATACTTCATATCACAAAATCACACTCTCACCCCACCATTATGCCTGCACAAACACACACACACACACACACACACCTCTTACATTTGCCCTTTTCACCCCCGGCCAGCCTATGCCTTGCAGTCTCAAAACATCCGGTACAAAATCAAAGCTGGTCCTTCCACTCATCTGACAGCAACCCCTCCACCCCCACCCCCACCCCCACCCAACACCCCCACCCCAACCCCATAACACCCCCCTCCTTTCCCCCAGGGCTGTGTTCAATCTGGCTTCTTTCATCACAAATCACAGAGCAGCACCCCCACCACAGGTCCTGTCCCAACGCCAAGAGAGAAAACCACACTAGAACCAGCACGAGGGGGGAGGGAGGGGGTGGAGGGGGGTGGAGCAGGGTGGCCAGGCCGCAGTGACGGAGCAGCGAACACCACTAACAACATCATCCGGCCTCATCCAGCCTCATCCAGTCGCTCAAGGGGTGGAGGAGGGAGAGGGAGGGGGGCAAGGAAACTAGAGATGCACTCATGTAACCAGACGCGTCAATCCAGGCTTCAGATAGTAAAAAACCCTGTCATGCATTCCCCCTGCTTGTGCACTTAACCATCACAGACAAGCATCATGCAGCCTGTTCCAGTCACTCAAAGGGGGCACAGAAACCAGCGATACATATGCGTTATCTGCTGCAGTACAGAAGGGGTGAATCTCGGCTTCAGAAAGCAAAGACCCTCCCATGTATTCCCTCTGCCAGAGCACCAAACACAGGTGATTGCCCTCCTTAGCTGACCTACCTGCCTAATGATTTGTGTGGTCATTAGCATCAGCTGATTCACAAAATGGATGGATCAAAAACATGGCAGGATTTTTACTTTCGGAAGCCAGACACCTCTGCACATATCATTACTTACTATATGTGGAAATACGTAGGTACGACCAAAGATACAAGGATGCAAGGATGGTTTATTGTCATATAGACATACTGGGTAGAGTAGGCCATGAAGTGCTGTAATGGAAGACAAACGCACATAAAAGCTGTTTACACACCTTTTAAAATGACAAAACAGCATTTACTCACATTTTTGTGATTGCTAATGGTAAGGATATGCCCAGTTTCCCCACCGTTTCAGCACTGTGGGTATAGATTACCCACTTTTCTGTTTACCATTACACCGCAGGGTTATGATGTCTAGAGTACTAGAGACTTGTGCTTATTTGCAGTACAGCACACAAAGGTGAATATGTATATGCAAATGTATATGTATATGCACAGACCAGGCTGTAAATGTCCTGAAAATCACTGTTCTATTGATGTTTACATATGCAAACCCCCCCTTTGCGTATGTCCCTGTATGCACAAATACAGTTCTATATACAAGTGCATGATATGCCAAGCAGTCATTTTCTGCCTGATTGAAGATTAAAGTTTTATCAGTTTAGTTAAACACGGGTGAATTACAAATCACAAAGGCAAATCTCTGCAAATATGAATGTCCCTCTGTAAGTTCTCTAACCACATGCCACATATTTTGCCTATCCAAAGTTGTTGTTGATAAGGCACAGGGCTATTGCTGGGGTTTAAGTGGGTGAGTTCACCGTTGACTAATGACTCCGATCAACAGCAGATTTCATTCGCACATCTCTATGCTTCAACAGGTGTGTGAAAATGCCATCGCCTTTTGCCAAACGTGCTGGGCCACCCTGAGAATGTGTCTTCTGTTACGTCTGCACCTCCAGCCAGTCAAGTCCGACCTGATCTGGGGTGTTACGTCACCGGAGCCTCTGGCACTTCATTAAGTGCCTCAGGAGGGGTGGGGGGGGGGGCTGGCTGAGGACTCATTTGAAAGGCCAACAGGTAAAGGGAGACAGTTAAGCCTCTGACCAGGGCCACCTATAAGAGGGGATAAACATAGACGTTTTCTGGGGCCCAGCTGCCGGGGGGTGGGGTGCAGTCAATTGAAAACGATGGGGGGGGGGGGGGGGGGGGGGGGGGCACCAATAATTGTATCTTTTCTGGGGCCTCGCCATTTCTCTGGGCAGGCCTGTTTCTGACATGCAGAAAGGCTGACAAAGAGTGTAAGGTCCAAATACCAGCATGTCTGACAATGCAATCACGTGACCCATTCATGTAATCTAGATCCAATCATTAAATCTAGGTGATCTATAGATCCTACAGGTTTCATGATCAGAGTGAGAGAGATTACATGAACAGGTGAACATGTGATAACCTTGTCAGACATTCTGCTGTTTTGCGTAGACAGAAGTGAAAACAGTGTGTGGACAGAAATTGTTTCGATTCGGAAATGGTAGAAACTAACAAACATGCACATAAGCATAAATGTGTGTTTTGTCCAAGAGCGACTAGAACTACCAACAAACTACCTCAAAACTTAACAAAATGAAAACGGACCAAGCAGATGGACTCAAATGACAGCAAGACCAAGAAGAGAGAATAAACCAGGAAGCAAGACAATGCATGCTCTCTGCAGGGAAACATACTTTAAGGCACGGCTTTCAATTCCCTTCCACCTCCACAGAGGCCTGTGGCTCCACTGTCTCTTCTGGGGTTCGGTTATAAAATCCCGAGAGCACTTCATGTGTGAGGGAGGGTGACAGTGTTTGGTAAAAATAGGCAGATAAACACAGCCATGTGTTGTTTTCCTGCCACTTGGGCCAAAAGGACAGCCATCCCATCCCTGGACCCTCCAGACCTGCCCTCTAACTGTGCGGCGTCGAGAAAATAGAAACCGCGCTGTGGCTTTTGTGACCTGCCGTAACATGTCTGCACACAGTGAGAGAGCAAGCCAGAGGGAGAAGGGAGAAAGAGAGAGAAAGACGGAGAGAGAGAGAGAGAGAGAGAGAGAGAAAGAAAGAGAGAGATGGTGGGGGACATAACTGATGTTCTCAGAGAAAAAAAAAAGAGGGAGAGAGGGAGTTGACTTCAGAGAGCAATTGAAGCAGTCCCCACACCAACACAGAAAGGGGGGAGGTGGCAAGTGTGTGGAACAGCAGCTCCACTCCCACCCTGTGCAGAGGAGGGAGGGTAGTGACTCGGTGGAACAGCCATCCTGTGGTTTACCAGGGGAGCAGCGTGGAAAACCAAAGAGGGAGTGTCCAAAAGGCCAGAGCCACTTTGAGTGAGCCACTCACACAAACACACACATACACACATTCATACACAAACAAACATAAAGACACACGGACACACACATGCTCACCAACACACACACACACACACAACACACACACACATGCATACATACGCCCACACACATACAAACACACACACACACACACACACACACACACACACACACACACACACACACACACACACACACACACACACACCACACAAGCTGTATTTATAGATGCAGGCACACAAACACTGAGCACAAGCAGTACTGATAGGCTTCCAGCCTGCTATGGTACACAGTCAAATTGACTAAGTGTAAATGAAGTAAGTTTGGGACGTTAAACTCGCCTCTCCCTTCCACTATGATAAGTAGGGAGCAGCAACCTGTTCGACAACACTCACAAAACTCTTGAGTTTCAGCTTTGGAAACTAAACAAAACAACTAAGACACATCTCTCGCCCTTTCTCTCTCTCTCTCTCTCTCTCCGCCTGTCTGTTTCCCTCCTATTCTCTCTGACACACACACACATACACACACACACACACACACACACACACACACACACAGGAAAAAAACAACACAAGTATGACAGACATGCTGCCTCAAGCTGTGATTCATCGTGTCGGAGCAAGTCAGTCCTAAAAGGAGGACGGGGAAGAAAGAGATAAAAAAAACCCTCTGCGGCATCTGTGAGTTTAGTGTATGACGGTGCTGGTGTAGGTGGTGTTGGTTGGGGGGTTGGCGTTGGGGGCGGGGGGGGCGTTGTGCAGAGTGTTGGCGTTGGGGTGGTGTGGGAGGGTTGAGTGTATGACGGTGCTGGTGTAGGTGGTGTTGGGGGGGGTCGGGGTGGTGTGGTGTGGTGTGGTGTGGTGTGGTGTGGTTGGGGGGTGGTGTGGGCGGCGTTGGGGGGGACACCCTGTGGCTGCAAACGGCTGGAATCATGGAGAACAATTGGAGGAGGCTGTTCCCATCGAGGCCGTGTTTAAACACGGAAACCTCTCTCTTTCCTCTCGCCCCACATCCAGACGCCTGTGACCTCGCTCCGCTCTCCCGCTTCCTGGCCAGGATGTCCAGGCAAGGGGGGGCGGAAAACAAAAGCCCTGTCATGCGCATGCTCGTTACCTCTCTCTTTCTCGCCATTTCTCTCTCTCTCTTGTCTCTCTCTCCCTGCCTCTCTCTCTCCTGTCGCTCTCTCTTCTGTCTCTCTCTCCCCCTCTCTTTCTCTCTCTCTCTCTCTCTCTCTCTCTTTCTTTCTCTTCCTGTCTCTCTCTTTCTCTCTCTCTCTCGCTCTTTCGCCCTGCCTAAGGGCTGCCCACTAGGCTAATGCAAAGGGGGCTGACCACCCGAGACCGGCACCGGCACCGGCTGCCCACTCTCTTGACCTCCAGACCTGCTGCCACCTGTGTCCAAATATAGCCCAGGAGGCCGGAGGCAGTCCTCACCGCTTACTGTCAAGGCTGCAGGCTCGGCCCTGGCTCGGCCCGGCCCTGGCCCTAGCCGACCCGAACGAGAGGCCGATGAAATGAGGTAACATTGGACAGGGCTGATGACCACACATAGGGAGTGAGAGTGGGAGAGAGATAGTGTAAACGGTAGAGAGGGAGAGAGGGAGGGAGAGAGAGAGAGAGAGAGAGGGAGAGACATCATGTAGGTGAGAGAGAGATATAGAAGGGGAGAGTAAACGACAGAGAGACCATGTAGGTGAGAGAGAGAGAAAGAAAGTGGGAGAGAGAAAGGGAGACCATGTAAGCAAGAGAGAGAAAGGGAGACACAGCGAGAGGGAGGAGCGAGCGAGAGAGAGAGAGAGAGAGAGAGAGAGACAGGAAGAGGAAAGGATGATCAGGAGTGGGAGACCTTTTTGGAATGTAGGCTGGGTAGGTCGAACTAGGCCCGAGCAGCACATAGCTCTGCCTCCTCTCCTCTCTTCTGTTCGTAGCTCTCTCTCCTCTCCTCTCTTCTCCTCTCCTCTGCTGTCCGTAGCTCTCTCTCCTCTCCTCTTCTGTCCACAGCTCCTTCTCCTCTCCTCCTCTCTTTCCTCCTCTCTCTCGCCCCTACACAGCTGCCCACCTCAGCCCCACTGGCTCAGGAATGCACGCAGCCCTGCACTGCACTGCACTGCACTGCACTGACGTCTTCATGCGTTCCTGCTCCTTTCCTCACTGCTCACCTCACCTCACTGCTCACATCTACCACATGACCACGCAGAGATAGCTTTTACAGGGCAGGCATCGGAAATGCAGCTGATCAGCAGTGCCTTTCCAACTGTACATCCCTGTTGTCTATGAATAATAGCATGACATGATAGATATGACAGAATGATAGATATTCTCCATGATTGCTGTATATTTTACACCTTGCATTATGTGAAGTGCATGCACCTCCCTCTGTTTTTAGAACATTAGTACAGCTATTTTACCCTATTTAAAACAGTTTTACACAGCTGTATTACAACCAGTCCTTCTGTTGATCCTGTATCACCTCTTCCTGGTAAAATGTCTTTCACACAGTGTTGAAATGATGTCAACACCTCTCTGATTTGGGGTCAGATTCTCTTCTTCCCTGTCCAATAATGGGCCACACTGATCTAGCGCCAGGAAACCAGACACCCAACAGCACCATGTGAGACAAAACTGGCCTCTCTCTCTTTCTCTCTCTCTTTCCCTCTCTATCTCTCTTTCTTCCCTCTCTCTCCATCTCTCTCTCTTTCCATCTTTCTCCCCCTCTGTGGCTTTCTCTCTCTCTCTCTCTCTCTCTCTCTCTCTCTCTCTCTCTCTCACACACACACACACACACACACACAGACAACACAAGTTAAACAACTGATAATGCAAATGATGTGGCTGTGATCCAGGTTTATTCTAGAAATGGGTCTGATGTAGGCTACATGTGTCATGGCTCCAGATGTTACGAATGAGAGAATGGGGGAATACCGCCTGCCTGCCTGCCCCCGCCCCCCCCCCCCCCCCCCCCCACCCTCCCCCTCCTTCCTAGAGCACCTCAGAGCCCCTACAGGTGGTATTCCCATTTAGTGTCCAGAGAAGCCTCAGGCTCGCAGGCATTTTTCAAACAGTTCTCACTGACAACAGTCTCTAGGTAAGAAACACACACTCTCTCTCTCAGCCATTTCATTTTTCAACACTTCTCACTGACACAGAAGAATCTGTGTATAAAAACACACACACTGGACTGGACTTTCCCTCCCCACCATATCCCTCGCTCAGCGAGGTGCTTGTAAAATGGAACCACAATAGAAAGCCTTTCAGGAGCTGAGCCAAGCCCTCGTCCTCGACCTACTCCCTCCCCAAACACTGCACTCCGCTCTCAAGTCATCAAACTTTTCCCAGAGAACAAACGGGGCGAACTACACGACGGCCACAGAACTGTACTTTCAACAGGGATATCTGTGGGAAAACACTGTTTGCTTCATCATTCAGAACAAAAACAGAAAAATGAATAAAATAACAATAAAAAAAGGTCTCTGTACAGGTGAGCAAAAGTAAACAAGTAAAAGTCATCCCGGTTCAAACGAGCGTGCTTCACACTGAAACCCAGCAACAGAGATTTCAGTGTCGACCAAAGTTCGAGCAAAAGTAATCTCCTACACAAAGTACTGCAAACACTCCCTCCTGAGTGTGACTAAGTCATGAGCTGTGCTGATTGAGCCCCTGAAATCAGTATGTGTGTTTGTTTGTGTGTGTATGTGAGTGCGGCGTCTCGCTTACCTGAGTCGGGGAGAGAGCTGCAGCACCATCCCTCTCTTCTGCTCCTGCAATCACTCCTCCTTCAGACAAACTCCCAGAGCAGCCCAGCACAGCACAGCGCTCGCTGACAGGTTCCTCCGGGTCCTCCCTTTTTTCTCTTCCCCCCTTCTTCTCTCTCTGTTTCTTTTCTTCTGCTCTTTTCTTTTCTTTTTTTCTGTTCTTTTTTCTTTTCTTTTCTTTCTGATCTCTCCCCTCGCCTACTTACTCACTCACTCACTCACTCACTCACTTACTCACTCACTCCCCTCTCTTCCTTTGGCCACCTACTCCCCTCCCACTTCTCCCTCTTGTTTCGCCCCTTTCCTCTCTGTCTCTGTCTCTCTCTCTCTCTCTTTCTCTCTTTGTTTCTCTCTCTCTCTCTCTCTGTCTTATGTCAACCTAGAGTTCGGATCCTGTGCGGGGCGAAGCTAACTGGTGGCTTGTGTATCTGTATCTGTATCTGAGCGAGTGTGTGAGCGAGTGTGTGAGCGAGCGAGCACATGTGTGTAAGTGAGCTTGCCCAAAGTGGGGGAAGAAAGTGAGCGGGAGGGAGAGAGAGCAAGAGGGAGCATGAGTGAGTTTGTATGTGTGTGTGTGTGTGTGTGTGTGTGTGTGTGTGTGAGTGAGTGTGTGTGAGTGTGTGTGAGAGAGAGCGCGCAAGGCTTTGTGCCGGTTTCAGCTTGCTTGCCTACTCTGTCTGCACTCATTTCCTGTTCCAGCGCACACACACCAGGGCTTCAGAGGAGCACGCGCGCACACACACACACACACACACACACACACCAGGGCTTCAGAGCAGTGCAGGCTTGAGCAACAGGAAGACAGAGAAAAAACACACAGAGAGCAGCAAGAGCAAGGGCTAGAGGAGGAAAGAACAAAGATTACGAGCAGACAAATGCAAACAGATAGCTAAAGTTACAGAAAGAATGAGAGAGAAAAGAGAAAAGAGGGCTACGGAATACAACCCCACATTGACATCACCTGGACAGGTCCATTTAAACATTAACCTGAAGGAATGCAGAGAAACATGAATACACATGCTCACCACCCCCCACCCCAACACACACACACCCACACACACACACACACACACACACACACACGAATCCAGGTGGAGTTGTACAGCGTAATGAAGACACTGACACTAATAGCCCAGCGTGTTTGACAGCTCAGTACAGGTCAGCAAAGGCAGCAGCGAGATGCCAACACCCTGCGTAACACACCCTACCCTCCACCTGATACCTGCTGGTATGTGGCTGCGTAAACACACAAGCAATCACTTGAGCTTGTAAAACAATGCACAGCCCTGAACCCTGAGCCACACCAGAATGGATGGGTGTGTGTGTTGATTTGTCATTTTTATTCGAATAGCTTTGGAAAGTTCTCCTGGGTTGGGCCATTTAAGTTTCTAGTACATTTATAATAACTTTTGTGGGATTTTTTTTTAAAGGTACAAGTAGTGCCAGTGTTATGAGAATACCCTCTTGGGTCACCTATATGGGTCATCATATATAGCTGCTGTGACCCATGGCTCTGTCAGGATTTCTAATGTTACCATTACATGAGTCCAAAGGGGTTGCCTGGCCAAAGGTGAGGCCACTGGCTGGTGATGTCACGAGTGGACACCATGTCATGTGATGACGCGTGGTGCTGACTTTACTGACATGTCACACCACAGAGGTCACATGGCATGAGGCAACAGTCTCTCTGTCTCTCTCTCTGTCTGTCACACACTCTCTTTCTCTCTCTCTGTCTAACTTTCTCCTTTCTCCCCCTCTGTGTGTGTGTCTCTCTCTCTCTCTCTCTCTCTCTCTCTCTCTCTCTGTCTCACACACACACACACACACACACACAGACAAGTTGACAAGTTAAACAACTCATAATGCAAATGTTGTGACCCTGATCCAGGTTTATTCTAGAAATGGGTCTGATGTAGGCCACGGCTCACTGGGGTCAGATGGCATGAGGCATGATGGGAAGGGGACAGCAGAATGACTCCATGCACTCCGATAGGCAAAATATGCAAACGTATTAGTATAAAAATTCTTTACTAATGTCACTGGTTAGACTCTGTTTAGCCCTGATCGGCTTGTGCTTTTTAATATTGCACTTCAGCTGCACTGGAAAAACGGGCTGTCCTGAATGTAATTTCCGGGAATTAAATAAAGGTTTCAAATCAAATCAGAATCAAAGTCATAATCGAGTCACCAGGCCAGGCATCCCAATTGACTTGACTGTGGGTGGCCAGGTTTGAGTCCATAAGCACCAATTCCACAGATGTGCCTTTCCTCGAAATAATAGCTTGATCAGGCAGAAAATAAATCAGTTGTTATTTATTATGTAAGAAGAAAATAAATGTGTTTCCAAAAGTAAACTTGTGATAAAAAAAATAAAATAACATGAGCAGACATCTGCCGTCCTTCTCATGGGACATTCTGTGGTGCCCCACCTGTGAAACCAAGAGTCATGTGTGTTTTCTCTTTTGGTAAGTACACACACACTGGCGCACACACACACACACTCACACACCCCCCCCCCCACACACACACACACCCACACACACACACACACACCCACACACACACACACACACACACACACACACACACACACACGTAGTATCTGTGTAAACATCTATAACATTATGGCCTGGCACAAATCTGCTGAGAACTGCGTGCTTGCAGAGTATCACATCCCTTTAAAATGTGGTGTGCAAAGCTAAAAACATTAGCTGTTGCCAAGGACGGCAATCCCGTTTCTATAAATACCGTCCGTCCCCGTACACACACACACCCGCACCCGCACGCACGCACATAGAGACTCACTCGCGCGCGCACACACCCACACGTGGGTCAAAGATCCACCTCCATTCAGACTGCAGGCAGTTCTTTGACTGTGGGGCTAGTTTTGCAGACATGGTTGCTTTTTTTCTCTCTCAGTGGGGGCTGGGTGCAAACGAGGGACGCAGACTCCCGTAAAACAGGGATGTGGAGCCCCCACAACCCCCTACCGCCCCCCACAACCCCCCTACCTCACACACTGCTCCTGGGGAGGAACCGAGAGAGGAGAGGTGGGGTTTGGCATGACCATCAAGCAGCAGAAGCAGAGAAAAACACAATGCTCCGCCCTCTCTGGGCTGTGATAGTGTCCTCTCTTTCTCTCCCTCCTCTTTCCCGCCTCTCTCTCTCTCTCTTTTTCTCTCTCGCTCTCTCTGTGTTTTGCTTTCTCTCTCTCCCCATGTGTAAAAAAGATAGAGGTACAGAAAGAGAGAGAGAGAGAGAGAGAGAGAGTTTGTGTGTGTGTGCGTGTGTGTGTGTGTGTGTGTGTGTGTGAATGCATCAGTGTGAGTATTCAGGGGTGTGCATGTGGATATGTGTTTTCTCTCTGTATTCTGGGTGTGGTGAGACAAAGTATTTCCCAGAGCATATGGAGCAAAGAGCTATCTGTTTGAATCCCAGCAGATAGCTTTGTATCTAGTCAACAAGAGAGAGAGAGAGAGAGAGAGAGAGAGAGAGAGAGAGAGAGAGAGAGAGCGAGAGAGAGAGAGAGCGAGAGAGAAAGAGAGAGAGAGGCAAACAGACAGGAAGAGTGAAAAATCAATGATTGAGAACACATGATTGAGTGACATCACAACCAATTTCAACAAATTTCAACACAGACCAAGACAGAACATAAAGTGGCTGACAAAGTTAGTCATGAGATAGGTGGTGGTGGTGGTGGTGGGGGGGGGGGGGGGTGAATGGGGGAGGGGGGGGTAATCTGAGGACCTGATGAGAGGTAAAGACCTGGCTGTCAAAGTCTACTCCTGCAGGTCTGGACTGATTGGATTATGGTCATTCGTTACCTGCTATGCCAACAATGCTGGAACAAATAAACACGTCACGGCAGCAATTGTGAGGGTTCAGCGGTACAGAGAGAAGTTTGAGAGTGTATTCTGACATACAGTATACAAAACCACATCAAAACGTGTAAATAAGTATCTGTGAGATATGACTGACATACACATCTGATCTGAAAGAGTATCTTGCTGGAGGTGCCTCAAGCTCTGGCTCCAGGCTGCTGTGAAGTACGGATGTGTTCCAGATCAGAACCGGATGACCGAACAGCAGAACCGTCCCACAGCTGGGTTCTCTATGGAGGGAGAGTGTGTGAAAGTGCACAGAGACACAGAGTTCGACACGTGTTCTTAATTTGGCCTCAGAGTTCCACAGTTCCACAATACAGGCCATTAAATTAGGCCACATCTTATATATATATACACACTTTAAAAATGGGACATCCTTTAGCAGCCATGTCCTAAAAGCACGAATTAAAGTTAAAAATATCCTCTCACTCTGTAATTTTCAGGGGGTGGGGGCTGCTTTTAGACTGATCGTTGAGTTGTTTGAGGAGGGGGTGGGGGGTTGGGGGGGGGGGGGGTAAAAGGCTGGCATCAAAATGTCAGGCAGTTCTGATGGATATGTCACCCACCACCACCACATCCCTGGTCTGTCATAGCACTTTCTGCAGTTGCCACAGAGTAGACAGGATTTTCTGTTCCTGTAATCAGTGGTTGTCAAAGTCTGGTACAAATACCCGTGGCCTGGGGTACTTGGGATCAGTTCTTGGGGGTAACACGAAATAACTGTGAATGGAATGGGTGATGTAAATGGGGATTTCAGCTCCTACTACCATAAAGTTCAGCTAAAGACTATATGGGGAAAAAATTATCTTGCATTCAAACGATCCCCCAATACCACCTAATTGTCATGGCCATATGTACAATATAATATGTCTTCACATTTTGTTTATAGAGCACTAATTAACAAAATCGTTATACCAAGCTGTCCATAGTGCAGGGGGTACTTGATGGGAACGAATGCCTCAGGGTGTGTTGTGTGTGTGTGTATGTGTGTGTGTGTGTGTGTGTGTGTGTGTGTGTGTGTGTGTGTGTGTGTGTGTGTGTGTGTGTGTGTTTGTGTATGTGTGTACATGTATGCATTTGTATGTGTGTATATATGTGTTACTTCCTCACTCCCTGTCCCAGACATAAAAGGATCTGTAGTCACCCATGCATTGTAGCACTCAATAGAATACAGGCTTTCCTCTACAGCAGGTGTAAGATGACACACACACACACACACACACACACACACACACACACACACACACACAAACACACATGCACACACACACAAACACCCACACACACTCTCTCTCAAACACACATAATACATTCTGTCACCAGCTCAAAGCAAAGACGTCATACTTCCTTATACATTAGGTCATAAAGCCTGTAGAGGCTCATTTATACCATAGCTAAACACTGAATGCCTATTAGCAGTTTACCACCTAACAGGATGCTTGGACCAGTGACATCAATATTTCATGTTTGTTCGTTTGTTTGTTTATTGAACAAACATGCTTGTTTTAACAAAACGGGTTTGCATTTGTAACAAACACACACTTTCTTTCTATACACATCTCTCCGTTTCTCTCACTCTTTAGTTTCTCATCTTCTTCTATTCTCTCTCTTTCTCTCTGATATCCCCTGGAAGGAAGTGTCCCACTTCCTGAGCCGAGGGGGCAGCTGCGCTCAGCTTCCTTTGCTCCGACGAGCTCATTTCCTGCGGAGGAAGCGCACATCCTCAGGCCGGCCCTCAGCACCAGAGGACAGCAGCACTGAACGGAGCACAGTACGGATGGAGAGGAGAGAAGGAGAGGAAGAGAGGAGAGGAAGAGAGGAGAAGAGAGGAGAGGAGAGGAGAGGAGAGGAGGAGAGGAAGAGAGGAGAGGAGAGGAGAGGAGAGGAGAGGAGAGGAGAGGAGAGGAGAGAGGAGAGGAGAGGAGAGGAGAGGAGAGGAGAGGAGGAGAGGAGAGGAGAGGAGAGGAGAGCAGCACTGACAGGGTGGAGCATGGATGGAGAGGAGAGGAAGAGAGGAGGGGAGAGTGGAGGAGAGGAGAGAAGAAGAGAGGAGAAGACAGGAGAGGGGAGGAAGAGCACAGATAGTGGCAGGAGAGGAACAGAGGAGGGCAGCGTGGAAGGGCCACAGATGGAGGGATGACATGAGGAGACGGGGACAACATGGAAGGACAGAAGAGAGGAGAGGAGAGGAGAGGAGAGGAGAGGAGAGGAGAGGAGAGGAGAGGAGAGGAGAGGGGAGGATAGGAGAAAAACTGCCCAGGTAAAGGTAGTAAGAGGAGTTAGGTCAGAGAAAGAGAGGAGGGCGGAGGAGAGAAGAAGTGAGGAGAGGAGAGGACAGGAGAGGTCAGAGGAGAATGCTAAAAAAGGACACACACACACAAGCTTAGAGGTGAAAGAAGAGGACAGAAGAGAACAACATGTGCATGCAGAGAAACAGATGGAGGAAATCAAGATGGAGGAACAGAGAGACAGGATGAGACCAGACGTCGTCAAAAAAAAAGAAAGGAAGCGAGAGGAGCTCAGCTGAGTCAAGAAGAGCAGAGTAGGCAGCCACTGAGATCATAAAAGCAGAGCTGAGAGCTAAGGAGATAGCAGAGAGACAAAGGTGGAGTGGATGGACAGAAAGAGACACAGAAATGAGAAATAAAGAGAAAGAGTGGAAGGGCGGATGAACAGAAAGATCGACAGAATGAGAAGAAAAGGTGCCCTTCACATTTGAACTCCTACCACTGTAGCACATGCCAGAAATCAAGTACAAGGTGTGTGGGTGTGACTGTCACATGCATGCATTGTCACCATGGGAAAAGTGCAGTTCTATGTCTGCTCTCATACAGTCGGAATACATAACATGCAATTCTTTTAAGACTGAAGACAAACAGAAGTGATGACAGACAAAATCCATCTATTACAACTATATAACCAATCATAGAGCTTGCAGATGACCTGATTTAAAGCAACAGTAAGTAGGTTTTTTAACCTTAAAATAATGTTCCCAAAATCTTTTTAATAGTTTGTCAACTCGTAACAGGGTGAATGGCACCACTAAATTCGCTTTGTAGCCCTCCTATAACCGAACTATGCAACTTTGTAGAAGTGGGTCGCCAATCTGTGGTTCAAATGAGACATGAGAAAGACAATTCCAACCTGTAGGGAGACCAAAGAGGAAAAGTGCTTTAGTGTTCCTTTAAAAGATACCTTAGAATGTACAGGGGAAACCCGCTCAAAGTGGCTTGTTACTTCAGGGCTTTAAATATTTCACCTAAATACAGTATACACACAGTATGAAGATCACAACAGATGTTGTGTTTTGGAGATTGAAGATCGACCTGACCATGTCTAATCATACTTTGCGTAAATTCTGACCTGCCACTGTCAAGAGCTAGCTTTTGCACACCCTACAGTTTAGCTCTGTCTCCAAACTCATCCAGCAGTCTCAGATAGGCCATCCCCACTGCCTGAGGCAGCTAGGGCTATATATAAGGCTAATGGAGGTTGCAGGACAAGAATTTCCAGATCGGGTTAATGATCCTCAAGACAATTATTGCACAGGGAGGGAGCTAGTTGTTCTTCCCGACACAAGCATCATAAAACACAGAGCACAGGCAACACGCTCACAAGAGCATTTCAGACGGGAACAGCTACCCACACACACACACGCATACACACACAGACACACACACACACACATACACACACACGCACACACACACACACACACGCACACACAAACACACACACACACACACACACACACACACACACACACACACACACACACACACACACACAAACTTACTCTATGTATATATGCACTCATTTCCAGCTGGACCATGCAAACATGAACAAGTTAGCGGGTTGGGTTGCTCTACAGGTTGGGTATTTTGATTTGAAATGTTAGCGCACCTTTCTTTGTCAGTCAGAAAGAAATGACTTTGACTTTCTGTGGCAAAGAGCAAGGTTCTAAAACACACAGTGCGACAAAGAGGGGGGATAGATACTGTGTTGTGTTGTTTTGGTAGTGTGCACATCCCACTTTCTCTGTTCCTCATTGGGCATGTTCCAGACAGTCACATGACCCACATAACAGAGGTGCATCACATGGACAGAACGTGTGGCCACATGTCTATTATGTGTGTTCAGGGGGAGCACATACTTTTGAGTGTGTGTGTGTGTGTGTGTGTGTGTGTGTGTGTGTGTGTGTGTGTATGCATATATTTATGCCTGCTGCTGCTTGTACACAAATGTTTCCACACTTTCAGGAAATTTCAGATGCCGCTTTCTCAGAATAAGACAAGCACCAACGTGCATGCTGCCTGGACCTGGACTGTTTTATGGCAATTACATGAGATGAACTAACATTAAACAATACCTTTTGATGACAACACAAAATCCTAAGTGTGTAATATTTGTCCAGACATACAGCACATGTCAACCCTCTGTTCTGTTTCCTCTTGGTCAACACACCACAGCATGGATCATCCTCACTGAGAGCAAAATACACACTTCCCGCTACATGTGTGCAGTCAGTCGAAGCCTACATAGGAAAAGTTCAGATGCAAAATGTTTGCAAATGTTTTGGCTTGATTTGTTTTTGCTTGAGAATAATAATTAAATTACAGTTTGATAGAGATTACTTGGTTAAATTATTATAAAAGCAACTGGACTTAGAAGATTTTGCATCTGAACTCTTCATCTATAGGTGTGTGCATGCCGGCGGTTTGGCGCCATGCCATTCCCTGAGTGACCGCACTGTGTGGAATTTTCACCTTCATTAACAGAACCTAGGTTACCTCAGCATGTAACTCATGCTGTAACTCAGTGGACTACATCATGACTGGTCATAGACAGAATGAATATGCCTGCCCTGAGGTTCAGAGAAAATACCCCCACATGAGATATTTTGGGACCTTGGTTCTGGAAGTGTGGGGCAATTACCCCATCAGTGGGGAACGAAGATGTGACAGGTGGGATGCGTCGAATTGGGAAATTTGCATATTTATGTCTATATTTGGTATATTCTGTAATATATTTCTTGAGAACAAAGGCCATTATACACTACAACAGCTATAAATCAACAAAATCATTCACTGGCTTAAATGAAAATTAAAACGGTCAGATCACATCCTGGTGAGTGGGAGGAAAATGCAAACGAGATTTAGTGCACAGAAATTATATTTTAATATCATAAGGGACATGTGGGGCTTTAAACATCCCCACACTCTTTAGTGGAAAATGAATGAACCACTGTATTAAGGGGTGCCTATCTGCTACAGTGCAACCAGGAAGCTGGTGTTATGAATTAAAGTAGCCATTAAGTGGTGTGTGGCGCCCCCTATGTGTTTCTTTATGTAAGGTCAGTTGTACATAAAGGAAAAGCTACACTAATTCAGGCACAACACTGATTAATAGACTATTAAATGGACTAAATGAATTAAATTAAATTAATAGATGGGCCAAGCATTGACAAGAGGCCACTATTAATAGAATGATTAATTATTTGGGGGAGGGGGGGGGGGTCTATTTCTACTCTTGCATTATAGGGCCCAAAATTTATAGTGGTGTCCTTAATAACCTGTAGGATCAGCAGTTAAAATGGGATTTAGCAGCTGGAGGAACCCCACAGTTGTGAGGAGAAAATGACCCACCTGAAAATAAAAGTTTTACAGCCTCATTCTGTTAGTTACTGTGTGTACTGTGTTTGTAGTGACATTACTGGATTCTTCCAGTGATTCTCACAAGAGTGTGTGAAGTTCTAATGGCTGGACATGAAGTAAAAGCAGACGTAGAAGTCTTTATTGTCACTATACCAAGTACAGCAAGATGTCGTTCGGAGCAGACCAATAGATGCACAGAGAAGGAAGCAGTAGAAAAGAACAGTTACATAAAATATTGGTCCCAAAATGTACAATTTATATAATACAACTTAAAATATAAATCAGATATACAAATCCACCATTTCAAAAACTCATTCCCTATCAATGTGCTTATGAATAGTAATCATAACAACTCTAGTAGCTAACTTTCTATTCCACGCTCTACTTTTCCCTACCGGATGCTGTAAAGTAGCGGGAGATAAGTGGAATAATGGCAGGCAAGGCTACCGGTCCCATGGAAATAACGCTGAGGGGGAGGCAAAGAACTCTGCAACGCAAAGCAAAGGGTAGTTCCCCTCTCCGAGTCATTATTTCCACAGAACCGGTCACCTATATTCTATTTTACTGCTCTTATCTACTGTTCTTACTCTACTGTGCATCTGTTGGCCTTTTACTTCATGTCCAGCTATGAGGTAGCCAGTTATACAACATTAATTCCCACCTCATCAGCCACTCAGAAAAGAGAATTGCATTGATAAGGGAGATAATAAAATTTAGTTACAATGTATAAATAAATAGAATATACTGATAAAATAAATCAGTATAGCACAACAGTAAAGTAGTATGTGGTATTCCACGACAAAGTAGCCACATAGCCTTGCACAGAGAGTAGTACACTGATATGTACTGATATTGCCAAAGGGTCATGGGTTTTATTCCCCACACTGACAGGTGGGTGAGGGGTGGGTCATGGCTGCCCTGTTGCCTGCTCACACGTGTGATGGGTTAAATGCATGAGTTGAATTTGGTTGTGTGCACAGTGTGCTGGGTGATCACAATGACAAATGGGAATCACTTTATATGAGTGGAGTCCTCTAGACTAGACTAGAGTCTAGAGGCACGTGAGGTAATGATGCCCAGACAGAAATCTTTGTGAACAGAGTTAAAATAATCATTTTTATACACATTGAGAACACTTCAAGATGCAAACTTTGCTGCAAACGTTTTAGGCTAATTCTTCAGCAATTTGCCCATAAACATAAATCAGGGGATGCGATGGCACAGTGGTTAAACCTGTACCACGAATGGACAAGTGCCCATAGGAAGGACCCAGATTTGAGTCCGTGGTGGGTCATTTTCCAACCCTAAATTATCTCTCTCCCTCCCACTCATTTCCTGTCACAATCTTCACTGTCCTATCAATAAAGCCATTACAGGGCAAAAAAGCTAATTAAAAACCTAAACAATATGTTGTTCTAATGTTCTAAATGCGTTTAGCTGCATTTCGTTTTCATTCAAATGTTTTTCGAGTTAGAGTGATAAATGTCAATAGACCACACATCAAATAATGAACATCTGTGGTCATCCTATAGCAAACAGGCTACTGTTTAAGCTGTTTTCAGTATGGCTTGAGATCATTGTCATAGTGACATTTTTGTAACCTGAAAAGAAGAAGAACGATGACCAACAAGCTGTTTCAAAAAGTGACGCTTGACCAGTTTCACCTGTCTTAACTGGGAAGACACAAAACCAATGAACTGAATTTATTTGCATTGTAAAAAAATAGATCGGCTGACGAACAAACCACTCCCAGTCACGGTTGAGTCGTTGGGATGCATTAAGATTTAACATTTAGATTTACATTTACATTTGCATTTAACATTTAGGTTAAATGTATTAGACGAATCGGAGGCCCCCCTTCCCTCATGCACACACAGCACGCAGGACGCAGGACACAGATCAATGTCTCCCCCAATCACTGAAAGGTCATCAGGATATATGATATATTATTATACGATGCAATTAGCTTGGGTAGAAGCCTGCCTACACACAACAATTAAAATGTGGCACACAAAGTCGATGTCATTGCTCACAAGCGCTCCCTCTGCTCACTGATTGATTTGCAGGAGTATAGTGAATTTTTTGTATTCTTCCATTGATTTCCACAAGAATGTCCAATGGATAGACATCAGTGGAGCATGACAGAATGCTCTTCAGAGAAAAAGAGAGATTTGTAAATAAGGTTAAATTCACCAATTTTATACACGTTAAAACACAAGGTGTTATATTAATCTAATAATGTTTTTTGCAAATTGTTTAATTCTTCAGTATTTTACCCATAATCACACCGGTGGTGACGTGCCTGCTGTGAAAAGATCAGACGAACCTAGTGTATATGGTTGCTGAATTTGATAATACCGATCTGGTCAAAAAATTGTGCGTATCACCCTTCTGTGGAATGAAGCAGACGTGGTACCTGAGTTCAGGTAATTTATTTACTATTCTAGACTATTCTACTGTATACAGAGGATAAGGGAAAGTGTTGGCCAAATAACTAATATTATTTTATATTTGTTGGCAAGTCTGTATTAAACAAATTAAGGGCAGCATTCATTTTTCGTTAAAAATATTTCGAGTTACAGCAAGTGGTCTAATTAATGTCAATAGAGCACACATAAAATAATGAACAAAGCCTAGGTTTTTAGAACCTGAAAGTGACAAGATAGATGACCAACATGTTTTTTGTTTTTTTTTCCGCGGCAAAAAGGGATGTTGCCAGTACTATGCTTCCAAAAACCAGTTTCACCTGTCTTAGTCATAGTCACGAAAGTCATTTTTGCCCCTGTCCGAAATGATTAATGAATTACCTCAAGGCACGTGGGCAGCGTTCAGAAATACTTAGGTACCGCTGAAGTAAACCCTATTACCTCACCTCAATTGTACGCAAATGAGACAAAAAGTTTTTACCTTTCAGTTTCCTGTTGTCAACCGTTTGCCATTCAGCCGCATAATTAATGGCATCGTGGGCATGGGCATCACTATATAAACTAAACAGGACCTGCCTGTTACATAGTCACTGTTCGTTCACCGGGTTCATAATAATTTGGCAGGATCGCTTAGCGTGACAAGAGTTTACTACAAGAGGCTAAGTATTGACAAGCTCCTGGACATGGCAATAACATTTTACTGTGTCTTCGCTCTGTGCCTTTGGCAAGTGTGTGATGGGGTGGAAACAAAGGATACGATTCGTCACACTTTGCGAGCACTAGAGCATCTGAAATACAAGGTGAGTAGGCTACTATGCAACTAAAATCTGTATGTTTGAACATCTATTGTCAATGCAGTGTGTGCTTACTGACACCCATTCTTTTTCTGTTAGGGAAAAGAACTAGAGAGATGCGCCGGAATATTTTCACTGGCTGAAAATATTTCGCCTCCTCATCTTCAGGTAAAGATCCACTATAGTGGCCAACCCAGCAACATGTAGCCACAATATATAATTTTATATAGGCCTACAAAAAATAAATATTGCATAATAAATATTGCTCAAATTAACACCTTGATAGGCTATTGGATTAAATAATAAACAATAAGGTCCCCTGTCTTCCAGGGAGAAACGAAAGAAGCCATAAAACTCACTTTTCAGCTGGCTTCAAAACTCTTCATGAAAGACACTTCCCATTCTGGCTGGAAGAGTCACAACCTGCACGCAGTGGATGACTTACTGTCACGAGGGGTAAGTTCCTTCACTGGTCCTTCTTATATTGATAAGGCCTGTTGGCGTAATCATTACAAATATTAGTACAGTCTATTGTGGTTAATCAAATAAATGTCCACAGTCGAAGGGTTCAATTCCTCCAGTCACACAAGAATTGCGGGACTACTTTGAAGAACTTGAGGAGCTTCTCTCGCTCGAGGTAAATTGTGTTAGTTATTTATTTATTTATTTGTTTATTTATTTATTTATTTAACGTATTATTTGTCATGAGCTAAAGAGCAAAATGACTTTTTAGGAAATAGGCATACATGCTAAAACTGCGGCCTGTGTGTCTCCTAGAACTTCAGCATGTGCGCATGGGAGACGGTGCGCAAAGAAGTGTATTTATTATTTCTCAAGGCCTATCACCTCGCTATCGCATGAACACTCATAAGCGATAAGCGATAAAGGAAGGAAAGAAAGCATGGAGGCGACTCAACCGTGGACGGAGGTGGAAATTTATGTCTGTGGTTCACTAGTCATCCGATCGTCTTCTATACCCCCCACCCCAACCCACATACCTCTCTGTCAGAGTTTACTTATATGTATATTTATTATATATTTATATATTTGTGTTAACATTGTTAACATTGAATGAATCATGTGCATGAACAAGATTTACTGAACTGTCTTCAAGAGTATATTTATTTGATATTTATTCAACTTTGTTGAGAACACAAGCTGTGTTGTGTTTTAAATGCTGTGCCAATAAAATTGAACTATGTATTTAAGCTCGGAAACGCCTAATTCACTGGTTTTAAAGCGGCATATTTTTTCTTAAATAAAGACATTTAATTGCATAATGTTGTTGGAAATGCACACCACAAATATATAGCAAACTTTATGCTACACAATATTTACAGACAGGGCGATATAATCACTAACAGAACCAGGGGCGAATCTAGGCTATTTTTAGGGATGCCAAAGCACCCCCGTGAAACTGCTCCCCTGGCAAAGTGAATACAACTCCAACATTTATAAATGTACTAGTTCGCCTCATTTAGTGAGAAGTATTGCGTGTCTAAGCACTGGGGGCCGGACACCCCTAAATACCAGATGCTAAAATCGCCCCTGAACAGAACATTATTTACATACAACATGGAAGCAATATGCAGAATCGAATGTACACATTACATTTTTACATTACATTACACTTAGCAGACGCTTTTATTCAAGGCGACTTACAAAAAGGAGGACATAATAAGCTAACAGAGGTGTAGAGAAACACAGAGTAAGTAGACTACCTCCATATACATACAAGGAGATGCATGTGCCTAAGTAAGTTTCCCAGAGCAGGGACACTACAGGCACATAATATACAAACTATATAAAACATAAATAATATAGTATAAATACCCACAGCACTGTAGTACAAAGACCAAATAACACAATGTGTAACAGTGCATTACAGTAATTAATAAACATTTGATGGATGAATAAGCTACATGGGCATTACAGTAGCCTACTCAAAGTTGTAAGGCAAACTGATAAAATTGTATAGGTATGGCACAGTGTGATACTGGTTAGCTTATTAGGAGGGCGATGGAGAGATGAAAGGAACTTTTCCTAGCCTACCTATAGTTGTGGCATTATGTCAATCTGTGGCGCTGGCCGAGGGGAGGAGCTATTAATGTTGTTGTTGCTGTTTGTTGTTGTTGCTATTGTTGTAGCGCTGGTTATTGGCGAAGTAGTTAGCAACATCACTTTCACAATTTACCATATCATTTGGCGTGACATTACGTCAGACGTTTTTGAATTTGCGTTGCGTCATTTTTCGTACACGTCACTCACTCAGCTGCGCAGTGAGAAAGTGAAAGGGACGCTCCTTGTAAAATAACCCTGCCAAGCCTCATTCAGTTTTCATTTGCAACGTCAGGGCGGACGACCTACGACTGGTCGAGGCTTTTTGCAAAACAAAGACTATATCAAGTTAAATGTAAAAGACTAAAAGTAATGTTTTAGTGTGCCGCTGAAGGATTAGACCATGTGACTGGCTTAGATCGTCTGTTTCAATATAAAAAACAAAGTTTACTGGAGACATTTGAAACCAACCCACCTCCTGATATGAGAACGTGGAAGACAGGAAGAGGGCAACTCTACAAGGTAAGACAGATATCTCAGTGAAGATTTGAATACTGAAAGTTTAAATGTGTAATTTAAGTTAATACATTTGTTAAGATTGCAAAGACGTTATGGTGTAAGGGCGCTGTTGTGTAGCTTAGCCGGGAGGTGGGGGAGGGGGGGGGGGCTTCGAAAGTGAAAGCTGTGAACCCCCGTGTATCCTTGCCTCTGGAGCGCTGGGGAATTCTGTATGGCGTTTTCCCTTTCCATACTTCTTATAAAAGTAGCCAACTCAGCTGCAAGATGTATGAATTAAAGCAACCTTCTGCTGTGCAACGGAGCTTGTACAACTCTTCTTCAGAAAAATGGATCTTAAATACATGCTACTTTGCCTTTTCCTCTTTAGCGGCGCCCACAGTGCAGACTCTGCCTGTAAATGGGTTCAGATGTACGGCCGCATTCATGAGGAATGCGTGGAACTTCTAAAAGAAATGGTAAGTAGGCTACGCTGTGTTTATAGACGACGCTACAGTAACTGTGGAGCTGTGGTCACCCTACTAGGATGTATGTCCTTCTTAGTGATGTACCTCTGCATTTTGCGTATATAGGCATTTTAGACTAAGCAAGCAATTTGCCATGCAATCCTAATTTCTTAAACATCAGTATTTTTTAAGTTTACTAAAAACAAGTCTAAGATATATGCAAAAGATTTGGCAACTATAAGCAAAGACTGCAGTATTTGACAATGATGTGAGGGTTGACGTATCTGGAACTTGAATGTGTTGAACATGCAGTGTAAGGTTTTGTTAATCTGGGTCTTTCTTGTTTTGTAGGGTGGCGACTTCAAATTTCTCTCCATGCCCACCGGATACCCTGCTAGGGTGTCAGCTCTGTACAGCGCTGTAGAGAAAGCCAAGGTATGCTTCTTTTTTCCTGGTCTCAGTTACTTTATGAATACCAGCATCCTCCTATGCTGATGTGTATATAATTTACTCTGGCCAATATTATGGGGTGGGTTCCTAGGGTTTTTTTTTATCTTCTGATCAGTGGAATCACTAGCATGTCAAATGAAGTCAAGACTATAACGAAACCCACAAATATTTGCCTCTTCAGGAGTAAAGCAGCCTTATAATATTGTGTTTAACATACTCTATGACAAATGCTGTGCCACATTAAACTGTAGAGTGTTGTAAGTTGTCACCCCCTTAGCAGAAAAAAGTTGGATGGATGCTTTAGTGTGGGTAGGCTGGTTTTTGTGACGGGAATTTGGTGATGTTTTATTCTTTTCTGTCCTTTCAGGCTGATGACAAGATCATATTCCTATATGAGGCCACGCTTCAGATCGTGAATCTGTTTGAGAAGAACATGTCGAACGTGACAGACACTTGGAACAAGACCAAACTGAGTGATCTGATCAACATCCTCTACCATCGGCAGTACGAAAACCTGCACAAGTGTGTAAGTGCACATGAGATCACTAATAGTTATCCACCAGCAGGGGCACCGTTAAAACATTTTGGGCCCATGGGAATGCCATTTTGGGTCCCCTTATTATTATTGGATAGTCCCCTTATTATTATTGGAAAGTCTGTTGATGCAGCCATGCTGTGTGAGGGGGGAGTGGCTACGGTGCCCGGAGTGACACACAGACAAAAAGCATTTAAAGCTTACCGATATATTTGGCATTTGTTGTCCTAACAACATGAAACTTGGCACTGCACTCACTCGTGCCATTAGCAAGACACCTAATAACTTTGAGCTCAGTGGAATGAACGGTTCAAGAGTTGTCAGACAGTGACACACACCCACACACACACGCACACACAAGTGTGCGCACGTTCCTTGCATTTATAGATAGATAATATTAATAGTGTACTCAAGGGACCCTCTGCCAATGCGAGGCCCTCAGAATTATTCTAATGTTCCCCTGATGGCACCCTGTTCACCAACATGCTTTATTATTATTTTTAAATGGTTTATTGATCAATTTTTTTTCTCTTTTATGTTTGCAGGCTCATCATGTGCCAGCAGGAATGTCTAGACTCAGAAAAAACCTGCGAAAACACTTCCATAAGGTCAACAAATTCCTCCGAAAAATGGTAAGTAGTGCCTCTCTTTAAATCCGCACTCTCCTATAGAAGGGTAGATGGACGATATAATAATAAGAGAAAGCTGGGCATCTTTCTTGATGCTTCCAGAGTCCTCAAGAATAATAAAAAATGTATATATTAAAATGAAGTCGATACTAAGATTAATCCAGTCATGGATTAGTATATGTGACTAAATTGAAGTCGAACTTTGATTGGCATTAAAACATTTAACAGGTTAGTGAATAGTCATCTGCAATGGAACATTGTAGAAAATATATAACATAAATAGAAAGGTGTTGTGTCACATTATTTGGAAACCAGGGTGCAAATATGTCTGACTAGTCAAGAGAAAGCTGCAATACCAAACACAACACAGTGAAACTACACAGACTAACCCCTCCTCTTTGTCTTCTCCTTTTAGAACTACAGCCAGGAGGCTTGGGAGGTCGTGAGGAGGGAGGTGGAACGCCATCTTCAGAGACTGCTGTTTCTGGCCAACACCCTATAACTGTACTACTGCTGCTCCTAGCCAACACCCTATAACCAGACTGCCCAGAGCAGGCCACTGGACTAGACCTGCAAGGACCTTCACTGCACTAGACCTGGAGTCTAGTCGTCATTTCAGACATTCCCTGTCAAACTGAATGTGACATGCTGACAATTTGCCTCCAAAAAAAAAAGAAGCTATTTATTGTATTTATATAATTTATGAAATGTTGATGTTATTTATTGGTATGTTGTATTTATTTTTTGTACTTGAGGACTATTAAACTTTTTTATACTGTGATTCTGCACTGTGTCTTCAGTTAACAGGCAGCCATGACAGAGACCTGCTAAGGTCATGCCATAATGAGATGTTGTTGGATTGGGTACACAGCCACAAATGTTTATTATAGACAGATTTATTTTTCAATAATTTTAACTTTTAAATGATTCTATTGACATGATCTGGTCACATTTTGTAATCCAGGCCTATAGTTTGAAAGGTTGTTGGCTTTATTTTTGTGAAAAGCTGGTAAGCCAAAGCTATCCTAACATAAAGACATCTTTATTTTGTCGCCAAAGCCCTGTCCAGATAACTAAGCATCCATTTTATAAACCTCTGAGTGTCAGTTATACAACAAAATATTTGGTGGCCTACTCTATGTGATTTTAATGATCCAAGATAAGTATTTAAAACGTGTCCTGCTGTTTTGGTCCACCTGTGTAAGCATACATAAGAATTAATTTTCTATAGGGGCAATGATTACATGGGCCTTTACAGACACACAAATAAAGGCCAAAACATTAGGGATGCTTGGAGGTGTAGGCCCATGTCCTTTTTTGTTAAATAATAAATACACTAATGCTGAATGTAAATTAGAATACTAAAAGGTGTATATACTATATGTCCTATATTTTGGTCAGCATGTTGTATCAAAATGTTTTTGTTGTGTATTTAAAATGTTTTCTAAAATCCATAATCTCCACCAGCAAACTTTCCACCAACCTCTAGGCCGCAAAACATGCAAGTACATAGTAATAATTAAGCAAGTACAAGTAGTAATTAACAAAGTGTGAATTTATTCCCTCAATTATTACCTCAGATAAAGTCACAGATCTGTCACTGCTACTGAAAAAGATTTTACATTTAAGCTACTCATGAGGATACTTGGTAGGAGGACAGAGTGTCTCAGGGGTTACAAAGCAAAGTTTGGGAACCACTGCTGTAGGTGAACTAACACATTTGATTTCCATGCTACTTTGTTTTCTGGTTTATTCCTTTCACTGACCAGAAATCCTCAGAGAAACTGTGGTCTACCTGTGTCAAAGCCACATCGAGAGCATCGGTCAACCAGTCATCCGACTAGTAACATACAAATGTCAAAAGCATAATGACTTACACAGCACGAAAGTGAAACCCGAAAGAGGCATTACTTACGCTGGTATTGCAAAAGAAAGCCTACAGACAAAGGCTTTATTTTTACCGGACGACGTTGAAGACCTTACCATATCAGCTGCTTCAGAAAGGTGCTGTGTTTTAATTAGGAATGGGGCGTCTATTAGCATATTATTTTGGCGCCTTTAGTTCAATAGTCTGAAAGGTCACATGATGGACATATAGGAGGAAAGAAGAGTGGTTCATGTCTGAATGTAGTGGCAGATTAGTGTTACCCACACACCGCCTTCAAAAAAATAAAATAAATTGAAACAAATATAAGTAGCCGCAGCAGCACACCGTTTTTCAATTAAATGGCAATAAGGGACATACTTCTGTGCTTTCTTGGCTTGTGCGGTTTCACAGACGTAAACCCACCTTGTTCATCACATTCCATGTAAACAAACTTGAGAGTTACGTGCAAGATGTGAAATTAGGGGAATCTGCACTGTCGGTTTTTCATTTCGCTTTTGAATCAGGTGCATAAATCTCTGCATTTCGGCATTCCAATGACAATCAAACGGGGACAGCACAGACTAAAATCATTCTTTTTTATTAGAAACATAACGGAGATACTGGATCAATTCGAATACTCACCATTAACTTAGACAAATTCAAAATAACAATGAACTTCAAGTCGATTTGTGTGTGTATATTTGCCACGTTCATCATCTGGGACTATGCCTCTGGGTGCGCATGGATGGAGGCCAACAGAATGGTACCTCAGAGCAACTTTCAGGTGGTCTCCAACCATTCCTTAGTGCTGTTTCGGCAAACGGTAAATATGGGTCTGGAACATCAAAATCATTATTATTATTATTATTATTATTATTATTATTATTATTATTATTATTATTATTATTAACTACCCTAAATGTGAGCTGTCTTTTTAACTTTTTTTTTTTTTTTTTTTTTTTACCAACGTGCAGTTCAAAGGTCTTGAACCACATGGAAAGGGTTCGAATTTGTTCAATGTAAAAAATTACAATCGGGTTCTTCACCAGAGCGTAAGTAGTCGATTTGTGCGTCCAATCCCTGGGGGGTTCTATCAAAACGTGTCTTGAACATATAACAAAATCAATAGGTTAAAACGTGTCCTTATTCCACCAGAGCGAGAATAAGGTCGTCTTTATTCACACGGTTCTTGATCACATTGCAAAGCTGTACGAAGGAGGAAATTTCACTGCAATCAAGTACAATCAAGACACGTTGGATATGTTTTTCCAGATTCTCATCGACAGACGACGGAGCTACAGAAATGCATAGCAGTAAGAACTCCTAACTCATTGCTCGGCGTGACAAGTGTGTCTTAACCAGTGACTGTATATAGGCCTAATGGTTTAACTCATATAAATTCCATTTAAAAAAAAAAAAAATAGGTGAAGATGTCCAACCATACCTCGAAACGAACTAAGAGATTACTAAGAACAATAAGGCGACGCTTCCAGGCACTTAACAGATATCTCGAGGCACAGGTGACACCAAGTGGCCAATATGTCGTAATTACTCATTAAACATTGTGTGAATGTGAAGAGTTATTTTCCCCCACTTTTCAACAGGGCTACAATAAAAGCAGCTGGGAGGTCGCCACAGCGGTCGTGCTGAAGCACTTGGAACGACTCCACATTGTGGGGGCAAGCATTAAATAGCAAACGCGACGGCGTGTCCTCTAACCCAACCTGACCACCTCTACACCTGTGCAAATGGGCATTTATTGCCGGACTGAATCGTCAGCCAACTAACGGGCAGAGTCTGCTGCTTACTGTGAAGTGCTGTGAATTTGTATTTTGATTTGTCGATTATGCAGGATTTTAGGATTTTATTTTATTTTACTGTTTTCGTTCTATTACCTTTGTTCTGTACGCGAATAAAAACCTACGTTGAAGATGGTTATATTAAATGTTTTATTATGAATATGATTATGAAACACAAACACACACACACACACACACACACACACACACACACACACTCACCACATAAATGCAGACATATAGGAGCTTCATATATTAGAATTTCATATAGTAAAGGATTACATTATCTTAGTTCCCATTGAACTTTCACTTGTCTAGTTTATTTGTCAGCCTGTGACAAATTTTTAGTGTCTAACATGTCTTAGAGCATGACTGAATGATAGCAGAGTGGTTAAAATGCCATTTATCGAAAATGCTGGAAGATGTTAAGCAGGAGGAATAGTGATGCCTAGAACTATCAGGAATCATTCTGTTTTTATATTAGTTTTAGTGGCAGTGGACAGAGATGAGCACTAATGCCGGACTCAGAAGGAGGACTCAAGTCAGGTCATTACATTACATTACATTGCATTTGGCAGACGCTTTTATCCAAAGCGACTTACAATCAGGGAGGACATAAGCAATAGAGGAGGACACAGAGTAAAGACACAACAGATATAAGTACTTCTGCATAGGGATAGAGAGAGAGAGAGAGGGTTTTAGATTAGTGTTTGTTAGTTATATTAGTTTTGTTAGGAAGGGAAGCAATCTCGGAAGAGAAGGGTTTTTACAAGCTTTTTAAAGATAGGGAGGGATGTTGCTGTTCTTGTTGCAACTGGTAGGTCGTTCCACCATTTGGGGACAACCATGGAGAAGAGCTTAGAGTGACCTCTCTTTGTGAGAAGTGAGGGTACCGATAGACGATTTGTGTGAGCGGAGCGCAGCGCCCTGGACGGGACGTGAGCCTGTAATAAGACGTGAGCCTGTAATAAGAGGTCAAGTAGGTTTTTACTGTTGTGTTAGCCACATACACTGTGAGATGAAACACTATTTCACCAGGAACAGTTGGAAGAATCACATTTTTTGAAACCATGTCTCTGAGGACTTGTATGTCCTACCTAGATCACAAGACCAAGGACTATGTGAGAAATGAGGTAGAAAGACTGCTGGGCTGTTAGAGTAGAACAGAATATACTAGAATAGAACAGAACTTTGGGAGCCCCCTTCGGGGAAATTGGGATTAAAACAGCAAAGCACCCAATCTCAGTCAGATTAGTTACCCCCCTTCAAGGCCATCAGGTCTGGCCTGTCTTGGCCATGCGATACCACAGGAAACTGATGGCCAGGATAAACATGATGGCCACTCAAACATGGTGTAGGTATAATAGTGGTGATGATGCTTTTATGGACTTTCTTAATAGGAAGAAGCATGAGATTTAGTCACAAGACAGATGGGGTGTTAGAAGGTCCATTTCCAGTTAAAACTCAATTTGACAAATTATGCAGTTACTGTCATTTGGCTTGGGCAAGAACAAAGCAGAACAGCCCGAGGACAGCTGGCAACACCTGATCACATCCCCATCCCTCCCTCAGATCCCCCTCATGACTGAAGCAGTTGAGGGATGGTTGATTGATTAAGTGATATCAGTGGTAGCAGTATCTGTGTACATTCGTGTATTTCCAATATGTAAAGTTGCATGAAATTTGGACAGTAACAAGACAATATACATGCTACAAAGCACCTTTGGGAGGAGAAAACTGAACCTTCCTGACTACAATCCTTGTTCTAACTTATCGTTTTTGGAAGAACACTTAGGGTTTTATTGTTATTATTTTATTTCTGAGATCTTCTGAGTCCTGCGTCAATCGCACTATTGTTCTGTCTGTTTGCTAAGTCGCATGGTTGGTCTGCAATTTCCAGGACACCTCATCAGTATATGCACCTCGGGATTTACAGGTGTTTCATATATTAAACCACCAGATGGCTCTAAAGACAACAGGCATCTGATACGGGAATACCCACACGACAATTGATGTTTTTTAAGGGTGTGTGTAGACCAAGAATGTGCTCCGAGGATGTTATGGTAACTTGTACCTTTCACCGCCATTCAGTCAGTTTTCACGTCCTAATTTGCGTTTTTAACACACCAAGGTATTATATTGGCCCACTAGAATAAGATGCCATGCGCAATTTAAAATAGTTTAAGTGCAGAACTCTGACATCAAATCAAAGGCAAAGAGTCTACTTTTTTATCTGGTCAGTGTCCTTGGCGTACAAGAAGGGCGCCAAAAAAAGTGCTACATAGAAACATGATCTCTTTAGACAATTTTTTTATAATTGGTTTAAAGGATGAAAGATGCGAGCCCGCACACGCGTGTGAGACGCACTCATGGAAACCTGCCAGGGTCCTCTGCTGAAGTGGTCCTCCCTTTAAAATCTCATAAATAATGCTCTTGCATGGTATGCTTCAGATCTTTGCCTAAATTGGAAAGGCGTAATAGAAATAGCTGAACAAGTCGCTGAGACCACATGGTCTTTCAGCTTTTTCCCTTACTTCTTATCATTTGTATCTGGCTGTCATGGTAGGCTGTTCTAAATCACAAATCTTTCAACTTTCTTAAATTCAAAAAATAACTTTCAGGTTCTCTAATTAGCATTACACCTGGCACACCACCAGATGCGATGTCTAACCAGAAACTCCGAAGCTGACGGACAATTAACACAACAAAACCTTATTATTTTTAATAACCTGATGATTCATTTTGTGAAAGATGACACATGTAGAAGATATACAGAGGGGATGGAATGCAGGGAGGCACCGTGAAGTGTCATAAATAGTGTGGATGGGCAGTGTGCACCCTTATTCTACTTATTCTACTTTGCAAGTGCACTTGGTCTATAGCCTAAATAAGCCTACAGCACAACGGCCAACAATACGCTATATACTGTTGTGTTGCCATACGCCAAATTGCCATATATTGCGGATTTGTAAAGTTAGCAGAGCAACCGTTGTAGACCGACGTAATGAACCATCTGGGGTTTAGATGCGTTTTGTATTTCACTGCGTTTTCCGCATTGGGGTGCAAGTGGAAAGGTCGTCTCAGATATCTGAATGAATATAGCCTCAAACTTCTTCAGGAAATGGTAAGTGCTATCGCAGAGTGGGGTTACCTTCTTTAATTATGATCATTATCTGATTGCTGATGGGGCATGATTTCAGAAACAAGCTATAGCTGTATCTCAATGATTGTGCAGAATTGGAAATTGCTTCTGCCGTGTTTTTGCAGGGTGGACATTTCCCATGTCAGTGCTTGGACGAGCTGTCCAGACAACAAGTGGCCACCGCTGTTGCTAAAAAATACAGACGAATGTGGTTGCGTAAGTGTGATTGGCTGCAAATTACCAGCACAATAGTTTTACTTACAGTATGACTGTGACAGGTCTTAAACATCGTCATAGGTTTTAAGACTAATGTCGGGGGAAGCATGTGTTGACACAATGCAGTTGTTATACCTTGTGGTTTTTAGCGCAAGTCTGTGGCCTACAGTGCACCGGGGCCCGTTCAAACTATCATATCACATAACAAGTCAGTTGTCCCTCCCTCGCCCCGACTGCACACGTATTGAAAAAATGTTAGTTGAATTCTTTTAAAATTAATCGACCTACACTCTCAGACAAGAACGTACAGAATTGTACTTTTAGGGGTACAAAGCTTGTCACACCGGTAGTGCCCCAAGGCACATAATTGTACATTTTAAGGCACTGTTTCACTAGTTTGTACCTTCTCCAGAGCTGAAAAGGGAAAACATTAGCCTATCTTAAGGTCCAAATATTAGCCCCAGATTTGTAGCCTCTACTGTCACATTATTTCTGAGAGTGTAAATGAAACTTTCTGAACGCTTTACTGCTTGCTGTTTTGTGTTTTCACATCATACGCATTTCGCATTATAGCCTACATTATGCAATAACACTTACAAATAGACGTTTTTTCAGTACAGGGGGATGTGATACTGACCTCTTACGTGGTCCTGAGTCAAGTCAGAAAGATTTTTGCCAAGCCCCACCAACCTTACTCTTGGAACAAACGACACACAGACGCCTTCGCCAACATTGTGTTCAGGCAAACCACTAACCTGTCTGGATGTGTAAGGTTAAAAAATGACACTAACAATGATTTTATGCTGACCCTTGTACACACGACCAAGGCCACTGTAATCTCTGGTTCTTTCTGTTTCTTTACAGCTGGGACAGGGCCGTGTTAGTGCGAGTCTGGGTGCACTTCACGGCGGGATGCTTCATAAAACCAAGCACTATTTTAATCATCTAAAACGCATACTGAAACAAAAGGTAGGGTAATGACCAATGGGTGGTGACGAACTGTAACTGTCTGCAGCTGTAATTGTAGATAGCACACGACATAGGCTTATAGTCATATCAATAAAGTAAGCTACTGTGTGGTACACAGGAGGATTATAACTTTTCTTATGTATTTGTTTCAGGGCTACAGCTTCTGCGCGTGGGAAATAGTCAGACATGATATTTACAGAACATTGGTGCGCCTGAACTCTCTGATGCCAAGAGCGGAATAACAAAGATAACGCGTCGACGACGGATACATACACGTATTGCAGTTATTAACTGATTTTGCATGTTTGTAAGAACAACTACAAAAAATATCACCCGTGATAAAGAGAGAGAGAGAGGCTGCATAACTGCCCCACCACAATCTGTCCTCACTGTCCTTACGCCCCATCCCATTTCGCCTCACATAGACCTACAGCAGTTGGCCACGTCAGGGACTTCCCTCAAACGCATTCACTGGAATAAAGACAAAGAAAGAAAGTTGTGATTTCGTGGTAGCAATTTCCCTTTTTTAAACCGCCATTCAAGAGCCACATACCAGAAACAGTTTAGCTTTCAGTATCAACGAGAATTGTAGGCAATTAAAATCCTATTATTACCATTGTAATACTGATAACCAACATGCGGGTCTTCTTCTTCTTCGGTGTATTATTATTATTATTATTATTATTATTATTATTATTATTATTATTATTATTATTATATTATTGTTGTTGTTGTTGTGTATTGCCCATTTTTTAATGGAACTTGTGATATAATAGAGGTGGCCAAACCAACAGACCCAGGCTGGGTCTGAAATGTTCTTTATCGAGCATTAAAAGAACAAAATTACAAAGTTTCCAAAACATCAGGTTAAGAGAGGAAACACTGCTCACATAGACTAGTTTAGAAATTTAGAAGACATATTTTAACAAAACATTACGCTGCAGTTTATCTTGGTGCACAGTGTTTGGAGTCAGTGGACCAGGCATTTTACCGCATACTGTACTTAATAGGTTAATTGTATGTGACGAATAAAATTTAAATGTAATTAAATTGAATTCTGAATTTGAATTCAGTGAATCAGTAGGCCTATACTAACAACTGGGTGCTGTCTCTACTTGATGTATTACAATTTAAACATTAAACAAACGTTACATTTGCACTTTTTTATTTATTTAATAAAGCTTAAACAATGCAAGAATAAACATACACCAATAGAAAATGGAAGAAATACAAATAAATTGAAACTTGATAAGTTTTAAACATAGACATCCTATGAAATTCATTTTCATTATATATGTGTGCAGTAGAAAAATACAAATTTTAACAATTTTAAGGAGAGACCTGGAAGTAGAGAGTACATAGTATGCATACAAATAAATAAATGAATAAATAATTAAATAGGCCCAAATAAATAAATAACATAAATAAACAAATACAATAAATAAATAAATAAATGCATTAGTTTTTAACTAAAGAAGGTAGTTGGAACTGTGGAGAATAAGCTTGAGCGTGCGTAGAATCTCCTTTCGGGCGACCTCCCACGCGCAAACACTGTATTCCTACAGAGTAAAAAAAAAAAAAAGATTAGCCTACTCAGAATTTATTGACATCAAAAGTTTAAAGAGAATATCGCTGAGGAAGCCCTTTTCTTACCTTTTCTTTCAAAACCGTTGTTATTTTGCCAAAGTACGCTTTAAGCTCCGCATCTCTTGCAGAAAAATCAGCCATCGAGGACAGTTCCTTGCTCATAATCTTGAGTAGAAAAAATGAAAAGGTGAAATTAGACAAAAATATGTATTGCTAAAATGAGTTGTCTCTAGAAGCAGGAGCATGTCTCTTTCACTCACGCATTTGCTCTCCTCGATCTGACGATTGATGACCTCCTGGAAATCCTCCAAGTGCTTCCAGCTAGCCGGCATGGAGCCCATGGCGAACACCGTGTCGATCAGCATCAGAGCTTCATAGGCCGCCCTCTCTGCAGTGGCAATCTGCTAAAAAAGGGGGAGATAATGCATTAAAGGTAGACTACTTTATGTAGTGCTGTGGCCAAGAACCAATCTGGTACTGCACTCAACTTCATCATACTGTAAAGTGCTGTTTAGAGGCAAGAGGCAAAACCCAAAATTAAACAACACAATTTGCGCACTGCAAATTAAGTTTTAAGACTTACGAATATTCTGGATGTAGTATTGTTGTCAGTTAAATTGCTGTTTCAGTTTAACATCTTTCCCTAATCTCTGTTGACACAACAGGACCGATAATGCTAATAAAAGAACCCCCAAACCGTCTGGGGTGTTTGGGCAATATGGGTCCATTTCGCAGCAGCCATTTTCCAAGAAGTGGCAAGATAACCACATGTGTTATTAATGACAGCCAATAAGATTTTGATTCAGTGTAGCAGAGTCAGATCCTTATTGGATGTCATCAAGATGTCCTTAGTAACTCCTGTGGTTATGTTGCTACGCCCTACTACTAAATTGGTTGCTGCTGGGTCCATTGCCATTATACCACAACATTCCCTCTCTGGCTTTCAGAAATACCACTCACCTCTGCTGCCTCGGAGGTCTCAAAGGCCGAGAAGGGGAATGCGATGGCAAGATTAAGATCCAGACACTCCAAAGGAAACAGCCCAGCCTGTGAGGGGAAAAAAACAAATCGTATAAATGTCGTCACTGCCTTATTGTCAAATCTATCATAGCTTGGGTTTTAAGCACACAAGTATTTATACTGACCATGTTCTCTAGCAGTCTGTGAGATTCGTCTACTAGTCGCCGTTGGAGCCCACATTTCACGGGCACCGCGTTGACATGCCAGGAGAAGATGGTGAGTGCAAACAGGATCGCGCCGTGGAGTGCCATTGTGTCTGTAGATCAGGGATGCTGGACCTGAAAGGAGGACCATACAACACACCATTATGTTTCAAAGTACACACGGCACACAAGAAAGGTTTTAGCCATCGTGGATCTCCCATCTTGACCATAGCCTACCTGTTTAAGGGGTGGTTGTAGTCTCTGAGCCGATGTGGTTTATCCTCCATCTCCTCTTCTGTGGTTTTATACAGAGATTCAAAAAACGAAAGAGTGACGACGAGACCACTATTCGTGATGGATCTTGTTTAAAGCGAATAAAACTTGGGAAATTTTCGAAAACCGCAGAGAGATTGTTGAGCGTTTTCCATTTTGGAGATGTTGCGCCACCCCTTGCCAGACGTGCCTACTTCAACCCGTTATTCTTGCCCTTTCAGATCACCTTTTTATATCCCTTTGAGCTGTGCAGAAATACACTGTGTTGATGTATTCCGTTAGACGATTTATTTGATCACGGAATGAGCAAAGGGGCACAGACACATACCAGTTTCCATGTTGTCACGGTACAGCCATTAAAACACGAGCAAATAGGTGCTGCACAAGGCACTGTCCAAGAGGGGCTTACAAGTGAACTATTCACGTGTTTTTATTTACTCTTCGGTCACAGGTGTACGCCAAACAGGGGATAAATATAATATGGTGTCCAAACGCCAAACAAGGTTGGGGACAGGGCTTCCGACTTTAATGATTTTGAAGGAAAGTTTCCTATTCCTTGTCTTAGAAAAAATAGATAAGATCCTCCCAAAAACACTTAGGAGGCAGGTGAGATAACATTAAGAAAGAAAACTGTGTTTTGGGGTCTTAAATTGAACTCAATCGGGACTTGGGCAACTAAATATCCCTACTACACTCATACACTCTCAGAAAATGTACTTCTACTAGTCACGCTGGTAGTACTACCACCCCCCATTGTTACTGTCCCATTTTTTCAGAGAGTAGGGTACAACTATGTAGGCTATATCAAGGTACAATCAGCATTAATCCCCAAAGGCTAATATTTGGGCCTTAAGGTACTAATGCACACATCGTCAGCTCTGGAGATGGTACTAACTAGTTCTAAAACAGTGGTTAAAAGCTATAATTGTGACCGTTTGAGGGTACTGCCGGTGGGACAAGTAAAAGCACAATTCTGTACCTTCCTTTTCTGAGAGTGTGCTCCTAATACTGCCTCAGCCTAATTTAAAATTAAGACCTCGAAATGCTCTGTTTTCTTCTCAATTGTAATATCAGGGCATCGCAGGAAAGGATCCCTTAGGTACCTCACAAATCCCACAAGATCTCATTTAAAATGCATTCCTATGGGATATGAAAACGGTTTATGGTATACGTCCGCTTCCGTCCAAGATGTGACAGTTCACTTGTTGATGTGGTGTTTGTCTTTACCGCCTCGCTGTCCACAAAAGACCACAAAAGCGGAACAGTGATAATAGGAAAAAGCAAACCGGTTCTTCAAAATTTCCCCACTCTCTCATTAAGACTCATTGAGACGTCTTTCACTTTTCGAACATCCCGTCATTCAGGAGACTTGAGAACATGGGCTTGGAATATAGAGCCTAAACACAAACCATCTTGCACTGAAAACAGGAAACATCGTCGGTAATTGCGACCACCGCTCAATCTCAAATCACTGCACTTCGGCACGTCTCACTGGTTGCAGCATCTACTCCACAACCGACAGACGAAATGGCATTGGAGAGCTTTACTTTGCTCAGCATCATCCTGTGTGGCGCGCATGTCCACTCACTGCCCACTCCCTGCCGATTACAAGGGGCACTAATACAGAAAGTCGTCGACCTTCTTGAGAACATGGTAACGTATAATTAGCCCAACGCAAAACAATTGCTTTGTTGCTACGTTTCCTTATGCCAACACATCTGAAAGTCAAGTTTTAACTGTTTGTTGAAGGGAGGTCATTATCCATTGGAGTGCCTTGATGAGAACGTTAATCTTACATTCCCTGACTCTGCTTTCAAGTCGAACAGGACTGCAGCACAGGTAAGGACAGACCGTTTTCTAACAAGAAGAAGAAGCACACAATTCGACAGCATGCAAAAAGCAACTACAATTTTGTCTTTAACATTACAGATGAACGTCGGCGTAGAGCAAGCAATTTATGAAGTCCTCACAAAAATTGATGTCATGTTTGAGAATGATACCATGCCAGACAGTTGGGACCAAAGGAAATTGGACGACTTCAGAAACATAGTTTACCGACTGGTCGAGGAGAACGAATGTGTAAGTGACAGAGAAAGACCTTTAATGTATTTTTGGTACACTATAACTTTTGGATACAGTTGAATGGGTCGGGAATGCCACTAATGATTTATGTTGCTACTAATTTGAACAAATCGCAGCTGATTCAGGACAACGACTCTCCTAACCAAGGAACCCCACTCCATGCATATTTCAAAGACATGGCAAACGTCCTTCAACAAAAGGTAGGCTATAGCATCTGGTATCCATAGGAAACAAAACCGTTTATAGAAATCCTCTGGTTACCCACATCGCTAGTGCATGATAATTCACATTTTGAAGTCCACTGAGCCATGCCATTCTCTTGTCACTATTGTGTTTTCAGGAATACAGTGCCTGTGCGTGGGAGGTCGTGCGTAAAGAGACGTCACGCACGCTCAGGTTTATCCTACAGAATGCTTCTAATCACCTCTTCTGGACAAGGAGACACGGGCGCCATCAGCGTGGATAGGCGCAACAGTTTATTTGTTTGCATTTATTTCTGTATTTATTATTTATTTATTTATTTGTTTGTTTGTTTGTTTGTTTATTTATTTTCCACTTTTGTAAAGACTGAAAAAATATAGGTCTACAGTAATGTCCAACCAGTTATTGTTATTTATTGAATGTAAATTGTTTGAGCTGCAAGTAAATACTATTTTCTAATAAATAACACGTGTGATTAGTTTCCCTTTCAAGTGGATTTGAAATACTGTAGAAAACCAGAAACCCACTACGTGAAGTGTTTCTTTCATTCACGTAAATTCTAGTTTACCGGTATGTCTGTTTGTATTATATGACCTGTTTAAGCTTCAGACTTTGGAAACTTGCATTTTTACCTTTTCAATATTTTGTGCACAATGTAGCCTACTCAGTACCAAAAGTCCATTCTACCAAAAAACATCAACCTTCTATCAAAGACACTAAAAACATCAGAAGGAACACCAATTTAGAGAAACAAAAGAAAAAATGGAAATATTGTGTATACCTCCTGGCAGAGATGTGAACACAGCAGTGGTATGTGTGTGTGTGTGTGTGTGTGTGTGTGCGCGTGTGCATGTGCATGTGCGTGTGTGTGTGTTTTTGCATGCAACTAAGATGAACTGCATGAGTGTGTGCAGTGTGTCTAATGAGGAACTACAAGGTGAACAGTGTGTGCGATTGATTGAATGTGCATTCACATTGGCGTCCATGGAAACCTTAGTCAGATATCCTCAAGAGAGGTCAGTGTCATTGCCACATGCTTTTTATTTCATTATTGTTTGATTGTAAATTCGGGGCATTGCTGTAAAAGAGCTTGGTGCTTAGTACATTTTCCCTGAACAATGGCTGATGATGAATTTACAGTAGGAGCAGAAGTGAATATCTAACACGACTCCATCCACCCCCATCCAACACACACACACACACACACACACACACACACACACACACACACACACCCTTCTCCAAAGCCTACAGACTCCTGTTATGCAAGTGGCCAGCCCCCCACCCCCACCATCTACGTTGGCATTTCTCCCTGTCTGCAGTCTGCTGTCAAGCACCTACTTGTCCTGCTGTCATTTTGCAACCCTTATGCACACCAGTCCACAACACTGTTTAGAAGGGTACGCTTTAGAACATGCATTACTGTTTTTTTTATTAATTGTCTCCTCATGTCTATATACGTATACAGCTTATAAAAAGTAATACTGTGTATCTGCTACAGGCAACCAAAGCCTTATATGCAGTATACAAATCAAATCAATCAGTATACAAATCAAACTACTTGGGTTACTCAGACAAGCGTGTCCAGCTTATGACTCAGCCACAACTCTTTCAGAGGAAAGGTATTTGTGCAATTAACCTCCATTTCACAGTCCATCCCATCCCAAACACTGACACAAATAAGTGGATTGTCTTGATATACAGCAGTTGTATTGGCCCTGGAGGGCATGAACAGTTAGGAGGATGAGTCACTCTTATGACAAGTGATCCATGGTTTGGCAGTTACATAAGGTAGTGTCTGTATATGCCTCAGGTATTATCTGCTATCCAACTGTCTTACAGCACCAGTCCCTGTGGTCCAGACCTAAAACACACACACACACACACACACACACACACACACACACACACACACACACACACACAGCCGTGACCTGAACTCACCTTTGAAGTGTGAGTGATGGGATACATTACAGACACAGTCATTAGTCATATGAGTGGTCAAACACCTGGATGTGGACCCTTCTAAGACATCTAGAGATGCCCACACACAGCCTGGATGTGGGCCCTTCTAAGACATCTAGAGATGCCCACACACAGCCTGGATGTGGACCCTTCTAAGACATCTAGAGATGCCCACACACAGCCTGGATGTGGGCCCTTCTAAGATGTGAAACTACGTACACATATTTTTGGTCAAACAAAGCTCTTTCCTACATTGAGATATTTAATATATATACTGTATATATATATATGTGTGTGTGTGTGTGTGTGTGTGTGTGTGTGTGTGTGAGAGAGAGAAAGAGAGAGAATAAAGTTACATTCAGTTTTAGAATTAGGTATTTTACAATGTTACCTCAGCCAAATGTAGATGTACACATGGGATATTCTTTATAAAATGGGATAGACATTAATATAAACAGTATTAGCTAAAACTAGCCAAAGTTGCTAATGTGGTTGCATACGCAGTTTCATAAATAGCACAGATATTCCGGTTGATAATGATGGTAATATTCAAAATATATTGAGCTACGTACAGTAAAATAGAAGGTATTTTCCAACAAGAGACTAGACAAGAACACAGATGTACCCATGGTGGTGTCAGCATGCTGCAGGTATCAGGGCTATAAATAATGATGGCGAGACTGGCTGGCTTCAGGGGAAGTAAGTACTCCGTCAGCATTAGACAGAGAGAAAGAGACCAAAATTGTGTCAAATGAGCACACACACACACACATGCACACACACTCACACACACACACGCACACACACACCCACACACACACACACACACACACACACACACACACACACAAACACACACACACATATACGCACATACACACTATGCTGGCATGCCTGCCAACTCTGTGTGCCCTCAGGGGAGTTTCTGAACGCCTTACCACACCACCCTAGTAATTACAGATTCGACTCGCCATTCAACCCACCTGTGACACATTAGGTAACCCATATGACACACTAAATAAGACTAAATCACCAAGGTGAAGTAAATAAGCAATCAAAGTAATGACAATAACAAATACTCCTTCATCAAATAATGGAGAGGCAATGTTCTTCAGGACAGTCATTCAGCTCAAAGGGCTTGAGAGGCAGGTTTGAGTTTGACTAAAAGAATCATAGTCTGTTCTTGTGATTGTGTTGGTTCAGTGATCCTTGAAGATCTAGGGGATCTATTGCATACCTCTGCCATATCTGGAGTACGATGCAAATTACAAATGCATTAGTGTTTTAAAGTTTAAAAGAAAACATAAGATGCTTGTGCACCTAGGAAGAATACCTTTGGGAGAAGAGATTTAAAGCAACACAAAGTAGTTTTTCCAACCCTAAAATAATGTGTACAAAATCGTTTCAGTGGTTTATCAACTTGTAACAGGATGAAAGGCACTTCTGAATTTGCTTTGCTGCCCTCCATGGGCTATAACCGCACTAAGCAAGTTTGGAACAGCAGGCCATCGCTGTGTAGTTCTCTATGAAAGACAATTCTGCTTCAGACCTGTAGGACAACTAAAGACAAAAACTACTTAGTGTTGCTTTACTTTACAAACCTTATTCTAACATACTATTGTTTGGGAGAAGCATTTTAGGCTTTGTTTCAGTGCCTCATTTTGTCTGAGCCATTACTCAAGCCCAGCAGCCTCTGTTGTTGTTCTGTGTTCGCTGTGTCCTTCATCCTTTCTACAATGGCAACATCTTCATCAAGAAGCAAAGGGGGGCTGACTAGTTGATTATTCTGTCACACAAGCTGCATGCAACCCAGTTCAATGAAAGGTCAAGTTTGCCTCCGAGTTTCAGGTAAGAAATGCTGGTGCCCTCAGTAAACCAAACGTTTACTTTTGGTTTCATCATAGCCTCCTCAAGTTTGTGGGAGAAAATGAACCACTTTTGCCTTTTGAACTGGTCTTCAATGATGTGGTGAGTTGAAAAATTAGGAAAAAATATCAGGTTATGAAGTCAAAATTGGCTGTTTTTTATTGGAAGTTGTTTTTTTTCAATGGCCATGCTGGTGTTACAATCGCTTGCATGCTCATTAATCATGATATCACTGAAAATAGAGAGTAGCCTCAATGACTGAGGAGATGTAACCATTTGAATAATGGCCCAGTTGTTTCTGGTCCATCCTGCATATGGTGTTCTGTACTGTAGATTACTGGTAACAGCAGAGTTTAACAATGATTTGACCTGCAACAGTAATACCACAGATAAAGTGGGATGATGAACTGCATTTTGTTTGTTTGAATTCTCTGCCCCCCTATTCAGTTCAGTTTATCTAGCTCTGTAATTTATATATTTGTCCTTCTAGCTGCACAATGGCCTTTGCTCTTTGCTTGCAAAATCTTGATTATGGCATATTAGAAGAGAGGAGCTGCTACGCCGAAGACAGAGGAAGGACAGCATTACTGCTTACTCAGCTAAGTTGCCCCTCGTGTACGAAGCATGCAGATGACGTAGCCGGTGGAAAAGGAAAGCGGAAATCGAAACTGAAAGCATTTCGTATTATGACTCGAATCCAAAACTATTTCATCACTTTGTGTGTCTACGTTAGACCTTAGAAATGCTGTTGATCAAATATGTCAGTTTGGCCGCACAATTTGCAATAGCAAAAAGTAGGCAAAATCCACATAGACGTGTTACTGTTTCACACGGTACTATACTCTCCTTAAGCGTTTCCTAACTTTCTTCAGCAGGCTTCTCAGCCTTTTATGATAGGCTCTCGAATAACGTATGGTTTACAAGATGTATAAAACATAATGTCACATGGTCACATTCCAACTTTAATACTCTAGGTCCATTCAAATGCGATTCATTTTGGGGAGGTGTGTCTGCGCGCGCCCCCGTGTGTGTTGAAGGGCACCACCGACCAAAATAATGAGCATCACTGGAGATCGGAAACTTCCTCCTGCGGTTTCCTCAAACTTTCCAGACTATTTAGTTCAGAGGACGTGAGTCGCAGCTATTTCACTTTTCATACATCCACTCCACCAGGAGATTTAAACTCAGAACATGTGTCCACCCGGCAAATACAACCACAACCCAGAACCAGCCTACACTTGCGGCTTGGCATTGACAACAGGTAAGGAGGCATCACCGACTTAGTCGTAATGAATGAATAAGTGTTTTAATGAATCACAGCAGACATAATTTAAAGATGTCTCTTCTGTTGCAGCTTCCGCGTCACAGCACTACAGACAGAATGGCACCGCAGAGCGTGACTTTGTTGTGCATAATTCTATGCGCTGTACAAGTCGTCCCATTGCCCATTTCGTGCCGGATACAGGGGGGTTTAATTCAGAATATTCAGAGCATTATGGCCAATATGGTAAGGTTATCAATCCGATTTAAAAAGTTTCTATTAACATTCAAAATACATTACGTTGACACACATCAGTGAAACCAGAATGTGCACCTGAAAGGTTGGTCTGTTTTAGGGAGGTGTCTTTCCATTGGAGTGCCTTGATCACAATGTTCATCTTACATTTCCTGCCTCTTCTTTCAAGTCAAACACGACCGCACAGGTGAGAGGCTTTTTGTTCATGAAGTGCAGAGAGAGACAGTACAGCACACCCGAGGAACCCTGTAGCTTAAACATTTTCTTTATCACAGGTGAACGTTGGGGTGGAAAGGGCTATTTATGAAACGCTTAGGAAAATCGACGCCTTGTATGAAAACGACACTATGCCAACCAGCTGGGACCAAGTCAAACTAGACAATTTCCGAAACTTGGTTTACCGAGTAGTCGAGGAGAACGAGTGTGTAAGTGAATGGAATTTGCCTTTATTTTATTGTTTTTTTTTTTGTTGTTTTTTTTTTTACCTTAATGGTTTGATTAGCGTCGATTATAATAATCAAACTTTCTTGTTAATGGTACTCAAGGTTTTGGACAAATCTCAAAAAGACGACTTTACTGACAGAGAAACAATACTGGATGCATATTTCAGAGAACTGGCCGACGTCCTCCGACAAAAGGTAGGCCTATATACTGTACACATAAAAACAAAACCCATCTCAAAAGCCCTGCCGCTTATGGTTATGTAAACAAGCTGCAATTTGTGCTAAGCCCTAATATCTTGCAATCGCTGTTGTGTTTTCAGGAATACAGTGCCTGCGCGTGGGAGGTCGTGAGAAAGGAGACCTTGCGCATGCTAAGATTCGTCCTGCAGAATGTCTCGGATCACCTGTTTTGGACAAGAAGACGCCATAGTCATTAGATTCAGCAGCTTCCTAGTGAATTTCACAATTTTGTGTATCTGTATGTATGTATGTATGTATGTATGTATGTATGTATGTATGTATGTATGTATGTATGTGTCTATTTTTGTAGATATGCATGTGTGTGTGAGAGAGTGTGTGTGTGAGAGAGAGAGGAGAAGCAGATTATTTATTTATTTATATATTATTTATTTATTTATATATTTATTTATCACAGTCGTTAAAAGTGTAAATGTTTTGATTAAATTGCCTAAAAAAAAACATAGCTTGACCTTTTCTTCCCTTCCCTTACAAATTGTATTAAAATGCAAAAAAAGGAAAAGAAGGAAAAAATATTGAGAAAAAAAGTATTAACAGATGTTTTCACAAGAAGACACAGGTACAGTGTTCAGTTTGGAAACATTATGAATTGAGCAAACCAAAACACAAAGCTATGTCAGGACAAGTCAAAACACATTTCTGCCTCATTGCACCCACAAGTTTTCTTAATGAGCTTTGTTGCTTCTTTGTTGCAAGTATCTTGCTATAGCTGCAACAGGCTCGGCTGTAGAATTATTAAGTCCAGTCAGAAGGTAGCACTGCATTAACAATGGTCCTGATCTCATGGAGAAGTTTTAAAACCATCTCAGGGTCAAATCTAAATCAGTCAATGGCACATGCACACATGTCACGACCAGAGATTAGCGACTGGGTGAAGGCAGATCCAATCATTTTAAACTTCAGCAGTCTTTGAAGTCTGCACCTCCAGAAAGAAAATGTTTCTCAATACAGCACAGCCAGACCCTTTATTTTGTTGTATACATTTACCTAAACTACTGAGTGTTTTTTTAACTGATATGATTATTTATGTACCTTGGCCTCCTAACACAATTGTTTTTGCATTTTGTATTGTTAGTAACGTGAACAAACGAAAAAAGTCATGCATCAAGTAACATGCGAATTCTTTCATCTGAAGAACTGCATTGCCTACAGTTAAGCTATATGTCTGTGAGGCCAGCACCTTCTTCTGTACATCTATCAGCTCTTGTTATTCCACTAACAAACCTCATCCCATGTCTCAGGACAAGAAGGGGCACAGCAATGGTTTTTGGTGCATGAAATTGATACAGTATATTTCTGGATATGGATTTCTGAAAAGGCACAGTGACGCTCAGGGGCAAACAGTGAACCCCATTGGCTGAGTGATAGCCCAACATGTTGGCTTACGCCCCCATTATTGAAAATATAGCGTATAGATATCTTATTTTGTTACTTAAGCGTATAGATATCTTATTTCTATACTTAAGCATATACCCATCTCATACTTAAGTGTCATTTCTTTAGTATTTTGTGGAACATTTCACATTCACCTGAGAGATGCCCCGTTGTAAATCAGACTTGAGCAAGATCTCTTATTAACTTAGTACCTTTTTAAATAAAAATATTCTTATGAATAACTGCTTTTGGTTAACTGGCTTCTCTACTATGTATTTGAAATCAAATCACAGAGCACTGAATTCACTAAAAAAATGCAAGCAATTTTGTATGCAGTTTCTGTATCAGCAGTTTAAGTATTTTATCTAATTTTGGCTACCTTAGGCGAAAGTACTAGGACTGTTCATGGACGTCTGTAGCGTTGTTACCTCCGACTGCTACCATAACTTCAGAGTGTGTGTGAGGTATCCCTATACTTCACACATCAGAGTTCAGCTCAGGTCACGGCTGTGGATTTGAGCCTAAACCACAGGGAGTTAAACTAGAAGACAGTTGAATAGACAATAAAAGAGGTACACAAACAGGCACTGCCTTACATAACGTTGCTACAGACATCCAGTAGTAAATAGTGTGACTCATTCTCCTAACTGTTTATGCCCTCCAGGGCCAATACTACTGCCCTATATCAAGACAAACCACTTATTTTTGTCAGTCGCTCTATGGGATGGGATCAGGGCTGGGAAAAAGAGGTTAATTTCACACATACTTTTCCCCCTGATCAGAGTTATGGTCGACGCTGGTCATACACGTATGTCTGAGTCACACAAGCAGTTTGATTAATTGTGGATGAGTGTACCGCACAAGGCTTTGATGATTGCCCTCAGACAGGTGGCTTCACGTCTAGTGGGTTGGACGTGTGTGTGTGTGTGTGGAAATGAGTAAAAAATATGAAAAACTGAATTCACAATTGCAGACTGACACATTCGGTACACAGTGTTGTAACATAAAAGCCAGTTACATACACACATATTAAAATATCAGACAAAAAAGGGGTGGGGGGTATCAACAGCAGGTCCTGGGCCACTTCTGAAGTAGACAGGAAAGACCGGAGCACACAGAGTACTTTTTAAAATTTTATTTGGTGCAGCAAATGACTTGTGTTTCACCACACAGTGTCTTCCTCAGACTGAAAAGAAAAAGGTACTTTCCTGACCCTGCATTAGAGGATAGTACCTTTCTTGGCCATGCTGTCTCTGTCTTCAAAACCTCAGCCTCCACTCGGGGTGCAGAGATTACTTGGAAGATTAAAAAAAACTCTTCAAAAACACTTGAAAGCTTAAATTGAACACACACACACACACACACACACACACACACATTGTAACCTGTCCACACACATGCACATGCTAACAAAAACATGCAAGCACACAGACATGCACACACACACTCTTAAACCTGTTCACACACATGCATATTAACACATATATGCACACAGGCAGGCAAACACACACACACACACACACACACACACACACACACACACACACACACACACACACACTGTAACCAGTCCACACACATGCACATACTAATATACACATGCACGCACAGAGGCACGCAAACAGACACACTGTAACCTGTTCACACACGTGTACATAGTCTTGTACATATTTTGTACACAATACAATAACCTGTCTCTGCTGAGAGATGTGTCAGAGAGTCATGTGCATGTACACTCACACTGATCTGTTCACACAGCTTTGAGCCTCATGCCAACACATGCCAACTACCCACCTTCCAAAACACTGGCAGACTGCTCTAGCAGCAATTGTTTGTGGCAGATACTCCAGACTGCTGCAGGATGACTCATATAAATGATTAACTATACTTGCCAAGCAGATATCATAGATGTCACATAATAGCAGCTGACAATTATATTTATTAGAGAAATTGAAAAAAAATAGCACATATTAAATTTAATTACTAAAACAATTTTCTACCTCAGCTCCATTTGTTATTCTAATCCACACATGGGCCCACATATCGTTTTAATCCAGCTCGCATTCAGGGGGAAGCTTCAATCGTAAAAATGGCTACATATTATCAATAATCAATCAATAATCAATCATTTATAAAGATGAATAGGGTAATCAGTGCTAGGCTGAAGGCTGGTAATCGTCTCTACTTCTCCTTTCCAGTGACAGGGACAAAATATTGCACTTTGATCGAAAAAGGAAAACATGGCAAAAAGAGAAAGACGAACTGAGTTTTCACCTGGTCATGTCATAATAAAAGATGTCTTGTGATGAATGTATCTTGTGATAAATGCTGTCTTTAATGGCCAGTGCTTCATCAATCATCACAACATTTTACTGTAATTAAGCATAAGGCCACATTAAAGAAGAAAACACTCTGAACTTACCTTACAACATAATTGACAGAAAATATAATTTTACAAACAGCCCAGAAACCATTCACTATTCTTCATAAGGGTCTTACAATTGAACTATTTTTATGCTAAAATTACATTAGAAAACAATTCATAGCTGTACTAGAAAGTTTTTAAAGGTGTACCGCCGTGACTATTTTTTGTTTATGTCAGTGCATGTCAGTGTGAAGTCCATGTGTATTTTAACTACATGGCTAAATATGTTGCAGGTATAAATGAGAATTCAATAAAGTGCAGGGTGATGCAGCCTAAAAGTTAATATTCAACATTCAAGTGGATTGCTTTGTAAAAGTAAAACATGAAAAGAAAAACAAAGTGACAAGCCTTGAAACAGGATGGATAAAATGTCCACTGTAAGATAATATGTCATGTGTATAGAAGAAAACATTTCTTGATTTCTTGTTTTATTTCTTTCTTTCAGTAGTGGTCTGTGGGCTTTCATTACCAAGGTAACTCTGGCCCTCTGCTAGATAGTAGATGGGGTGGCCCACCCTTGTTTCTGAGTGTCATATTGTCTACATGCCTAACAGACAAACCCAGGCCTCATATAGTAAGCCCAGACATAAACAAATGTATACTTCTTACCTTACTGTAAGGTGAAAAAATGCCAGTTATAGGTAAAAAAAACAGTTACCTGTGAACTGTAATATCTCAGGCTTTACGTAAACATGGTCAAATGATGTTCACACACTATGTTACACAAATTCACTAATTAAACACCTTGTTACGTATGTATTCAACTAGTGGCTCTTAGGAAAAAGATATGATTCCAGAAGCCCAAAAGTGGTTTAGAAGAAAAGAAAGACGAGAACGCAGCACACTGCTCTTGGTGTCCCCAAGTATCGATGTTATAAATAATGATGGCAAGACCAACAGGCTTTAGGGGAAGTGAATACTGTGCCTGCAGTAGAGAAGAACCACACACACACACACACACACACACACACACACACACACACACACACACACACACACACAGACCAAGAGAGAGGAAGAGACAGACAGAGGAGAAAGAGGGAGAGACAAAGGGAAAGAAAGAAGAAGAGAGAGAGAGAAAGACAGAGACAGAGAGAGAAAGAAAGTATGGCACAGAGATAGACAGAGAGAGGGGGAGAAAGAGCAAGAAAGAGAGAGATAGATGCATGCCACTAGCTCCTCTGGGGAACTGGGAGCTCTCCCCTCACCTTACAGTTAAAGGGTGTGATCTTGTTCACCGTTTCACCACAGCACAGGGGGTCATCTTTCCACTCATGGGTTTTGCTGTTTAGCTGGTTTCTTGACAGAATTACAGACAAAACACCTTGTCTTGGTTTTTGCAAGCAAAACATTCAACAAGCCTTGCTGTTAGTGCTATCAATGTATTTGTTAGTGCTTATCAATTTTGAAACTATTTAGAGATTTTAAAACAACAAAAAAATACAACTTTAAAAATCTACTCCAAACAAGGACACAGAGATGTATCTTAAAAGGCAGTTGAGGCAAGTGATGTCACCATTACCTGTGCAGCAGGGTAGCTAAAATGCACCATAAAACAGTGAGGGACTTGCCCCGTTAGCTTGCCATAGAACTTCGCTGACACACAGTCAGAAAAAGTTGCAGGCATCCCTGCATTACAGACCGCTTTCAATAAAACCACAAACCTTCTACTTGTGAAAGTAAAGAAAAAACAACCAAACGCCAAAGTCACATGGGTATCGCCACATCACTATCAGTTTACAGTAGGGCATTACATCAGAAACTTACAAAGAAAGTCTCGTGTCAACGCACTTTTTCCACCGGGATTCCCCATTAAAGTCGAACGAAATTCATGAGAGACAAAACGGAAAATGGCTTTGTGAACGCCATTTCCCTTTTCTGAAACCGCCATTCACAAAAGGACTGTGCCACCATGTCAGATTGTACCATAAATCATATAAAACACATAATAGTGTTAATAATATGGCAATAACATGTAAATAAAATCCTAGTGCATGTTACTAGTACACACTGAGGAAATTACTCAGCATTTCACTCTTTTTTTTTTTTTTTTTTTTTTTAAATATAATGCATTGTTTATCTTGTCATGGATATTTAGTCACATTTCAAGAGCAGATATGCTTAACGGTGTAGGTTATACCTCAAGCTGTATTTGGACGTTTAATTGCGTTCACCAAAACGCCCCAGTTTTCTGTAATAATACAGAATCGTTGGTCCAATCTGTGCCATAGTCTACCATTGCGTAATTTCCAATAGAGAAGTGTTCTGAAGTCTTAAATGTCGTGGCTTAAACTGTGTTTACTTAAATAATAAATCAATGAAGAATCGATATGAATAAATATGTATTTAACATATTCTAATGACACTAGAATATACAAAATACATGCGAAATTACATCACGACCAAAGCTTTCCTTTTGATTACTTTTTAAACGCCTTGAAGTTCTGTCCATTATAAAAAAAACTCATCTCACGCGTGCTCTAAACGACAATTAAATGCAAGAAACATTAACTCAGGCTCATAAGGTTGCGTAATAAGGTTTTCCTTACGTCGCAAAAGAGATGGTTTAGGTTGGGTTGATTAAGTAAAACATTTTTTAAGGTATACCTGTCCAGTCTTCATAAAACGTCTAGAAAGTGGGGATCCGCTGCAGATAAATTGTAGATGGGCCCTCAACGTGAAATTGGTCACTTTTTTTTATTTTTTATTCGAACTGCTAAACCGCTAACATCACTTGTTTGTCTTACTTAAACGCCTGAGCTGCAAAACAATCTCACAAACGTATTCCAATAATTCAGTTTTTCAGTGCGAAAATAATAAATAATACAATTGATGGCAGCATACCCGCATGTCACTAAACTATACCCGATATTCTTCTTCTTCCTATGATTATTATTATTATAATTATTATTAATATTGTTGTTATTATCATTGTAGTATAAAGAAGCCTTGCCAGTAGATTTTGTCTGTAATTAAAATGTTAAAAGCAAAGCCACAAGGCACAAGGAAACGAAATAAGCTGCCAACCACAGATGCCACAGCGCGAAAAACGAAACATTATGAACATCAGTTAAATACCCTACAGCGATGGCACAGCTATTCACAGGTCTTGGCACATTAAGAGAGTCATCTTACAGTGTTTTACTTTTTTTCAGTAGATTTGAGACTTGCGTTAAAGCTCCTAAATATGTCTTTTGGAAGATGTATTCTTTTCTCTGTAATTGCGTTTTGCATCCATTTGATTTTTGTGGAGGGTTGTAGGTGGACTCAATTTCATCTTGGCAGCAAGAACGAAGAAAGCGTGTTGCTTCTCACAACGATGGTAAGGAACAATTCGATATCCATTGACATTTCTATTATTTTTCTTCGCGTACATGCATAAACTCAGTATGGAAATGTTTTCTTGTGCAGGGCGGACACTTTCCTCTGGGATGCTTGAAAGAGAAGGGGGCGCGTCTCTTCCCCCAGGACGTGTACAAGGAGGCACAGGTAGGGCTGTTTTAACACTTCTAAGGATGCACCATCCGTATACTGTCCTACAGACTGGAGCTAAGTATGCATCATGTGTGGAATAAGCTATGGGGCAAGATTAAGCTACAGGGCGTATAACAACAAACAGTCTATAAATTCCAAGATCTTTAAAAAAAATAATTGGTACATAACTTCAAGGTTAACATACAGCCAATGTCACAATGTGTCCTCCTGAAGCATGGATCCACAACCCGAAGTCAATGACGAACCCTAGAATGGATGCGTATCATCTGTCAGGCCTGGTTAACACTATATTGTTATGACCTGTTTACAGAACGCAGATGTAGCCGAAGTGGCCCTGGAGGCCCTAGGGTACGTTCATGAAATCTTCCAGAGAGACCAGAGCAAAGTCAAGTCTACGTGGAATACAGATAAACTTGAACTGTTCAGGAACATCCTACATCGTCAAATAGAGAACCTACAACAATGTGTAAGTCTTAAAACCGTAGGCACCCGCCTTATTGATTCTATCTCTTGGAGAACATGGAAAAGATTGGATGTGTTTTTTTCAGGTGGGATCTAAGAACTCTAAATGAAAACGCAGCCCTGAAGTCATATTTCGAGAAACTCAATGCCCTCCTCACAGAGAAGGTAAGCATGCTGTTGGCGAAAGGTCCAGATCCAGTAGATTATGTATCTACTTCTTCACATGTTTACTGGAAACATCGTCCGACCTTAACATGAGCTATCTCATTTTGTCTTTCAGGACCTTAGCGCTTGCGCGTGGGAGATCGTGAGGAATGAAGTCCACTACAATCTCGTACAGCTGCACGCCTTTCTAGAGAGCAGAAGGGCATAATGAAACCAAGAAAAATATATAGAGTATTTCTTTTTTATTTAATTATTTATTTATTTATTCATTTATTTATTTATTTAATTTAAAGACATTTTATTTATTGTGATCAATTCAAATAAACTTGTTTGTAATAGGCAACGTGTTTCGCATAATTTACATCCTACCTGTTTAAACAAAACTGGGACAAAGCAACCTTTTTCGAAAAGACAGTACACCTATGATATTAGGCTATCAGCCGTTCCGGAATACCGTCCAACGCGGTCCAACGATTCAGAACCATGGAGAGCTCTACACAGGTGCGTTTGATCACCTCAGAATAAAAGGGAATACAAATTACGTTTGAAGTAGGCATACTTAATTTGGAGTTGATGTAGAGTAGAGTAACTTTACTGCTCCCGAAGAAAATTAAGGTGTCTAGTAGCATACATAATACACATTACACATAATACACATTACAAAACGAATCAACCATATTGCACACATCAGCATACATACAACATTCACTTAAATGGGTGGGGGGGGGGGGGTACAGAAGTGTCATTATAAGGTGCCTTGCAGTAATCCAAGTGAACAGATTAAAGTGACTAATAAGATTGTGTAGGACAGTATAGGTTGACCAGTGTTCATGGAGTAGTCCTTTAGTGCAGGAAGTAATCCAAGTAGTGCAGTACAATGTTGTCCAGGATAGTGTAGGGGTCACCACCAGAGACAGCACAAGAGTGGTGTGTGTGTGTGTGTGTGTGTGTGTGGGGTGCAGCTCAAGCAGTCCAGTCCATTATGCTCAGTTCCCTCTGTGTGGTGTTGTAGAGCTGTATGGCCCTGTGAACAAAGGACCTCCGAAGCCTGTCAGTGCAGGGGAGGGACCGGAGTCTGTCACTGATCAAACTCCTCTGGTTTATGAAGATGGTGTGCAGGGGGTGGCAGTCATTGTTCAGTATAGAGTGCAGCCTGTTCAGGGTCCTCCTCTCAGCTACTGTAGAGAGAGCATCCAGCTCCGTGCCCACCACAGACCCTGCCTTCCTCACCAGTCTGTCCAGACGACCAGTGTCCCTCTTCCTAGTGCTACCACCCCAACATACCATGTGGCCGAATTAAATCAAGCATATTATCACAATTGTCAGACAGTCCTACCAGTGTTCTTTGCAGTCCAAGTCTACAGTTAATGGGCACCGAATGGATATGCGCTGACCATAAGATTATACTGAACCGAATGTGTGTAGGCCTATGTCAGCATTCACAATCCCAAACTAATCTGTTAAAAATGAAATTAGATTCTGTTTAGTTCAAAATAATATTTTCCACAGGCCTCTTACAGTGATACATTAGCACATTAGTGACACAGCGAGCAACATGCCACTCTTAACACTGTGTGCAAATCATACAGTCTCAGACAGGCATGTGTCACCTAGGCAAAGCACTAATTTGGATTCACCCACACTGGTAAGAGTGAGATGAATAGCACGAATAAAACAATCATACACTCTCAGAATTGTACTTTTAGGAGTTCAAAGCTTGTCACACTGGCAGTTTCCCTTAAAGGCACATAATTGTACCTTTTAACCTTTGTTTTATAATTAGTTTACCTTCTCCATAGCTAAAGAGGTACACATCAGCAGCCTACCTTAAGGTCCAAATATTAGCCTTTGGCGGTACATTAATTATGATGGTACCTTCATATACACATTCGTACCCCCACTGTCACATTATTTATGAGAGTGTATGACCTAAGAAATGAAAAAGGGCAGGAACTCCATACCAGAGACTAAACCAGTCAAACAGTGATCTCTCACAGTTTGGATCATAATTGAGGGGTTTTAGGCTGTTCACTGGCACAAACAAACAATATTTATACTACTGTTGTCTACATTATTTAGCAAAACTTATCACATAAACTAGTTATAATTCCACTCCTTGTTCCAGTGCCACACTTTAAGAAGCATTACAAGGGAAGTGTAAAGCCACTAGCCATCTCTATTTCGTAACGAATTGCACCCCACAATGCTTGTAAATTAAAAGTAGCTAAGGTGAAATTACTTATTTTTGATGTAGGTCTGATTTCTCAGCAACTTGAACAATGAGCAGATCCCAGAAAGATGACCATGACGTTACATGTAGGGCTGGACTACTAAATCATAAGCTAACTGAGACTCCTAATGGCCATTCAACGAAGACCTTCAACTTGTGCTTTTTGTATCTCAGGGATCTGTGGATGATCCACAACACTTTCATTGTTGGAGTAAGTCTGTTTCTAATCTTTGTATTTCATGTATTTAGTGTTTCGAGTGTACTGTATCATATTTTAAGTGGGCGTGCTAACAGTGTATGTTTGTACAAATGTCTGTTTTTTTCTCCCCCTGATTTGACTCTAGCTGTCAAGGGAGGAGACAGACTGGGAAGTGTGTCCTTCCTGACCCTGGACATCCTCATGCCTGCTCTGAGAGTGTGCCAGCAGATGGAGGAGAGGGGCAGCCAGGGTGGGGCTGTTGGTCCATGCCAGTCTGTCCAGTTGCTGACCAGCAGCGATGGGGAGACCCCTCTGCCAGCACCCCTCACCTCGCTTCCCCACGGCAGCAACATCCACCACAGGAGACTGCCACAGGCCAGCCAGTGCCAAGCTAGGGCACACAAAATGGCGGTTTTGCACGGTGATTGCTGCAGGAGGCAACACAAGCAATTTGCTTCATCACCTCCGCCACAACCATCCTCTGGAATACAAAGATTGCATAAAACATAGGTCTGCATCTTTTCCCCATCTTAAAGTAACCGTACTGCAGCACGAAGCACTAATGCTGCACAGACAACCCTGCGAGGCGCGTTTGCCAAAGGCACTTTGTATGACAAAAAAAGCAAATGCTGGAATGAAATAAAAAAAAAATACCGTCAAATACCGTGATAATTTTAAAAAATACCGTGATAACAATTTTTGGTCATATCGCCCAGCTCTACCGTCACAGCGGAGCTGCTCTCTGACCTGAGGAGGAAGTCCAAAAGGGCAGGGGACATTAGGGACGGGGGCCAGTGCAGTCACCCTGGCTTTGAGGAGTTTAGGTCCCTCGTCCTGACGAACTTTGTGAAGGAGTCTGCTCGGAACCTCCTCGAGCGCATAATGAACGCTCCACAGCATCTATGGCTGCCACATGTTCAACAAATGGGACCACAAGCAGCAGAAATGCTGTTCTTCCCCCAGGTACTGCAAAGCAACAAGCACATTTTACCATTATTAGAAACTGCTGTTGGTTAAAACAGGGTTCAGAGGCAGGGGTATTGTTGCGCTCAAAATGTGTAATAAAATAAATTAATAGGTGCGTGGACCCAAAGAAAGACTGTTCAAAAGTAAGAGCAGGTTCGCACACTGAAAAAGGTCTAACCCTAAGGTCAAGCACAAGGAGTTATGTTTTATTTTGTCTGAGAGCAGAGTAGAGTTAAAAGAGTTAAAACAGGGTTACCATGCAAATCCATGCATCAAATAATGTGACATATTTGTATTAACATATGGTTAATGTATCTTTAGTACAACTTCAATGGTGTACAATAAATCTTACCTTCTTTGTTGCCACACATGTTCGGACCCAAGAGGGAGTTGGCCATGAACATGGTGGTGAACGCCATTTACGAAAGCGTGACTGATTTCACTGGTCAGGCGGTGGAAATCATAGCCACACAAAGAGGTGAGATGTGCCTGTGTAGCCACATGATTGAAGACCATATTCACACCAATATGGTGTACTAAGCTTCCATTACCTGCCATTTTAGTCTACCATGCCATACCATTCTGGGGAATGGATAGTCAGGAGTGCTGTGAGACAGAGGCGGACACAGACACGTCCATAAGCTCCTTTCATCTGCTGGACGACATCCTCCAGTCAGACAGAAACAGGCGCAGGGACAGTGTTCAGGACAGCAGCAGCAGTGGCTTCTGCCTCTCCTCAAGGCCAGAGGAGACTGTTGCAGCTTCAGCCATGATTTCCAGTGAGGTAAACCTATAGGGCCATCAGTCACATATTAGTAACTTTCAGCTGGAATGCCAGAATTCATCTTTCACATTTAAGTGATAGGTAACCTGGATGTGAAGGTTTAACTGTTGAAGTAAATTCCTGAACAGAAATAGAAATCCACACCTTCACAGCACAAAGGTCAAGCGATAGACTGGTCATCCATAGTCTTATTAGCTGTTGAAGTCATTCAGTGACTTGTATATCCTGCAAATATCCTTTTACACAGATATCATAAAACACACATTTCTCATGCCTCAAGAATTAGATTTCAATCAGAAGTGTCATAGGTTATGGTTATGGCATAGTAATGAAAACGTTTTCACAATTTCTTTGTTTATTTTTCAGGACACAGCAAAGTCCCCAACTAAAATGGGTGAAGAAAGGTGTTTGCCTTCTGCTGGAATATCATTTTTGTTTTCATCTTCTCAATGCACAGAATTCTGTGGCCCCGGCTTCAGGTATGACCTACACTCTTCCTTACTCTTCTATTGGGTTGTATTATTCAGCATGAAAGCTGATGGGAGTTAAAGTAAAAGTATGTGACAGCGCAGTGCTTTGTTTTGCAGTAGAAGAGGAGCCTGACATCTCTGTCGCACAGAAGACCAGGAGGCCATCACTGTCATCTCGGATGGCTTCTGCCCTGTCCAGGCTCTTCTGCTGTTGCAATGGTCAGGAGTGACCTCTTGTGGCAGAAAGAGGCACTACACCAACCTTCCTTTTAATGTTTTTTTTTTAATGAATTCTGTGGTATCTATGTATGAATTATTTATTATTTATTCTTATTTATTAAGAGATAGCTCTTGTCCATTTTAGTACCCACTTCTATCTTCTAGAAGATAGATCTATCTATCTGTCTGTCTGTCTATCTGTCTGTATGTCTTCATTAGCTTATTATGTGTTTACCTATTTTTTTAAATATTTGTAACTTCTTATTTATTGTTTTGAAGCTTCTGAAGTGTAAGCTACTGTTTTGATTATATCAATTCTTGGTTACTATTGCACATTTTTTCATGTGATACAGTTATGTACGAAATTATTCAACCCCCACTGAAATTAAGTCTTTCACCAGTTTCACATCAATTTTGATCATTTTAGTCATCTTATTTACCATTAAATCAAAGAAGCACTTTAAAAATGTACAAATATAACACAGCATTTATACTGAAATAACCCCTGTGCTCACATCATTGTAAGTTTTATTCAACCCCCAAGTGAAATTCATTTTTAGTACTTTGTACAACATCCTTTTCTAGTTTTTACAGCTTCCAAGCATGAAGCATAGCTTGACACAAGTGTCTTGCAGCGACCTACAGGTATCTTGGCCTATTCTTCATAGGCAAAAGCCTCCAGTTCAGTCAGGTTCTTAGGCTTGCGCACTGCAACTGCCTTCTTCAGGTCCCACCAGAGGTTCTCAATCGGATTCAAGTCTGGTGACTGCGATGGCCACCCTAGAATGTTCCAGCCCTTCATCTTCAACCATGCTGTAGTGGACATGGATGTGTGCTTTGGATCATTGTCCTGTTGAAATGTCCAACGTCGCCCAAGCCGCAGTTTTGTGACGGACTCAATTACATTTGCTTCCAAGATCTCTTGGTACTGAAGGGAATTCATGGTGCCCTGTATACATTGAAGCTTCCCTGTATTATTAGAAGCAAAACAGCCCCAAAGCATTATTGATCCCCTGCCATGCTTCACAGTAGGCAAGGTGTTCTTTTCTTCATAGGCCTGGTTTTTCCTCCTCCAAACAAGCGCTGGTCCATGGGCCCAAACAACTCTAATTTAGATTCATCAGACCACAGAACGTGGTCCAGAACTTTTGTGGCTTGTCCACATGACTTTTTGCATACTCCAGTCGACATTTCTTATTCTTTGGTGTCAGCAAGGGGGTACACCTGTCTGTTCTGGCATGGAGGTCTTCATTATGCAGTGTGCGCCCTATTGTCTGTGCTGAAACCTCAGTGCCCACATCTGACAGATCTTTTCTCAGTTCCTCAGCAGTCACTCAGGGATTTTTCTCCACCTTGCGCTTCAGGTAGCGCACAGCAGTTGCTGTCAGGATCTTCTTCCTACCACGACCAGGTAGCGTTTCCGCTGTGCCCTTCACTTTGAATTTTCGTATGATGCTTCCGATAGTGTCTCTTGAGATATTTAACATCTTTGAGATGTTCTTATATCCATTGCCATTCTTGTGAAAGCGAATAACCTCTTCTCTTGTCTTCTGGGACCATTCTCTTGACTTCACCATGTTGTAAACACACCAGTAAATGTCTAAAAAGGAGCAGAGTATCACAGTCCTTTTAAATCTGCCCAGTTGGTGCTTATTATGCTTAATTTCTGCTCGTTAACATCCACAGGTGTTTCCAATACCTAATTGAAAATATTTGAATGAGGCACGGCTCTCAAGAGCCTCTCAAGAGTGGTAGTCTTAAAGGGGTTGAATAATTGTGTCAATGAAGAAATCACGAAAAAGCCATTTAATACTTTATGACAAAAACAACTGATGTCATTTTAGTTGCATTTGGTTCTTTAACAAGTCCTTGTAAGATTTCATTATGAACACAATTACAAATGTACACTGAATTCCCTAACACCCTTTACAGCATTGGGGGTTGAATAATTTTGTGCACAACTGTATATTCTTGCTGGACAATTCTTCTTTTTTGGGGGGGCAGGGGGGCGATGCATAAACTAAATTGGATTGAACTAAACTGGATTAAATTAAATGAAATATAATTGAATTGAGTTACTACAACAAGTGGCAATGCTTTGGGATGCAAAAACAAATTAAACCTACAAAAAAATTGTATATGACTCAGCAGCTGATGGCGCCACCCTGAGGGAAAAGTGTATTGTTGCAGACCGATCTGCAAACCAATTCTGTGCAAACCATTTGCAATTTGGCGCATCCTTGATGTACTGCTATGCGGTGTACAGTCACAGTGCTGCGACGAGAATGTTGGGTCAATGAAAGTTACAGAATGTTGTGGCCCTTAGAATAAAATGTTGGATTTAGAAACTTGCCATGAAACGCATATTTTTATGTAATGTTCAGAAACTCAGATAAAATGCTTAATAGAACTTCAGCTTCAAGAGCAACATATCCAATGACGCCACAATTCTATCTTTGTGACGTTGCCCTAAGAGTGGAACGTGAGTATATATAAAGAGCAAATACTACATTTAGTATTCAGTATGCAGTTTGATATCGAGCATGTTTGGTGAAGCGTATTTTAGAATGGCGACTGAGCCTGTAATGGCTACCAGCTCAGGACGTCGAGATCTCGGGGTATGTAGTTTCTTTGTATGTAGAAAGAATGTCCCTTGTTCTTCTTATAACCTCTATTATACAAGTAGCCTATACAAGGATATTTATTTGTCACACGCATAGAGATACTTGGTAAAGTAGAGCAGGGGGAAGGGGGGAATGGGTCTAAAGTGCGGTTGTGAAGTTGTGATGGTTGAGGTTGGGTAGTGGGGTTGCTGATGATGGACTGTGGGGGGGGGGGGGGTCAATGCTGTGTAGTGTAGTGCTGAAGTGGGGATGGAGTAAACATGACTTGAGGGGGGGGGGGTGAGGGGGCAGGAGGGGGTGTGGCTACAAGGGGCATAGGATGTTGTGGAGGTGGTAAAGTGGAGGGGGGCAATTTCCAATGACATTCAGTGGTTGGGAAGCAGTGTGTCTGTGTGTGTGTGTGTGGTGGTGGTGGGTGTAAGGTACATAAATCGCTGTAAATCTGGTGTATGCGTGTGTTTATAGGGTTGTATTGTGGAGCATGGGCTCTTGGAGAAAGCCACAGGCTTGCCCAGCCACATTGGAGAATGCCTTAAGTGAAAATCAAATGCTATTCTATGCCCTATATTCTGATCAAATGATATTGGCTATTATCTTTGTCGATCATCAGTGTATTTGCTTACGTCCGGACTCCATGGTTGATTATGTTTTATGTGCGGTGTCCAAGTGCAATGCAGTGAGTGTAGAGGTTACATGTATGCTACCACTGGCGTGCGGTGCTGTTCTAGGTCTACGTCAGTACTGCGGTTTAAGGCTGCTTTTATTTGAGGACTAGACTTAATCTGCCTAGAAGAAACCAGCCCAACAGTGTTTGAGCAAAACTGATTGCTTGTCTTTTTCATAGGACTTTGTGCGTCAAACTTTTGACGAAGTGTCCAATGTGGACATTCGAGAAATCTAAGTCCCACCTTTCACACAGCAGTATACGCTTGAGTAGGTTACCATCAGCTGTTGTCCACATCATGCCTTTGGTCTAATAAGTCACAAGTTAACTGACACTCTTAACGGCCATAAAAGTACACCTTCAACTTGTGCATTTTGTATTTTAGGGAGCTCCGCTCCGCTTTCATTGTTGGAGTAAGCCTGTTTCTAATCTTTGTGTTTAATGTAGTTAGTGTTTCTAGTGTATTACATTTTGTGAGTTGCTTACAGTGTTTGCTTGTTTGTTGAAAAACCTTTACACAAATGTACTAAGATCTTGAATAAATTGTAACTAATTACACATGCAACTGGTTTATTTACCCAGGATGTATGTGTATTAATGAGTCTGTTTTTTTTCCTCCCCCTGATTTGCCTCTAGCTGTCTAGGGAGGAGATGGACAGGGCAGTGTTGAAAATAACATGCTGCGTGTCCTTCCTCACCCTGGACATCTTAATGGCTGCCCTAAAAGTCTGCTGGCACATGGAGGAGAGGGCCACCCAGGGTGGGGCTGTTGTCCAGTTCCTGACCAGCAGCGATGGGGACAACCCTCTGCCAGCCCTCCTCACCTCGCTTCCCTACTCCAGCAGCATCCGCCACAGGCCAGCCAGGGCCAAGCGTGGGCATGCAAAATGGCGGTTTCGCATGCATGTGAAATCGCCACTCTGTTCCTGCAGTCCTTGGTGCCTGGCTATGCAGTCTGGATCGGTGGGTTTTATGCGGGCTTCCAGGACCTGTTTCAGCTGCTTGCCAGCAGCCGGAAGGACCGCAGGAGCACCCAGGCCTTCACCAGCCTAATTACAGCCACAGCGGAGCTGCTGTGTGACATGAGGAGGAAGTCAAAAAGGGCAGGGGGCCAGTGCAGTCACCCTATCTTTGAGGAGTTCAGGTCCCTCATCCTGAGTCATTTTGTCAAGGAGTCTGCGTGGAACCTCCTTGAGCGCATAATGAACGCTCCACGCCGCCTATGGCTGCCACAGGCCCAACAACTGGGACCACACGCAGCAGAAATGCTGTTCTTCCCTGAGGTGCTGCAAAGCAACCAGACATTTTATCATTATTAGAAACTGCTTTTGGTTAAAACAGGGTTACCATGCAAATACATACATCAAATAATGTGACATATTTGTATTAACATATGGTTAATGTATCTTTAGCACAATTTCAATGGTGTGCAATAAATCTTACCTTCTTTGTTGCCACAGATGTTTGGACCCAACAGGGAGTTGGCCATGAACATGGTGGTCAACACCATTTATGAGGCCGTAAATGATTTCACTGATCAGGCGGTGGAAATCATAGCCACACAAAGAGGTGAGATGTGCCTGTGTAGCCACATGATTGTAGACCATATTCACACCAATATGGTATACTAAGCTTCCATTAGCTGCCATTTTAGTCTTCCATGCCTTACCATTCTGGGGAATGGACATAGACTGTGAGACACATGTGGACACAGACATCCTCCAGTCCCAGCACTCTGGTGGCCACAGCTCCAGCTCAAGCTCCAGTGGCAGGGACAGTATTAGCTCAAGGCCAGAGCAGACTGTTGCAGCCATGATTTCCAGCGAGGTAAACCTATAGGGCCATCAGTCACATATTAGGAACTTTCAGCTGGAATGCCTGAATTCACCTTCCACATTCAAGTGATAGGTAAGCTGGATGTGAAGGTTTGACTGTTGAAGTAAATTCCTGAGCGCAAATAGAAATCCACACTTGCACAGCACAAATGTCAAGCAATAGGCCGGTCGTCCGTAGTCTTGTTAAGCTGTTGAAGTCATTCTGTGACTTGTGTATATCCTGCAAATATCCTTTTATACAGATATCATAAATCACACATTTCTCATGCCTCAAGAATTAGATTTCAGCCAGACTTGTCATAGATTGTGGTTATGGCATAGTAATGAAAACGTGTAAACAATTTCTTTGTTCATTTTTTCAGGACACAGTGCAGTCCCCAAGTAAAATGGGTAATAAGCAAAGAAAGGTGTTTGTCTTCTGCTGGAACTCTAGAGTGAGTAAATATTCCATAATTGACATTTATGTTAACATCATGCATCAGTAAGCTGTCTATCTTGCTGCACTTGCCTAATATATTTTTTGTTCTTCTCAATCTTCTCAATGCACAGAATTCTGTGGCCCTGCCTTCAGGTATGACCTACACTCTTCCTTACTCTTCCATTGGTTTGTATTATTCAGCATGAAAGTTGATGAGAGTTAAGGTAGAAGTAGAAGTATGTGACAGCGCATTGGGTTGGTTTGCAGTAGAAGAGGAGCCTGACGTAGCACAGAAGACCAGGAGGCCATCACTGACAGCTCTGCTGAAGTGTGAGCTACTGTTTTGATTATATCAATTCTTGGTTACTATTGCACGTTTTTTCATGTAATATATTCTTGCTGGACAATTTTTATTTTTGGGGGGGGCAGGGGGGCGACGCATAAACTAAACTGAATTAAACTGGATTAAATTACATTAAAAGTAATTGAATTGAGTTACTACAAGTGACAATGCTTTGGGATGCAAAAACAAATTAAACCTACAAACCTACAACCTTGTATACGACTCAGCAGCTGTTGGCGCCACTCTGAGGGAAAAGTGTATTGTTGCAAACCAAGGGTGCGTTTCTCGAACAGCTAGCTAAGTTAGCACTGTACTACCATTGTACAATGGAAGTATCTACAATGATAGTGGCGAGATCCTTCCGTTTCTCGAAGGTCTCGTACTTCGGTAGAACAATCATTGTAGGTACTTCCATTGTACGTACTTCCATTGTGGGTACTTCGGTTTGTGAAGCATGGAAACAACGGAGGAAAAGCAGGGGACAGCCGTTTTGATTGGATGACGAACTCTTTGTTGACACGACATGCCACTGCTTTTTCCTTTTAATAAATGTCTTTGTTGCGTCTTGACGTCATTCGTCAGTGGTATTGATACTCCACCATACAACATCGCTGTTTGTGCCAATAGCTCAATGAGAAAGTCGCGTGGTTTGAGTGCTATTGTTCTCTTTAGTTCCCGGGTTCAAATCTCAGTGCACGCCTGGTAGCACATAGCCTTCATGTTTTACTATAGCATTGCTCCTCAATCATGTGCTCTTTCAAATAACCCAGACAAACTTCAGAGTAGAGCATAAATCCACACTAACATGACAGTGAAACGCTAGGCCACACAAACTGATAAGTCATACAATTCGTCTACACTCAGTCTCGAACCTACGTCTATTATGGAAAATCTATGTTTTTTGCGCCTGCGCTACTAGTTGCGCCACTGACAATCAGACGTGGGTTTCTGTTTACCAAATACATATGCTGTCAATAATGGGAAAAGCTTCAATTGAAGGCCAACATCTAATGCAAATATCTCGTAATCCCACGTTCCAAACTCAGCGAAACTCAATCGGTTTGTAGATGTCAGTATAATACTGCTGTTTAACCCATTAAATCATTAAGTCTTGTCATACGGTTTTAACAAGAAAAATGACATAACATGAATTGGCCATTTAAAAGTTCTATGAGCTATATTATAGTGTCCTCTACATACCGATTGAATTTCACTGCATTTGTACTGCAGGATTACGAGATATTTAAACTTTACAGTCGAAGATCTACTGCAAGTTTGGCCGTGGGTGGGATCAACCTTCAAAACAACACTTGTACAATGGCTCGCGAGCTGTTGTAGGTACTACACAACTTTACTTCGGAGTTTTGGAAGTATCTCTGCTACGAAAGTTTCGAGAAACGCGTAGTAGGTCCCTCACTACCGAAGTCCCCACAACAGAAGTACGTACTTCCGAAGTTCCTCACTACCGAAGTATGTACAACCATAGTAGGTTTCGAGAAACGCGAAGTAGCCTCTCAGGCGGTACTTCGGAAGTACCAACAACGGTAGTGGCTAACAAGTTAGCAATTTTGCGTTCGAGAAACGCACCCCAATTCTGTGCAAACCATTTGCAATTAGGCGCATCCTTGCTGTACCGCTACAGTAGAATGAGAGCGCCTATACGCTCTTACGGTTGGGTCTCGAGTTTGCACAATAGACTGGTGACCAATTTGAAAAATAAAAAATCTGCCTTCATCCGGTCCCCATTGAAAACGACACCATCACTCAGTCCATTTCTTCAACTGTCTATGGTCTGGACCAAAGGGGGCAGGAACAGATGCGGAAGTTGAAACACCCATGGGGTGAAAAAAAAAAACTGAAAAGGGCCCAGCAGTCTTTAGCATTCCATAGACTTCCATTCATTTTAGTGCCACTTTGACATAAAATAACTTTACATAGAAAGCACGCCATACCTTGATGTTGGCATCGTTGGACACCGGAGAAACCACTTTTGCATCGATCGGAAATCTGTCATGTCATTGTCTTGTAAGAAAGGGTTTTCAGACATTATGCTAAAAATTACGTCACAAACTAAGCAACGGCTAGTAACTTTCTGTTGCACAGAAGAAAATTTACTGTACTGTTTGAATAACAAACTGTAGCCATACTAATGCCCGTTTAGTTTTTAGTTCATGTTGGGGAAACATTTCCAGTAACATTTCCAGGGATTAAAGCAAAAAAAAGTAATCTGACTGAACTTTTTTTCCAGTTAGACATCTGGGGTGCGTTTCTCGAACAGCTAGCTAAGTTAGCCTTGTACTACCATTGTACAATGGAAGTATCTACAATGGTAGTGGCGAAATCCTTCCGTTTCTCGAAGGTCTCATACTTCGGTAGAACAATCATTGTAGGTACTTCCATTGTACGTACTTCCATTGTGGGTACTTCCATTGTGGCCACTTCCACTTCGGTGTGTGAAGCATGGAAACAACGGAGGGAAAGCAGGGGACCGCCGTTTTGATTGGATGGCGAACTCTTTGTTGACACGCCATGCCACTGCTATTTCCTTTTAATACATGTCTTTGTTGAAATCATAAGATAGCGGTAATAATAAATGGTTACAGCATGGTAAACGTCTGGTAAAACTAACTCAAGTGCGCAAACTTGGCCCAATGTCTACAGTGACACATGTCGTGAAGGAAATTTTATTTCTTACAAATCCGTAGGTTTTAATAGCGTCTTGACGTCATTCGTCAGTGGTATTGATACTCCACCATACAACATCGCTTGTCTGTGTCAATAGCTCAATGAGAAAGTTGCGTGGCTTCAGTGCTATTGTTCTCTTTAGTTCCCGGGTTCAAATCTCAGTGCACGCCTGGTAGCACATAGCCTTCATGTTTTACTATAGCATTGCTCCTCAATACATGTACTCTTTCAAATCATTAACCCAGACAAACTTCAGAGTAGAGCATAAACCCACACTAACATGACTGAAACGCTAGGCCACACAAACAGACAAGTCATACAATTCGTCTACACTCAGTCTCGAACCTACGTCTATGATGGAAAACTCATGTTGCTCGCGACTGCGCTACTAGTTGCGCCACTGACAATCACACGTGGCTTTCTGTTTACCAAATACATATGCTGTCAATAATGGGAAAAGCTTCAATTAAAGGCCAACTTCTAATGCAAATATCTCGTAATCCCACGTTCCAAACTCAGCGAAACTCAATCGGTTTGTAGATGTCACTATAATACTGCTGTTCAACCCATTAAATCATTAAGTCTTGTCATACGGTTTTAACAAGAAAAATGACATAACATGAATTGGCCATTTAAAAGTTCTATGAGCTGTATTATAGTGTCCTCTACATGTCGATTGAATTTCACTGCATTTGTACTGCAGGATTACGAGATATTTAAACTTTACAGTCGAAGATCTACTGCAAGTTTTGCCGTGGGTGGGATCAACCTTCAAAACAACACTTGTACAATGGCTCGCGAGCTGTTGTAGGTACTACACAACTTTACTTCGAAGTTTTGGAAGTATCTCTGCTACGAAAGTTTCGAGAAACGCGTAGTAGGTCCCTCACTACCGAAGTCCCCACAACAGAAGTACGTACTTCCGAAGTTCCTCACTACCGAAGTATGTACAATCATAGTAGAGCTTCGAGAAACGCGAAGTAGCCTCTGAGGCGGTACTTCGGAAGTACCAGCAACGGTAGTGGCTAACAAGTTAGCAATTTTGCGTTCGAGAAACGCACCCCTGATCAAGTACCCCAATATACCCTTTCGAAAACCAATTTAGCCATGGCTCCGCTCTCAATCCGGAACATACACTGGTTAGGAACATTGCCCCATTAAGTCTGAATTGTATTACCTTTGTCGTTCACTTGGCTTGTTTCTTTAGGTTACAGCCTCAGCCTCAACCCAAATAATAATGGGCAGATCTTGAATTTTTGAGAAGTTTGAGAAGTGTAGGTGTAATTACAAGGAGAAACCACAAGAGGGCTAATTGAGCTGCACTGTAGTGCCCTTTTTGTTGATGTGTAGAAATGACAAAAACAAATATTAAGAGTAGGTATTTATTGCTGTAAAGCACAGAACTTTAAAACTTTTAGAACAATGTTTAAACAATAATATCAAACACAACACAGAAAAGTCTATTTCTTTGGCCTTTTGGTGAATCCAAAGTCATCCAACTTCAGTACCCGTTTCTGACCACTTTTAGACTTAGAGGAGGTGGAGGATGAAGTAGAGGAGGTAGATGTGGAGGTGGAGGAGGTTGTTGGTGTGGTTTTGGAAGTGGAGGAAGTTGTGGATTTGGGTTTTCCTGCTGAGGTGGTGGAAGTGGAGGGAGTTGGGGACTTGGGTTTTCCTGCTGAGGTGGTGGAAGTGGAGGGAGTTGTGGACTTGGGTTTCCCTCTTGAGGTAGTGGGAGTTGGGGTTTTGGATTTTCCTGCAGACAAGAGGGATGTGGCCCCTTGTTTGACCTTCTTCACCCGAACTGCAGAAAGCACCTTTAGAGCTTCCTTTATTTTCCGTTCCTTGTCATCATTAATTTTCTTCTTCTTTTGCTGAAGATGGACTTTGTATCTGTTAAATGATGACAGGCAGGATCTCCTCAAATCAGAACTGATCGTCATTGAAGACGGTGTTTGTTCATTTGCTTTCAAATGACTTTTAATGATGGCAAAGCCCTCATAAGTCTCTGTGCTCAGCCGCACCCTGTCCTTTTCAATTATGTCATCCATTATGTTGTATGATCCCTCCACAAGAGGGCCAGTAAACACAGAAAGCAGTGCCTTCACTAATTTGCCCAAGACAGGAAATCTAATTGTGTCTTCTGAGGTCTTCAGTAGGAAGATATGGCTCCACCAGTCTGCATCAATTCGTGCAGCACCATCATCAAAGCCTTTAGCCTTGTGGGCCAAGTCAGGGTCTGTCTGGTAATCCCTCACCTCCTCGTCTAGCTGGCCCAGCTCATCAATTGGAATGACGTGTGGCAAGGCCTTGGCCAAAGCACTAAATGCACCGAGAGTATGCTGATCTTGGAGCAATGAAGGAGAAAGTGCAGATAGGGAGGTGATTACGCTGTTCCTCAACAGCAGGTTTTTCATTAAGAATGAAGTTGCCTTGGTGTACCCTTCTCTCAGTGCCTTGTAGAGCTCCGCCACCCACTGTTTCTTCTCCAACCTGGCCTTGTTCACTGCTACATGGCTGAATTGGCCAACAGACAACTGCTTGTCCGGATACTGCAGGTCTCTGTTCTGAAAATCCAGGGACAGCACGCTATCCACATCCAAGGGGACGGCATCAGGCTTTATGAATTTGGATAGAACCTCCCTCACCAACAGGACCATCTCCACGTGCAGAAGGTGAAGCATGGGTTTTTCATGTTGCATCTTCTTCAGGAAGACCTGAAAAGAAGGAAGGATACCTGCAAATTATATAAAAAATTGATTAGAATTCAATATATTATAGAACCTGTTTGGATGTATTTACCAGTTTTACTGAACAGCAATTTATAGAAATAGATCTATTGTTTTCAGTTAGTTATAAGTGCACAAGCAGGTCATTAAATTCACATGGTAGAAACAATTGCTGAAACTATATTCAATTACCTATGTTTTAAGCAAAAAATGAATGAATGAATGAATGAATGAACATACCTCTGTACAGGTCAATTGTCGTCGTGAGCTTGTTAAACTCGCTGAAAAGCACACAGATCCTTTTCTTCCTGTCAGCATTAGCATCACTTTGGCCTTTGACAAGAATCTGGTTGAGTAGCCATCTATAAAATAAAAGCATGAATAAATTGTAACATAGGCACATACATACATACTACATACATACATAATTATTATTATTATCAGTTATAATTATAATAATAATAAGTAGTCATATTGTTGTTATTATTAATTTTGAACAATAACAGGAAATATTGAAAGAGAAGACTATATAATACTATTATCTCACCTGTATTTATGCTGCTCATTAGGTGAAAGGAAGCTGTAATAGTGTGCAATCAGGGGATCCACAAGCTCCCTCACCCTGTTGCACACTTCTAACATTTGCAGAAACCTGCTGGTGATGGGGCGGATCAGGCTCTTCTTCTTCATATGCAGAAGGGATTGCAATTCTCCAAAAAGCTCCTTCTGCTTAGGGAACTTTTCAATGTCATAATAGACATTCATGCAGAAGTCTTCCACATAGTTTTGAAATGACCCCAATAGGGCCTTGGCTGCATTTGACACCATGTGAACGGTGTCCCCACTGATGTCAAGCAAATATGGGTTGAGCTGCCTAATTTGGGTCTCCACTCCAGAGCGCTTGCCTCTCATGACGCTGCAGTTGTCCAGCAAAATCGATGTAACCTGATCCCACCTCAGGTTATACGATTGCAGGATCTCCTCCAGTGCACTGGTGAGGCTGGATGCATCTGCGACGTTAACTACTCTTGAGCCGAAGTGCTGCGTGACCACCTTTGCCATGTTGTCGTCAAAATAGCGCACAAGCACGTTTAAAACTTTATCCAAATTGGCATTGGTCGCTTCATCTGCATTTAGGGAGAACATTTTCGTTTGTAGCTTAATGGATAGCACGTTTTTAAAATGTGGGGCAATGCCATGCGTTGTCATGTATGAGGCATGTGCATTAGACAATGACAGCCTTGAGAGCGCGCTCTTGTCTTCTGAAACCTTCTGTACTAATTTGACCAGAGGCTGTGATATGGTCAATGAAAGGTCGTGTTGTGCAATAAATGAACACACACGTATTTTCTGGGCGCAGACACGATCAGCCATAGACTGTTTCACATCACTGCTGCTAATAGCTGCTCCAGGTAAAGCAGATGTGTGCTGCAGACTTCGGGCAGCCTTCTTGTGGCTAGCCTCTAGCTGATGGCGTACTAGCACTTTCTTACCGTTGCTCCCATACAGGATTTTCTTATGGCAAACCATGCAGAAGCCAACGCCAGGGGTTTGCATTTTTCTGCACCATGAACGGAAAGGCTTTCCATCATCCCCCAATCCGTCGAGCCAAGCCCACCTCCACTTATTTTTTATCCCTTTATCTATTTCGGACACATCGGTGCCTTCCTTTATCAGAAGGGCGTCCATGCTGCCGACTGCCGAAACCGAAAGTGACGCTCGAAGGCTGACCTGCAGGTGTTCGGATAATTTCTTGACATGAGTATTAATATTTCAAAAAGTAAGGGTCTTTGTGTTTAAATAGGCCTAGGCTACATCTTCATTTTATTAATTCTTAATTTTCTTAAGACAAGCATAGGCTAAATAGTGGATTCAGTTATTAATTTCCAATCGCCTGTCTCAATGCTGCTGCGGACACGTGTTTTCAGTGCTATTTAACATGATGGTACACTATGGTTATAATTAAAATAGGTTGCTAGGCTTGTTTAATCAGCGAGGCGTCTGATCACTGATTGCAACGAATCCAAAATATAGCGCATGCTCGGAAAATAATCGCTTGCAAACTTTTCAAGAAGTAGGCGCTATTTCCCCATTAAACATAATATTTCGGCTTGGGCACGGACATATAGCCTATTGGTGCAACGGAAAAAATGGGCAGTAATCGAAAGTGAGGGAAATTCACTGGTGTCACCAGTAGGCTACACCGTCGGCTTCATGTCCGATGCTTATAACTTCTCCTCTGCTTGTCTCACACGCCCTTCGGACATTAGATTAATGGCTCGGTTGACTATGTTACTTTTAAATTATATTGGCCTAATTTGGACTGTTCGGGTCTTTAAGATTTCCAGCAAATTGTGAAATGCGACATGTCGGGACAGCTGCGCTCGACTTGACAAACGTCTTTCCAATGGTGTCCATCATAGATCTAGGAAAAACGGTCGAGCAAACTTCATATGAGGATATATATGTAAATGCTCTATAGACTATTGCAGTAAAATATTTTGAAGCGAATTTGAACAACGTAGGCTATAGGCCTAGCTATTGGATTAATTAGGATATAGCCGTTATTTATTATAGCCGTTTCCCCCTCGCCCGTGGCTACCTGCAACTCAATCATTCACAAAAAAAAAATCTTAACCGTGTAGGCTATCTTGCTTTTGTCCACACTTAAAATCTCACTTCTGTTAATGATTTAGACCTATACCTCAGCACAAGCGCCTCGTCCTCCGATTTTGACAACTCACGTTCCTTTTTTCCGCGTTTTAACATGACCAAGCGGAGGGGCACAGCTCAAATAAGAAATTAACTCTGCTGTTAATTTAACATGACATTGTTGTGTGCGTATTTAACTGAAATACATTTGAGACGCGTGGTCTGACTCACGTGCGTGTTTATTTCAACTGACTGACCATTCCCAACATGACGGAAATCCGTCAAGGCAATTTTTGATATTGACGGAAAACTTTAATCCATGCATTTCCCACAAAGGTAGCATTGAGGTTGCATTTTTATTATTTATGGATCTTTACCATTCGATGCAAGTGAAGCCCAAAGAAAGATGGCTAAGCTGAGCTACACGCTAGCCTTGTATGTACATAGTGTAGGTACAACCACACATAAACTACGTTTCCCATGATTCTCCTTCCTTAGCCACACCTCAGGTGATAACCCATTCTCAGGTTTCACACTCAGGTTTAAAACCACAGGCGGGCTGTTGCTCATGGATCTAAAGAGACATCCTCTCTCTGTCCTCCTGACCAACGGGTCACAAAGGACACCAAACTCTGCCTTGGAGGCAGACAATGGACTTCGTCAGCATGCGCAAGTAAATAGACAAAGAATGGCCTTTGCACAAGGTCACAACGTACTTTGACTCGAGTACGCAAGTTTACTGGAAAGGCCACCGGCTTCCCTTTCCCAGTCATATAGCCACGAACAGGGTGAGCGGACTCCCCTAGGCTACCCGTTGCAGGAGCAACGTTTTGAGTTTGATTGAAACGGACTACTTCTAATCGCAAAGTCGATTCCCCGCTGCTAGATGCGGAGGAAGTACAGTTTCTGAATGTCTATGCGCGACGAACCACCGCAGGAAACCTCTTAATCGCGAAGCCGATTCCCCGCTACGAGCGGAGAGAGGACCTGAAACAAGGACCCTTCCTTCATCGGATCACCACAAATCGTCCAGAAAGCTGAGTCAACGGACTCCCTCCACTGGATCAACAAGGATTCCCTGAACTACAACCAAGAACAAAGGAAAGACGAAAAGGCAACCTTCACGTGAGCACTTGGGCATAGATAGGATACTCTCTAGCACAGCAAGAAAGTGTTAAACTGTCTGATGTAAACATACACACTGTTTTCATGTAGACTTTGAGTGACTATTTGTTATGTTCTTTTTATTTGCTACTTTGATAGACAGATCCTGCATGCTCTCTCTGTCTCCCTCTCTCTTTCCCTCTTACTAACCCTTATCTCACCTGGTCAAAAGGGATGCTAACGATAGCCTAGCCGAACTAGCCTATTGTTTCAAAGCAAGTTAATCATGTGCCCTTCCCCCGCTATCTTGGCACAATGTTCATCTCTCACACCTCCTTTGACCATTTGGCGATACAACTGGGAACCCCCGTTCCCCCTCTTCTCTCTCTCTCTCTCTCTCTCTCCCTCTCTCTTACACACACACACATACATACATACATACACACTATCCTATTATCTTGTATATATGCATAACCTGTTAGATTAGTTCATCTCTGTAGTTTATTAGTTAATAAACTATACCTTTGGAATAAGCTGTGTTTTGCCTGTTGTTGTTGCTGTATTCATGAAAGCCACCCAGTCTTAAGAACTCCAAGAGCCTTCATCCAGTCCAAATGTGTGTAAATACTATTGACTATAGTGTATTGTGATACTGTAAGTAACACATTATTACCATAGCTGTAGTATAAGCATAACATTTTGGTAATATACCATGAATTTAACTGTTTGGTAATTTATTATTAAACATAAGAATTAATGGTAATATTAATGGAATTGATTTTATGAGACTGATCAATTAATGCCAATTATACCCACATTTATTATTGGCGCCAACTTGTAACGAGACTGAATGTACCTACAATAGGCGAGTTACAAACCCGTTTGTCTGCGTCTGTCTACATACGTCAACGAGAACTGAGAAACGAGAATGAGAAAATGTGGCAGTAAAGTCGAACACAAATCTTCAACGAGACCAAGGGGACAGGAACCGGCAGGAACAGACGTGGAAGTTGAAACACCCATGGGGTGAAAAAAACCCGGAAAGGCGCCTTTAGCATTTTATAGACTTCCATTCATTTTAGCATAAATTTGACATGAAATAACTTTACATAGGAAGCACGTCACACCTTGATGTTGGCATTGTTGGATACCGGAGAAACCACTGCAAAACATATTTGCCTCGAAATCTGTCATGCCATTGTCTTGTAAGACAGGTTTTTCTGAAATTGTGCTAAAAAATGACGTCACTAGCTAAGCGACGGCTACTAACTTTCTGTCGCACAGGAGAAAATTTACCGTACTGTTTCAATAACAAGCCATAGCCACTCATGCCTGTGTAGTTTTCTGTTCATGTCGTGGAAACATTTCCAGTAACATTTCCCATAAGCATTAGGTAGCATGAGTTTGTATTTTTTTTTGTAAGAGGGGTCGTTATTATGGATCTTTACCATTCGATGCAAGTGAAGCCCAACGAAAGATGGCTAAGCTACACTAAACACCAACCTTGTATGTACATGTTAACTACCATCTCCTTCGACATGCTAACTTGTAAGATTGCCTCGAACCAAAGTTAGTAGAGAAAGAATCAAGTCCCGAAGTACAATATTAGCCCCCCCACTGAAGGTAACGTAATTGTACTTATGATGATGGTAAAAATATATTTATTTAGGAAAATTACCGTATGTTGTCTGATTTGTGAATAAGCATCTACTAGTCAGTTTATTGTATTCGGGTTCGTTGGCCAACGTCACCAGGCTGAGTCTCGAGTTTGCGCAGTAGCCTGGTGACCAATTTGAAAAATCGAAAATCTGGCTTCATCCTGATCCCCATTGAAAACGACGCCATTCTTCAGTCCATTTCTTCTACTGTCTATGAACGAGACTGAGCGGTAATGTGTTGTGTGTGGGGGACAAGGAAAGGGCAGGCGGTTGTATAGGGTGCACTGAGACTTCAAGTCATGTTGAGTGTTTTTTTTTAAAGCACATTTCAACAAAACAACAGAGATGCCCCAAAATGCTTCACAACACAAGGATGAAAAATAAGATGGCAAAACCATAACGCAAAGACCATAATAGGTATAGCCTACTGACACAAGGCAATAAAATAAAAACGAGATTAACAAATACATAAATAAATAAAAAAGTCAGCTTGGCATCATCAGATAAACACCCCAGAACAAGCTAAAAAGAGAGAGAAAAGATGTCTTCAAACTGGACTTAAATAACATGCATATAAGATGAGAAGTTCTGTGCCAGAGCCCCACACAACACACGTGCACAGACATCAGTGAATTTAAACCAACCAGTGTGTTGCGTCGGCACGGAGGCGTTAGCTAGTGTGGAAGCAACTGCAAGCGCTTGCATGACTTGTCTACATTCGTCTACATGTGTTTTACTCCTGTGAGTTTTTAGGTCATATGACATTGTAGCATTTTGGTGAGGCAGGAATAGACACGGAAGTTGAATCCTCATGAGCGAAAGGGCCCAGTAGCTTTTAGCATTCCATAGACTTACATTCATTTTAGCGTCACTTTGACATGAAATAACTTCACATAGAAGGCACAATACGCCTTGATGTTGGTATTGTTCAACACTGGAGAAACCACTGCAAAACACATTTGCCTTGATTGTTATGTCATTGTCCTGTAAAGATGTGTATCTCAAATTGCGCTAAAAATGACGTCACCGATCATGCGACGGCTAGTGAGTTTCTGTCGCACAGGAGAGATTGACCATACTGTTTTAATAACAAGCCATACCCATAATCATACTTCTTTATTTTTCTGTCATGTCAGGGAAACAATTACAGCTGTACTTCCAACAAAAAAAGGCACCAGAATTGGTATTTGTTAGTACAAGGAATTCTAATCTTTGTGGATTTTACTGTTCGATGCAAATGAAGCCCAAAGAAACATGGCTAAACTAAGATAAGCTAAGCTACACACTACAGGTCTTGACATGGTAACTTGCAAGACTACCTGGAACGAAAGTTAGTAGAATACCCAAGTACAGTATTAGCCTTTCACTCCAGTAAATGTGATTGCAACCATAACAGTAGAAAAACACTCATTACGAAAATAATTGTATGCTGTCTGATTTGTGTTTGAGACCCTACTCGTCATTTTATCATATTTAGGCTCGTTGGCTGACGTTACTCGATGTCAGCAGGAGTTTGCACAGTAGACAGAAGTGGATACGTGACCAAGCGAAAATCTGAAAAATCGGCTTCATCTGGTCCCATTGAAAATGACGCTATCCCTCAGTCCATTTCTTCTACTGTCCATGGGCAAGTCAGACACAATTTCTAACCATCATGCAACATTTTCATCCCACAATGCATCACTGATTGCAAACGGTTGAAAACGTTTACATCAAGTCGAATGTGCCTCATGTTAACTAGCTAGCTCCCTCGACATGCTAACTTGTAAGATTGCCTTGAGGGGGTCATCCCTATGTTCCCCGGGTCCTATGTTCCCCGGGTCCTATGTTCCCCGGTATCGGGGAACATCGGACCCTCTTTCCAAAAAAGGGTCCGATGTTCCCCGGGTCCTATGTTCCCCGATACCGGGGAACATAGGACCCTCTTTCCAAAAAAGGGTCCGATGTTCCCCGCTCAATCCAAATATACTGTGGCCACGCATAGGCGTTGCTTGTTGCTTGTTCCTCACATGCCTAATTTTTATTCAGACAATGGGCCCTATTTTGCCGCGGCGGATTGTGTATTCGCCACATGCGCATGCTGTCATTGCTATTCTGTGCCAGCGCAACGTTCATTTTTTCAGGCAAAAAATCATGTTGTCTAGATAGCAGATGACATTGCGCCGTGACGGGCGGTCAGCGAAAAGAAGAGGTGTGGTCTGGCGCAAAGCGCACCAGATGCTATTATGAGGAGGCATAAACCATTTGCGCCTTTGATCAATAAAAAGGTCATTTTTACGTCACTGGCGCATTGTTGAAAAGCTATTTTAGAGGCGCACAAGGCTTTGAACCCCGATATACCTGCTGCTGCGCCAGAGAGGCGGGCTGAACTGGCAGAAAAGTTGCAACATGTATAGCCTGTATAGCGCAAAGGGGTGAGACCGTGTTGCATAGCCATGTATTTTAGGCACAAATAATGACTAATTTGACTAATCATCAAAAAGAAAACTAGTGCATATTGCAACGCTTAAAAGTAGCCATTGAACAAGCATCGCTTGCGCATCTTACCAGAGGTGCGTTTGAACCAACCAACCAAATACTTACTTTAATAATGACTTGGCACACTGTTTTTTTCACTCTCTCCCAAAAACAAACATTTATTAACTCATAAAACACACAGCAGAGGAACAACAACAACGCAAACAAAGCACCCACTGCCAGAGGAACTACCGTCCGCACCTGTCAGCGCAGGAAAAGACGAGTCCGACTTTTTTCCCCATGAAAACAAGTTCCCCATGATCAAGACTTTATTTTTGCGCTTCAATACCCCAACACCCTCCAGTGCGCCTGTGGGGAGGCTAATCAGCATCGGGAGTTTTGTTCTAACTCCTAAAAGAAATCGCCTCTCGGACAAACGTTTTGAGAATCTTCTTTTACTACGTTTCAATCATTACTTTGAAGATAAATATGCTAAATATAAGTGAATGTGGGGCTGTGTGTGACACTTACATATTGTCATAGTTAATTTAATGTTTGTTTTATTAGTGTCATGCACTGTTCTTTTGTGCACAGCCTAAACATTTAGATACGGCATAAGCGGCATTTATAGCCTATAGCGTGTTAAGATAAAAGAAAAGGGGAAACAACATCGGAAATGATTTGTGTGTTTAGTACAGTTTTTTGTTTTTATTAGGCTATTATTCGGCCTATTATATTTTATTTATGGCAGCTCTTAAATTTCTAATTTTCAAAGGATGAATGCCTACCTGTTTAGCCCTACTTGTGCACTTGGAAGAAATAAATACCGTCGACTTGAAATTCACCTGGCGGTAGTCTTGTTTAGGACTCATTGTGTTATCAAATGCCCAGTGTTAAATAAAACATGCAATATGCTGACTGTCTTTCCTGTCATTATCCTGCAGGTTCCATGATTGATTCATAAACAGTAGTCAGCACTTTCGGTGCATCTAAAGGAGGCTGCGTGTGTAAGCTGCTGCAGGCAGAGACGCATCCCAAACGGTTTTTAATTTTTGATAACGGATGAGTACTCTAACGCGTTACTTTTTACAATCAGTCCTGCTAAAGTTGCCCTGCGCTTGAAAACACGACAACGGCGCACTCATGTAGCAGAACTTCAGGTAGGCCTATGCTATGAAAAACAAGTTAGGAAGTTTCTGTAGTAGGTGACGGTTTTGGTGAAACACACGACAGAGTGTGAGAGCACAAGAGCGCTCTTTGGAGAAATTCAGGTTGAATGGAGAAGTTTGCTAAATGGCTCGAAAACGTTCACTGGGATAGTAGGAAACGGGAATAAGTGTGCGAACATTTCATTCTTCCACTTGATCACTGAGCAGTTGGCCTACCCGTGCGTGACAAAATCATTCACTTCTCCGCGCAGCGCAGTGCTGCAACTAGATGTGGGTTTCATTTTATTGTAACAAAGAGATCTAAGGATTGGGCTGTAGACCCAAAGGGAAAATGTCGGATTATTGAGATTGTCAAATCAAATGGGCTTCGGAGAAACAGTCCCCGTGTGTCGGACCCTTGTCACCAAATTGTCTCCAAATTAAAAAAAAGAGCTAAGATCGGTGCCTACATACAACAACAATAAATTGTCTGAATAAAAATTAGGCATGTGAGGAAACAGTTGCGAACAAACAGAACGACATCAACAAGCAACGCCTAGCCTATGCGTGGCCACAGTATATTTGGATTGAGCGGGGAACATCCGACCCTTTTTTGGAAAGAGGGTCCTATGTTCCCCGGTATCGGGGAACATGCACAGTATATTTGGATTGAGCGGGGAACATCGGACCCTTTTTTGGAAAGAGGGTCCTATGTTCCCCGATACCGGGGAACATAGGACCCGGGGAACATTGATACGCTCCCGCCTTGAGTTAGTAGAGCCCTGCACTTAAGTTAACGTGATTGTACTTACGATGATGCCAAAAATATATTCATTAAGAAAATTATTGTATGTCATCTGATTTGTGATTGAGCATCTACTAGTCAGTTTATCGTATTTGGGTTTGTTGGCCAACGTCACCAGGCTGGGTCTCAAGTTTGCGCAGTAGCCTGGTGACCAATTTGAAAAACAGAAAATCTGGCTTCATCCGGTCCAAGGGGGCAGGAACAGACGTGAAAGTTGAAACACCCATAGGGTGACAAAAACCCAGAAAGGGCCCAGTAGCCTTTAGCATTCCATAGACTTCCATTCATTTTAGTGTCACTTTGACATAAAATAACTTTACATAGGGAAGCACACCATACCTTGATGTTGGCATTGGTGGACACCGGAGAAACCACTGCAAAACATATTTGCCTCGATCGGAAATCTGTGATGTCATTGTCTTGTAAGAAAGGTTTTTCTGAAATTGTGCTAAAAATGACGTCACAAACTAAAATACGGCTAGTAACTTTCTGTCGCACAGGAGAAAATACCGTACTGTTTGCACAACAAGCCGTAGCCATACTCGTTTAGTTTTCTGTTCATGTTGGGGAAACATTTCCAGTAACATTTCCCACAAAGGTAGAAATGAGTTTGTATTTTTTTGTAAGAGGGCTCGTTATCTTTATGAATCTTTACCATTCGATGCAAGTGATGCCAAAGAAAGATGGCTAAGCTAAGCTACACACTAGCCTTGTATGTACATGTTAACTAGCTAGCTCCCTCAACATGCTAACTTGTAAGATTGCCTGGAACACAAACAATCTAAGTGACATTTGTATGTATTCATGCACCTTTGATAATAGATAAATAAAGAGTATAGGCTAAACCTATATAGTTTACAAATTAGTTATTTTGTGTAAAGTACCGTATATATTTAAAAATGTTGATGCTAATCACAAGGTGTTTTTCAGTGGATTTTCTATATTTTGCAATTTTTCTGGATTCTATAACTGCAGTACACATTTCAGAACTGAAGATAAATTGTGTCAATCAAATATGCACAATCATACAAACAGGAAACAAACCAGGAAGAACTGTAACATTTGTTACCTTTACCCTGTGCTTACATATAACCACATTGTGTTCCACTGCAGGAAAGGTGAACGCCCATTACCTGCATCAATTAGAGTATGTTTCACTGCAAAAAGAATGTACATGTAATATGTGTTGTACATGTAAATGTATGTAAATATTAGCCTGGGCCCGCCCATACTGCATGTGATGCTACATTGAATTTCGCGTTCAAGTCAATCTGGCCAATCTTCCGAAAAATCAGGCACCAATGAAAAACGAAAGCTACGCATTCATCATCAAAATCAGTGGTCTGATTGGTTGTAGCTCTGTCCAGTAGTACACAGAGGACCTTCCTGTCCATGGGAGATTTGACAGACCAAGCTCTGTCTACAAGCTTGCCTACCTACTGTAAAGCTGATCTATGGTGCTGCTGCATTTTGGATAAACCATAATGGAATACACAGTAACTCCAATATCAACTTTCTATATGACAATGTTTTGCCCATAAACATGCAAATGTAACCTCTTTGTTAATGTACCTGTTATGTAACAAGCTATAAAAAAAAAAAAAAGAAACAAACGTAACTACAGTGTCCTTCCTCACATCGGGGGGGGGGGGGGGTCAGGGGTTGTGGGGGCACTACAGTGTCCTTACTCACAAGGATGGGGGCTGTGAGGGCCGCTGGAGGTAAGCTACTCCTCACATTCAAGTGCCTCATAAAATGCTTGGGCCTCTGCAGACGTGTACATTAGCATCGTCATGAGGTCCCGATGCTTCTCCTTTTTGATGGGCAGAGGGTCTTCATAAGCCCGAGCATAAGATGTGGCGAATGAGGGAACTGGAGGTGGCCCATTCTTCCTCGGTTTGGTGACCAGCCAGGTTTTCTAACAAATTCACAAATTAACACTGCTGATAACAATAAACAACTCTAATTTTACTTTCATCCACATCATGGATGTGATCAGGAAGCCAGGTGGACGCCTTAGAGTTGTGTCAGGTAGCTGCCTGAAGTCTTGGCACTTCATCTCCAGCACGTTGAATGGCTGCTGTTGCCTAGCTCCAAGAGTCATGTCAACGACATCGAGGGGGGTGTAGAGGGTCGTGACCTTTCGTCTTTTCTCCAGGATGGCAGGAAGGGGTGGCCAGAGACCATGAACTTCTGCTGAACTTCTGTAAAGTATCGCCTTGATACAAGCAGGGCCATTCAATTTAATACTCTCCAGTTATTGTTCTGACCACAGCATCGGTCACTGTATAACACCAGTTTTCTCTCCTTTGCGTCATCTAGGGGAGAGAAAGAAGCCTGCACCCACTTCAGCAAACAGCTTGCCACCTCCACCGAACCTCTGTGGGCAATCCCCTCATGCCAGAGGCACATTGTAGGGGGCTTGTCAGTGCCCATCTCCTGTATGCACAGGTTGTAATTTGCCAACTGTCTCTGATAATACACATTTGAGTGTGTCAGGTTTGGCGTGTACACAACCCCCTGCATGTCGAAGCACACCACATGGCAGTCATCATTGGCTTTAGCCCACTCAATGTCAGCCTGCAGCTGGCTATAGGCACTTTCTGCCTTGCGGTGATGGAGTTCACTCTCAGCTGCAATCTTTGCTTTTTCACTGTGTGTTGTTGCCGATGATAATTGGCTAAAGAAGGCATCACATTTAGCACAGGTGTCACTTCTTGGTTGGCCAAATTGTAAATTGAGCTGCTTGAAAATGTCTCTGTATAGCCAAAACTTGGCTGTTGAAGCTGGGTGGCTGTCTTTGTACAGGTGGTACATACGATTTAAGTTTAAATCAGGGTTGAGGTACTCCCTCTCCACATCTCCCTTCATCCTTGAGTAGTGGTTGGGTTGGTGTGTGCATTTTGATCTCCTCCCTCACCAATATATATATATATATATACAGTGCTTAATTTGTGAAGTGGGAGGTCCCGGAGCGCTTGGGACGGGTAGCTCCGGCCCGTCCCCAACCCAACCCCCCCAACAAACACGCAAATCAAGTACACCGCGGGGGCAAAATGACTTGGCCTAATAAAATGGCCTTACCTTTAAAAAGTTGTCTTCTTGATTATAGGACTTCTGGCGATTGACACACCCAACTCAGCTAACAAACTGGACATGTGCTAAGTGCTTTCCCATCAGAATTGGAACCGTACGCCACAATGTTTTTCTCCATTTCTTCATTATGACATGTTAAAATCAACCACATCCAGAACATGTGAAATGTAAATATGTTAATTATATTACTTTCAACCACTGGATATTATAACAGCTAAATAACACCGTTGTCTAAAAACATCAGGGGCAGAGGATTTGATGGTACCGGACACCCACTCTTTAGCCAGCCGCACTTTATCCGGTCCAAGTGATCCCACTTTATTGCACGTCGCGCACCCCAGTCCCGATTTAGTCATGGGCAGCCATGGATAGAATTTTTTCTTCTCTTTGAACTGTTCAAAAGTCAAGATTTCCCCATTTCCAACTAATTCACCACCACAATCATCACTCCTGATACCTTGAAGCTCCTCATTCCCTCTGACTGGTGCAGGTGCAGCTTCACTGTCACTCTCTTCATCTCCCTGGTCTTCGAAATTCCTGACTGAGCCACTTTCTTCATGACCACTGCTGTCTTCCACAAGCTTTGCTCGTTTTGGCATTGGTTCAGATGGTTTGAAAAACCTAAGTAGACTTTCTTGTCTCTTTTGCATATTTGCGCCACCTGGTGAAAAACGCTACACAACAACACTAACGGTCAAATGTCCTGTAGAACGGAAGTGTGCACCGTACAGATGTAGCGTATGTTATTACATGAGAGAAATCGATGAGACTAGATAAAAACCAGACAATAGGCCTAATATTAAATGCATTTTTATGTGGATTACTTATTTATTATTTATCATTTACTATTTATTAAAAAAAAAAAAAAATCGGTCAAGAGGGGGGTGGTGTCACCGGATCATGCTTCCGGAACGCGTGTCAGAGGTTCCGGAGCACGCTCCGGCTCGCTCCCCCTCAAATTAAGCTCTGTATATATATATATATATATAGTATGTCACGAAAGTGAGTACACCCCTAACATTTTTGTACTTTTTAATTATATCTTTCCATGGGAGAAGTCTAAAGATATAATACTTTTCTACAACATAAAGTAGGCAGTGTACAGCTTGTATAACAGTGCAGATTTGCTGTTCCCTCAACATAACTCAACACACAACCATTAATGTCTAAACCACTGGCAACAAAAGTGAGTACACCCCTACGTGAAAATGTCCAAATTGTGCCAAATAAGCCATTTTTCCTCCCTGGTGTCATGTGATCCATTAGTGTTACAAGGTCTCAGGTGTAAATGGGTAGAAGTTGTGTTAAATTTGGTGATATCACTCTCACACGCTCTCATACTGGTCATTGGAAGTTCAACATGGCACCTCATGGAAAAGAACTCTGAGGATTTAAAAAAGAAAATTGTTGCTTTACATGAAGATGGCTTGGTTATAAGAAGATTGCCAACACCCTGAAACTGAGCTGCAGCACATTGGCCAAGACCATACAGCGCTTCAAGGGGACATGCTCTACTAAGAACAAGCCTCGCCATGGGCGACCAAAGAAGTTGAGTGCATGTGCTCAGCATTATATCCGGAGGCTGTGTCTTCAAAATAAGTGTAGGAGTGTTGCCAGCATTGCTGCAGAGGTTGAAGGGGTAGGGGGACCACCTGTCAGGCAGTGCACAGACCATACGCTGCACTCTGCATCAAACTGGTCTGCATGGCTGTTGTCCCAGAAGGAAGCCTCTTCTGAAGATGATGCACAAGACAGCCCGCAAACTGTTTGCTGAAGACAAACAGACTAAGGACATGGATTACTGGAACCATGTCCTGTGGTCTGATGAGACCAAAATAAACTTATTTGGTTCAGATGGTGTCAGGTGTGTGTGGCGGCAACCAGGTGAGGATTACAAAGACAACTGTGTCCTGCTAACAGTCAAGCATGGTGGAGGAAGTGTCATGGTTTGGGGCTGCCGGCACTGGGGACCTACACTTCATTAAGGGAACCATGAATGCCAATATGTACTGTGACATACTGAAGCAGAGCATGATGCACCCCCTTTGAAACTGGGCCACAGGGCGGTATTTCAATTATGGTAATGACCCCAAGCACACCTCCAAGATGATCACGCCTTGGGTGAGGGTGAAGGTGATGGACTGGCCTAGCATGTCCCCAGACCTGAACCCAATTCAGCATCTGTGGGGCATCCTCAAATGGAAGGTGGAGGAGCTCAAGGCTAAGGTTTGCATTTGTCTGCGTTTGTCTACATCAGCAAGAACTCCGCCTTGCAGCATGGGCGGGCTTTGGTCAAGTCGGACACAAGTCTTGAGTTTACACCACCTGATCTTCGTAGTAGATGATGGAGAGGTCATGTGTTGTGTGTGGGGGAGAAGGTGGGGGCGGGCGGTTGTTGTAAGGTGCACTGAGACTTCAAATCAAGTCGAGTCGTTTTTTAATAGCACATTTAAACAAAACAACAGAGATGTCCCAAAGTGCTGCACAACACAAGGATGAAAAATAACACGGCAAAACCAAAACCCAAAGATCATTAATAGGTATAGCCTACTGACACAAAGCAATAAAATAAAAACTAGATTAACAAATACATAAATAAATAAAAGATTGAGCTTGACAGCATCAGATACACGCCCCAGAACAAGCTAAAAAGAGAGAGAAAAGATATGTCTTCAAACTGGACTAAAATAACGTACATATAAGATGAGAAGTTCCGTGACAGAGCGCTACACAACACACGTGTCCAGATGTCAATGAACTTTAAACCAACCAGGGCAAAGTTGCATCACCACGGAGGCGTTAGTTACACGATTGTAGCCGCTTGAAAGCAACTGCAAGCGCTTGCACGATTTGTCTACATGCGCCTACATGCGTTTAACTCACGTGGGTTTTTAGGTCACATGACCGTGTCACGTTTTTGTGACATAGCCACGCCTTTCTGGCAGGTCTGACACATAGTCTAACCATCATGCAACATTTTCATCCCACAATGCATCGCTGACTGCAAACGCATGTAGCCGCATGTAAACGTTTACACCAGTCCGAACGAGCCTAATAATTGGTAAAAACTGTAACTAGCTAGCTCCCTCAACATGCTAACTTGTAAGATTGCCTGGAACCAAAGTTAGTAGAGAAAGAATCAAGTCCGATGTACAATATTAGCCATCCACCTCAGTTAACGTGATTGTACGTATGATGGTAAAAAACATATTTATTAAGACAATTATCGTATGTCGTCTGATTTGTGAATAAGCATCTACTAGTCAGTTTATTGTATTCGGGTTCGTTGGCCAACGTCACCAGGCTGGATCTCGAATTTGCGCAGTAGCCTGGTGACCAATTTGAAAAATCGAAAATCTGGCTTCATCCTGTCCCATTGAAAACGACGCCATGGCCATTACTCAGTCTATTTCTTCTACTTTTCGGGAGCACCCGATTTCATGGCAGCTGTACCTGTTGTTTTAAAAGAATTTATCTCTGAAAATAGAGAAAGAGCAGTCCTAGAAGCATTTATTGCAGGAAAGGATGTTTTCGCAATGCTACCGACCGGCTTCGGTAAAAGTTTGATTTATCAGTTAGCCCCGCTGGTAGCCAAGTCAATGGTTGAATCTTCGTCCAGTAGCAAACAGATCCGAGCATGTTTGGTGAAGCGCATTTTACAATGGCGACTTCATCTGTAAGGCCTACCAGCTCAGGAGGTCGAGATCTCGGGGTATGTAGTTTCTTTGTATGTAGAAAGAATGTCCCTTGTTCTTCTTATAACCTATTGTACAAGGATATTTATTTGTCACACGCATAGAGATACTGGGTAACGTAAATTAGGGGTAAGTGGGTGGAATGGGTCTAAAGTGCGGTTGTGAAGATGTGGTGGTGGTGGTTGGCTAGAGGGGTTGCTGGTGATGGGCTGTGTGTGTGTGTGTGTGGGGGGGGGGGCAGGCAATGGTGTGTGTAGTGTAGTGCTGAAGTGGGGATGGAGTAAACATGAGTTGAGGGGGCAGGAGGGTGGGTGTGTGTGTAGTGCTGAAGTGGGGAATGGAGTAAACGTGAGTGCAGGAGGGGGTGTGGCTAAAAGGGGCATAGGATGTTGTGGAGGGGGGCAGTTTCCACATTCAGTGGTTGGGAAGCAGTGTTTGTGTTTGTTTGGGGGGGGGGGGGGAGGTACATAAATCACTGTAAATCTGGTGTATATGTGTGTATAGTGTGTGTTTATAGGGTTATAGGGCTGTATTGTGGAGCATGGGCTCTTGGAGAAAGCCACAGGCTTGCCCAGCCACATTGGAGAATGCCTTAAGTGAAAATCAAATGCTATTCTAGGCTACATAAACTATGCCCTATATTCTGATCAAATGATATTGGCTATTATCTTTGTCGATCATCAGTGTATTTGCTTACGTCCGGACTCCAGGGTTGATTATGTTTTATGTGCGGTGTCCAAGTGCAATGCAGTGAGTGTAGAGGATACATGTATGCTACCACTGGCGTGCGGTGCTGTTCTAGGTCTACGTCAGTACTGCGGTTTAAGGCTGCTTTTATTTGAGGGCTAGACTTAATCTGCCTAGAAGAAACCAGCCCAACAGTGTTTGAGCAAAACTGATTGCTTGTCTTTTTCATAGGACTTTGTGCGTCAAACTTTTGACGAAGTGTCCAATGTGGGCATTCAAGGAATCAAAGTCCCACCTTTCACACAGCGGTATACGCTTGAGTAAGTTACCATCAGCTGTTGTCCACATCATGCCTTTGGTCTAATAAGTCACAAGTTAACTGACACTCTTAATGGCCATAAAAGTACCTTCAACTTGTGCATTTTGTATTTCAGGGATCCGCTCCGCTTTCATTGTTGGAGTAAGCCTGTTTCTAATCTTTGTGTTTAATGTAGTTAGTGTTTCTAGTGTATTACATTTTGTGAGTTGATAACAGTGTTTGCTTGTTTGTTGAAAAACCTTTACACAAATGTACTAAGATCTTGAATAAATTGTAACTAATTACACATGCAAGTGGTTTATTTACCCAGGATGTATGTGTATTAATGAGTCTGTTTTTTTCCTTCCCCTGATTTGCCTCTAGCTGTCTAGGGAGGAGATGGACACGGCAGTGTTGAAAATAACACGCTGCGTGTCCTTCCTTACCCTGGACATCTTAGTGGCTGCCCTAAAAGTCTGCTGGCACATGGAGGAGAGGGCTACCCAGGGTGGGGCTGCTGTCCAGTTGCTGACCAGCAGCGATGGGGACAACCCTCTGCCAGCCCTCCTCACCTCGCTTCCCTACTCCAGCAGCATCCGCCACAGGCCAGCCAGGGCCAAGCGCGGGCATGCAAAATGGCGGTTTCGCATGCATGTGAAATCGCCACTCTGCTCCTGCAGTCCTTGGCGCCTGGCTATGCAGTCTGGATCGGTGGGTTTTATGCGGGCTTCCAGGACCTGTTTGAGCTGCTTGCCAGCAGCCGGAACAACCTCAGGAGCACCCAGGCCTTCACCAGCCTAATTACAGCCACAGCGGAGCTGCTGTGTGACATGAGGAGGAAGTCAAAAAGGGCAGGGGGCCAGTGCAGTCACCCTGTCTTTGAGGAGTTCAGGTCCCTCGTCCTGAGTCAACTTTGTCAAGGAGTCTGCGCGGAACCTCCTTGAGCGCATAATGAACGCTCCACGCCGCCTATGGCTGCCACAGGTCCAACAACTGGGACCACACGCAGCAGAAATGCTGTTCTTCCCTGAGGTACTGCAAAGCAACAAGACATTTTACCATTATTAGAAACTGCTGTTGGTTAAAACAGGGTTGCCATGCAAATCTATGCATCAAATAATGTGACATATTTGTATTAACATATGGTTAATGTATGTTTAGTACAACTTCAGTGGTGTGCAATAAATCTTACCTTCTTTGTTGCCACAGATGTTCGGACCCAACAGGGAGTTGGCCATGAACATGGTGGTGAACGCCGGAAATGACAGCGTAACTGATTTCACTGGTTAGGCAGTAGCAATCATACCCACACAAAGAGATGAGATGGGCCTGTGTAACCACGTGATTGTAGACTATATTTTCGCACGAACATGGTATACTAAGCTTCCATTACCTGCCATTTTAGTCTTCCGTGCTTTACCATTCTGGGGAATGTGAATGGACAGTGAGTGCTGTGAGACAGAGGTGGACACAGACACGTCCGTAAGCTCTTTTTATCTGCTGGAGGACATCCTCCAGTCCCAGCACTCTGGTGGCTCCAGCTCCAGCTCTAGCTCCAGGGACAGGGTTAGCCTCAGCAGCAGCAGCAGCAGTGGCTTCTGCCTCTCCTCAAGGCCAGAGGAGACTGTTGCAGCTTTAGCCATGATTTCCAGTGAGGTAAACCTATAGGGCCATCAGTCACATATTAGGAACTTTCAGCTGGAATGCCAGAATTCATCTTCCACATTCAAGGATAGATAATCTGGATGTGAAGGTTTGACTGTTAAAGTAAATTCCTCAGAGCAAACAAAAAATCCACACCTGCACACCACAAATGTGATAGGCCAGTCATCCGTAGTCTTGTTAAGCTGTTGAAGTCATTCAGTGACTTGCATATATCCTGCAAATATCCTTTTACACAGTAGTTGGAAAACCGATATCATAAAACACATTGCTCATGCCTTAAGAATTAGATTCAATCAGAAGTGTCGGTTATGGTTATAGCATAGTAATGAAAATGTGTAAACAATTTCTTTGTTTATTTTTCAGGACACAAAATCCCCAACTAAAAGGCCTAATAGGCGGAGAAAGGTGTTTGCCTTCCGCTGGAACTCTAGAGTGAGTAAATCCACAATTCCACAATTGTCGTTTATGTTAACATGCATCAATAAGCTTCATCAATCTTGCTGCACTTAATATAATTTTTGTTTTCATCTTCTCAATGCACAGAATTCTGTGGCCCCGGCTTCAGGTATGGCCCTACACTCTTCCTTACTCTTCCATTGGCTTGTATTATTCAGCATGAAAGTTGATGAGAGTTAAGGTAGAAGTAGAAGTATGTGACAGCACAGTGCTTTGTTTTGCAGTAGGAGAGGAGCCTGGCGTAGCACAGAAGACCAGGAGGCCATCACTGTCATCTCAGATGGCTTCTGCCCTGTCCAGGCTCTTCTGCTGTTGCAGTGGTCAGGAGTGACCTCTTGTGGCAGGAAGAGGCACTACAACCCCCTTTCTTTTTAATGTTCCAAAACAAACTTCAAAACTGACACAACCAAACATGCCCAACTGCATTTGACCCAAGAGTTTGAATTACTATTAATTATTCATCTTAATTTTTAACACACCTATAGTGCCTGCCTGAGGTGGAGAGCATAGATCACAAACAGCAGGAGGAAAATACGCAAAATATGACATAATCTGTCTCTCAAATGGATCTCATTAGATTATAACACAATACTTTTTTTAGTACTGCCAGCACAAACAGCAGCAGAACACGACTTGGACTAAACTTGGACTTGGTTTCCCAGCCAGGTCGTTTCCTTTTAGTATTACTTAATTTTTGAGCCCTGTGTTGTCCCTGTTCCATGTTTTGTTTGAAGCACATTGTTGCCATAAAAATGGGCTAAGATTTTTTTTGTGTAACACCAAAATATCTTATTTTCAACACTTGATATGTTATTTATGCCCTGTTGCAAATAAAATGTGGTTTTATGAGGTCTGCTTGTCAAAGCATTATGTTTTTATCTACATTCAACTGTGCGTTGTAGTTCTTTACATTGCTTTCAGGAAAGACTCACACCGGACTTGCTTTTGGCAAATGTGGTCCAACATCAGATGGCATTGCTAAATGTTAGGCCAACCAGTTGCTGCAAAAGCCATAAATGAGGTCCTCAAAAAAAAAACCTACATGTAGATTGCAACTTTGATTTTCTTCTTTGCTGTTGTATGAACAATCTGTGGCAAGTTCTAGTTTGGTGTAGCAAATCTATGTTAAATTGTGTTTGAATATCTCTCTATATACAAATACAAATCATGAATGAAATACAGGGAATACTGAGCTTATGGTAACTGCCATGACTACGCCCAACTAAAATGACATCCAGCAATTAGCACACCCAGCAATGACTTCTACATATTAGCAATCATTAAGACTTTAGTTGCGACAATTCACAACATTTGTTGTGACAATTTACCAATTTCACTGCATGCCCTAGTCTACCCAGTATGTCCATACATGAGACAATAAACCATCCTTGTATCCTTGACAATCTAGCAATTACTTTTGCAATACCCGAATTACCCAAACCACTTATTTGACAACAAACTAGATGCAAAACTAGCTCAGGGTGCTTGCTTTTAATGCTTGCGTATGCCTAGTCAATTTATGAATTATCATTTCATATGAAACACAGTCCATTTAGTTCAAATGAACGCCTGAACGTGGCGATAACAGAGCATGTTTTCAGCAATGGTGTGAGCTGTACCAGCTAACACTTGCCTTTTTTGGTCTTTGACACAGAAAATGATAATAGCTATGTCCGTCGTCACTATTGTCAGTTTCGTCAGTTTGCCCAACTGGACGTTCATGTATACAGGGTAATTGCTAGGGGAGAAAGGGAGGAGTTCCGAGCCAAAAGTGTCGCGCGGGAAGTTTGGTTCTCATCGAGTGATGCGGAAGTAAAACACACTTCCAAAACACAGCATGGGCAGCGTGCTTAGAACGCTGTACGCTTTTCTTGCACCCTGGCTGTCGATGATAGGAAATGAGTATATTTTAGACTACAATGGAAATAGAAGTGGATATTATTGAATTTAGAGTACCGACAGAGAACAATAAAACACTCTTCATATGGGACATTCTCCCGGAGCATTCTGAAGCCCATATTTATGTAAGTAGCTCAAGCACAGGACTGAAATTACCAAACGTTTAAATTTTTATGACTATCTACTAGCAAATGAGATATTTCAGCCCTGCAACCACAAGTTGACTTAAGAGTATACGACTCATCTTTTAATGCCAGTGACCCCATAACTTCCAAACGCACTAATCTGTCAGCTGTCTTCCTTACTACATGGCTGTATCCTTGTTTTTGATGTGCAGGAAGCCATTTGGAATATTTTTTCTGTCTTCGGGGCGCTTTACCTTGTCAAGGTGTGCCCTAATGCTGCATTAGCTGAACCTGGGTTCTATGCAATGGTGAAGTTCTTCTCCGCTGCGCAAGCGTCCAAAGCGCAGAAAGCCACAGACAAGACATGTCTCTTCCAGCGTTCACCGGTTAAGGTAGGAATAGCAAAAGTATTGTGACTGGGACGGGACACATGCTTAGCTCGTCTTTTAACCCCTGAGATAACTGCTTAAACATACAATACAGTATTGCATTTGATATCACCTGTCTGACATTTGCCACATTTCTCTGCAAGTATTGTTTTCTTCTGCTGCGGAAAAAGTCTGAAAAAACAAGATGTGTCCTTAAAAAAATCCTTAAAAAAATCAACACTAATGCGCCTAAGGTCCGACTGAGCACTAAGGTGAACCCAGCCTTTGCTGTAAGTGCCAAACCTCTTAGCCATGCCAGATGTCAGGAGCTGGCCAATCACTACCTGGGATTTAATGGCTGGTCTACACACATCCTCACGGTAAGCAAGATTGCCTTGATCACACTCACTTGGTTTGTTAATTTAGTAGTTGTAATAATAGTGTAATAGCTATGATGTTGATGTTATGATAATGGTGTGATAATACTTGTTAGTGTTATAGTTAATACATTTGTAATGTCTGACAAAAGCTAAAGGCTTTATGGAATTATCAGAGGAAATGTGTTACAATGGTAATTCAAGCAGCCAGGCTTAGGAGTGTGTGAAAACTTGTCCAAAATGTAATAAAAGGAAAATAGAAATGTAATTGAATTAGTCTAGAAAGAGGAGCAGAGGAATATCAGTTGAATATTAACTCAGTTCAGTGCTTTCACAGTCTAAATGTGGCCTACCACTGATCTCCGCCTTGCGTTCCCCCTGACTAAGGCTTAAGAGAGGCTTTTCTTCTGACTTGCGTTTTAATAGCCTCTGTGTGGATCTTGGTTGGACCTTTGCGATGTTTGAACTTTGACCTGTGTTTGTTTGTTTGGTAATGGACGATGTGATGTTTTTTTTTTTTACTTTATCTCGTCTGTTTAAACCTTTACCTTACTGATGTTTAACTTTTAACATTTTAACCTAGTTGCTTAATCTTTTCTTCTCTGTGAAGAACTCTGGTTTTTAATGTGCCATACAAATAAAACTTACTTACGTATTTGTTGTGGTTGGTCAGATGAAGGACTTCTCCAGCTGTGGCACAGCTAGGACTGGCCTCGATGTCCTGCTGAAGGATGACACTGCTGGCAGTGAGGAGCTGTTCCTCAAATATGGCTGTATGGTGGAGGTGACCTTCCCCCAGCACGGAGCAAGCTGCCGAGGCATCGGAGTCACCGAGGAGCCCCTGGATGGGGATGAACGTGAGTGTTTCGGAAGCATGGACCTTGGTTCCTGTATCATAGCTACATGTGTGATGTTTGTAACAAACAAAACAGTTTGGAAATTGGTCTAAAATTCAGCGAGTAGTTCCACGTTGAGATTGAGGAGTAGGCTACCTCTTTTCTTCATTGATGTTCAAGCACCACTGTCTCTGCCACCCCTGTACCAAGATGGCAGTGCTTTAGGCTCGTCCCTCCACAGCACTAACAGCAGTACCGCAGTTCTTTGCTGCTAGTGCCACTTGTGCATTGTTGTGACTGTCTCACTCTATTGCATTATACACCATGTACTATAAATACTGTAGCAGAGGGAGCTCTGGCTGACTGTAATGCAGAGGTGAGGAGGCAGAGCTGAGCTGAGCTCTGGGCGAGCTCCAGTCCAATTTAAATCCTGGGAGCAAGTGGAAGACGTGTGTAAGTGCTGCTGTGAAAGCGCTGTCTCATGTCTCGTCTCTCTCAGGGCCAGAGGTTGTGCTGCTGAAGAGGGGAAAGCTGCAGAAGTGGGCCAGAGACAGAGCCGTGGTGAATGCCTTTGAGAGGGTCATTCTGATGGTGTTGGGTGAGTGTTTTACGCCGTGCCTGACTCTGTATTTAGTGCTATTTCAGTGGGTTAGCAGGACAGTGGTGGCCTGCCAGTTAAGGTGTTGGACTTGTGATTGGAGGATCGCAGGTTCAAATCCACAAACTGCCGGTAGTGCCACTGAGGTACCCTGAGCACGGTACTGTCCCTACACACTGCTCCCTCTGTGCCGTTGTCATGGCTGTCCCCTGCTCACGTGTGTGATGGGTTAAATGCAGAGGTCATTTTGTTGTTGTCATTTTGTTGTGCACACTATGTGCTTATATATATGAATAAATCTTTATGTGTATACATAAACAAAAACACTGCATTAAAGGAAAGAGTGCAACCCACCAGTGCATCAGGTTACAGCCAAATAAGGCCCCTATATTCTCCTACAGACATATCGTCCCTATCTGCTGTACTCATGCAGCTTTTCTGGTTCCAGTATTTCCTGTAAAGTCTACTCCCCCTTGTGGGCCCCTGAGGAACAACTGGCTATCCTCCAGATTGCACCAGATTGTGAACCTTTGGGGACACAGGCCGTCTGTGTTGCTGGCCCCACTCTGTGCAACAAATTACTCCTCCACATCCGGTGCTTTCCCACGCTGGGCCCTGATTAAAAATTACCTAATAAGACAGATATTCACAAAGGCCTTTGTCCACCCCCTGTCCCTCTTTTGTATGACCAGCGACCCACTAGGTGTTTTAGAAGTATTAATGAGTATCTACAAAACCCTGTGGCATTTTCCTCTCATGTGTCTGAAGGTAACGGCAAAGTTGCAGTTGAGTGCAGAAATGACCCTGATGAAATTCTTCCAGATGATGAAGCGGAGGGAATTATAAAGGTATGGATGCCCCCTACCTACAGCTACATACCTCAGGAGTGTATTCACACATGTGCTCATGTGGGGGAAAAGGTAGAGTTAGACACTAGTGTTGTTGATGCAAACACTATGCAAAAATGTAGCTTTAAACCTAATAAGCCATATACATTAATGACAAACTAGTAGTACAGGGACACAAGCAGACCTTATTCAGAATACTGTCTGGCTTCTGGAAGAACAGTGCTGCGCTGTTTTAAAGTTTGGGAAGCTTCAGTTGATGTAAAAAAGTTATTGTCTGATCTAGTTTTCATACATTGGTTCATACTACCAAAATATGTATGTCATTATATTACATCAAAGAGAGGTCATCAAAGTCGTATCCTGCCATCTAGAGTACACTTGTAAAAAGTACTTGTACAGGGTTGCTGTATTGCTGTGGTTATGCTGTGTGTCGTGTAATTCCTTTTTTGGCATTTGGTACTGAGTTTTTAGTATACAGAATGTCTTGTGAGTCTTGACCCATAGGGAAAATGAATTGAATTACAAAACGGTCCCAAAATGTATAACATACGTAATGTGTTAATAGTTATGACTACTGCAAGTCCTGCACAGCAAAATAACTTGAACTCTGTCCTCTCTAGTCAGTGGCCTGGGTTGGCTGCAGCATGATAAAAATATAGTGCAATACTATTAATGGTTAATAATAATGAATATGTAGTGCAAATCCCTACGGGTCCTGACTTACATAGCACACCCTGTGTACATGTGTGGGCCTAAAGCACGCATCAAGTCTTCTGGGTGCTGGACCAAAAAGCGAAGTCGAAAAACTGAAAAGGTCTGTAAACGTGTGTGTGTGCGCGCACATTCTGTGCATGTGTGGGTGCATTCTACAGATTATAAAATAAAATAAACTTTTTGTCGGAGCTCACTGGTGTTTGGACTTTGTTTCTGTTTTTTTGACACCCTGTACCTGAGATGTTTTTTTTCCTGGTATTATAGGCTACTCTCCTGTTCTACTTTCCTGCAGTGTAAACTCAGTAAACATGCCATATGGCAGCTTCCACAGTGCACCACTCAACATCTCTACACAGGGAAAACCCAGAGATCAGCTTGGGAGGGAACCTACAACCTGTGGTAATAAGTTCAGTGTGTTTTTTTTTTTCTCTAACGGGAGACTGGATTTCTCTTCCCCCGTCAGGTGAATGACATACCATGGAGTGAGTATGAGGGTGCTGGGGAAGAGGAAGAGGATGTCACCTGGGACTTCACTCTGTACGTGACTGACTAGCCCAGTAGGGGCGACCCTGTGGGACACAGGCATGGAGTGCCATTTCTATATACAGCCATGATCTACCTCTATACCGAGTTTTGAGAACACTGCTGTTTGGACTGAGGGAGGCTTTCTGGTCTTTTTTTTCTCCTAAGTGAATTAGAGAACCGTTGGTAATGTTGCTGAAAGCCTTTCTTTTCTGAAACGTGTTAAACCTGTTGGTATATTGTGGTGTGTTATTGGTGTATTATGATTGTATTTTCCTTGTAATTAAAGTCAGATTTATAGTAATAATGGGTCTAATCTTCATTTTTAAAGTCACCTTTATTAGCGCTGTCTAGAAATTACATCTGATGTAGAATTTTATTCTTGACAGCAAGTAGCCTATAAACGGACAGGGAATTCGGACCTTACATGGTTAGCAGCAGGTTAAAAAATACATTATCTCACAGCGAGTGGGAAAGACTGTTGTACACTGAAAAAGCATTTGCGTGATGTAGACGTTTTCGGTTTCCACCACAGTGTCGAACGCATGACGTCAGACCAGATATTTCACAACATGAGGATCAAGACTGCCGCCTAGTGGTCATTTGAAAAATTGAGGGCTGAGTACATGTCGGCCACGGAGTATTGGCCTGATCGCTAAGTGCTTAAAACTATTCATTAAAACATAGAAGGAATTAATGTCAATAAATAATATAATGTTGGAAAGAGATTTGTTAGCTCTCGTCCTCCCTTGCCCAAAAGTGAAATGGCTCAATCTTTGCCTCTTGCCAAAAAGTTGTATCAGTTTCTTACTGTAATACATTAATGGTTGTGGAAGAATATTCTTGTTCACACCGAATATAAAAACACATCATAGTAAGTTACTTATGTGTTGTCACGGATGCTTACATCCTTGTATTTTCTTTTGGAAGAGGCATTGCAAGCAGGGAAGCTTGTGTGTATTATTTCTTACAAAATATTTGTCTTCAACTCAGTGCCCTCTAGCCCACATTGAATAAAGGATTTTAGAGTCGATAAGGTTCACCCAGACTTTTCTACGGTGGGCCAAGTCATTGTAGTAGACCTCATCTGTGTCAATGACCCCCCAGTTTATTAATGTGCATCAGGGAGTTTTAACCAGTTTTACTCCCATCTCCCCACACACTGCTGTGTAGATCCTCACTATCAGATCAACTGACAGTTTTACATAGACATTTTGAAATGTGTCAGCTTAACAGATTGTAAGTCAACAAGTGGAAAAAACCTGTACAAGATGTCGTATGCTTCTGACATTTCGATACGCAAGACAAAGCTTCTTTCCCAGCCCTTTAGGACCATTGTATCAACAGTGCTCTCATGCTCTCCAGCTGCCTCGATGCTGAACAGACTCCAGCTGTGTAGTCACCAGTGACATTGTCTTAAGATTTTGGCATATGGCAAATGGCATTGTGCCATTTATGGTCATCCTGCCTTGTAAAACACATCCTGTTCTATATGCATAGCCCAGCCTCCTGCCTGTTGTTTTGTTTTATTTCACATTTTTTTTGGCCAGCAGCACTCATGCAATAACAAATACTAGATGGAGTGAAGCCTGCTGCTACTCCACTGAGTCCCATACTGCCAGATTAAAAGACTATCAACCCACTATCAGATCCCTCCGGGTCACAACCCGCCCCAGCCCCAGCTCCTCTTCTTCACCCACACATTTCCTGCTTTGTGTTGGACTTGCATAAACATCTGGACTGTGAGCGAAATGTGACTTGTTCTGCTAGCAATAGACGACCACTTCTCGGAAAGCTTCAGCCTTTCCTTTCACCCCAACATGCATGTCTGCATTCTTCTTCTTCTTCTACACACACACACACACACACACACACAAATAGCATTCAATAGCCCCACTTGTCTTCTACATGTGCTTGAGATGAGTCATCACTCTATCTGGCAGGATGAAAGGGGGTGGGCAAGCCACAGTTTCTCTTTAAGACATGCCAATAAAAATGGCGCAATGAAGTTTTTTATGTAACAACAAAGCCCCAGAAGGCTTGCTCTTGCTAACATGTACAACAACCTCCATGTGAAAGTACACTTCCTTGGTGTCTGAAGTTCCTATCCAAATAAAAGTTAATCTAGGTAGGAAATGCACATAGGAAAAGCAATGCAAACAGTAATTAAATGTGTTGGGCAGAATTGTTTTAAATGCATTGCATTTCATTTTAAATCCAGATCGTGGGCTGCAGATACAGATTGGCACTGTGAATTGTGTGGCACTCTGTGACCCCCCCCCCCTTTTTTAGAAGTGCCCCTGTCCACTCTGGAACTTGTCTTTGGTTAGCGAACATGGCCCAATACCCCGTGAAAGGAACACCTGGTCAAACGGAACATATCCAAGGATTGTAGCATAAACAAGTCCCTATCCCATACTCAACTGGTGTCTGGAATGTTTGTGTGGTTTTGCTCAAGCAATTAGCGAATGAGGTCACTCTTAATGATGCCAAATGAGTGAAGTGACTGACTGACTGACTGACTGAAAACTATTCTGGACCCTTGTGTCTTGAATTCTGATTCCTTTTTTTCTGTTCTATTCAACGGAAATGAATGCTCTATAAAGACCATTTCTGGGAACATCTAGCACAACCTCTTCTTCGAAAGAGAGTGCCTTTGGGGATGTCTGTCGGGGAGGGCTATTGCCGAGCATAAGCCTGCCCTCCATCCAGTTGTCCAGAACGCCTTTGTAAAAATGTTTCAGTGTGTGAAGGAGCACGGCAGTCTGTCAACATGGCAGCCCGATTTGTTCCATTGCTGGATGCATGGAGGAGAAACAGCAGTGCTCAAGTCAAGAGGAGCAACAACCTGAAACTAGGGCCTCAACAGTTGTAAGTGCCCTTTAAGTATTATGATTAATTTTTAGCATTATTGTTTTAGCATTATGAACATAGTAACCAGAGATGTCTATAGCCCTTTTTCCATCCAACATAAAGTCGCTTTAAATTAAGGCGCATTAAAAAGTTGATGCGACACATGTGATGGAAAAGCGGTTATGTCGCTTCAACGGCGACTTTGTCGAATTAATTTACGTCGCTTTACAGAGGTGGATTTGTGGGAGATAATGCGTCATAAATTTGATGGAAAACAGTTAAAGCGACGTAGGAAGTTCGCACATGTGCAGTGCTGTGTTATTATGTTTTCATCATTCTGTAATTTAATTCACCTCAGTGAAGGCTCAAGGCTCGTCAGTTTGTTGATTCGTTTTGCTAGGTTTTGTTCAGCACAGTAATGGCACAGAGACAGACATGGACAAGAGGGGAGACCCTAACATTTATTAAGGCTTTGGGGGAGGTGGACGCTCTGTCTGCCCTAGATGGTAAAAGACAAGGTCATTAATGAACAGATCGCCGATCGCCTTAAAAGGCAAGAGAGGCAGGAGGAGTTCTTGTTGTTGTTTACTGTTTTGAAGGATGAAAGATTACATGTGTTTGACTATTCAAAAATATTTAATAAAGTTTTTTTGACACATTTAGAAGGATTCTCATGTACAATTTGTAATCAACTTTAAGATGCAGGTCAACCAAAACCAAGTTACATACAGTATGCATACATTCCGCATTTGTCCTTGTTCAAACTTGGAAAAAAAAAAAAAACAATGTTTAGAATCTTATGTAATGCATGTGTGTATTCATTGAAATTTAAATTGCGTAAACATTTGTACAAATGTATTAACTACGCCTATGCAATCATGTTACGAATCAGTGCATTTCTAATTTCTGTTGCTTCAGTTATATCTTCCTGACCTTCACCCTCATTGTCAAGTCCTTCTGGTTCTTCCAGTGTGCTCTGACCTCTCTCATTTAGGAGCGGTTCCATATCTCCTCGTTCATCACCCTCACACATGTTGTGGAGAACACAGCATGCTGTCACAATGATTGGCATGAATGTATGATTTATTTCACTTTGCCTGCTTAATATCCTCCACCTTTCTTAAGCCGTCCAAAACTGTGTTCCACTGCAACCCTTATGGCATTTAACCGTCTATTGAATAACTCCACTCTCGGGGAGAGTGCAGGGCCAGGGTAAGCTTTTGTCAGCCAGGGGAGGAGAGGGTAAGCAGGATCTCCTGCCAACATAAAGGGGATGTTGGTGTCTTCAATGGTAATATGGCCCTTGGGATGCCTGTCTGTATGATGAAAAGGCCTGATTGTCGCAGCACTGCTGCGTCATGGGTGCTGCCCGGGAGACCTACATAAATGTTCTTGAATCTCCCCCGGTCATCCACTACTGCCTGCAGCACAATAGATGTCCAGCCTTTTCTGTTCACAAAGTCTCCAGTGGCGCAAGGACAGGAATATGTGAACCATCAATTGATCCATATACCTATGCAAATAATAATAATAATAATAACTTTTAACAAAGCATTTGTATACTTTTTTAGTATTTGTATAGTAGGCTACTTATGAATATAATAGGCATTAAGTGGCCTAAAGAGAAACCACGCCTACCTGGGGAATGTGGTGACGAACGGCATTCCTATAGGCTATCTGCTGGGCCTATTCTGCAGATGGCAATGCTACATATTGGTGGAGGACAGTTGAAGAAGATATTATTCGGCACAGGGTGTAAACACACCTGTGAACGGTGGTAATGCTGACACCGAACTTTCCGGCTACTACCCTGTATTCGCAGCAACTAGCTAACTTGTACACGGCTATCGCCACCCGTTTCTCTACCGGTACAGCTACTCTTCTTGAATTTGGGTCTGGCCTCATGTGTGGCTCAACGAGAGCATACAATTCATCAAATGAAGCTCTGTTGAGCCTAAAATAGGTCATAAATTGACGGTCTGAAAATGATGGGACCTCTACCTCCCACCATACGCTGGTCCTATCGTACTGCCAGCGTACAGGCGACATGCGACGAGAAGTCAGGATCGTTGTAATCATATTAATGAGCCGTATTCTCCGTCTCATCATCCTTCATCTGATTACTATGATACTTGAAATAATATTGATCAATAGCAGAACAACACGGATGCTCCCCATTTTGTCTCACCGGTAGCCAAGGCTATTAGTTCGCGTGCGATAAAGTCTATTTTGCTTTGATACAAACATTCCAAAAGAGCGACTCAGTGGATGGAAAACGACCTAGCGCATCAGAAAAATGTGGATTAACGAGGGGCATTGTGACGTCGCTGAAATGCGCTAGAAGTGCTCTTTTGATGGAAAACGGGTTTAAATCGACTCGGGGCGTAAGTCGCTTCAGAATTGGAGGGAAAAAGGGCTAATAACAGGTTGAAGCTTTTTAAAGGCATTAATCACAAAATAAAGTGTTTTAAAATTTGTAGGCGTGTGTGTGTATGTGTGTTTGGGATGAGATTTTCACATGGACTTTTTTTAAGAATGAGTGAAACTGAGTTCTGTTAACGTACAAAACTTCCCACCACACACACACACACACTCTCCTCTGGATCCGTTTGTGGGATGTGTGAAGGTGATGAAACTGCCTGTAAGGCTGCATGGAGGACTCTTGTCCAGAGGGGCAAGGGACAGTATGATGCTGCACTCACACACATGCCCTACTGTCAGCCAGAGGCAAGCTATAGAAATCCACCCTTTCTCTAGTTGAGACCCCGCCCATCACGTTCATTTGTACTTGCAATCAAAAGTTTTTGGTTCGCAAAATATTTTGAGGTTCAAAACTTTTCGACTTGCAAACAAATTTGACCAGGAAGTAAACGCACCTGAACTTGAAAGCAAAACATTTTGATCCGCAACAGACTTAGAGGTGCAAAACTTTTAGACTTGCAAACATAAATTCTGTAATAACAAAAAAAAAGCTGTTTTTTGTTTGGATATTTTTTTATTGGTTTGAATGATATTGGAACAAAAATAGCTCCATACATTTGCATTTTGAAAATATAAATTTTAAAAAAGATAAATAAAGGATGCACTTTTTACATTGGTATAACCTGACCATGGCATGGCTGTTATGAATGTTTGAGTGTTTAATAACTTAAACACACTTTCCTCTCGTTTTTGTTTTAGTTGGTTCAAAGCAGTACTTTTTACAGTGTTACAGTATCTGTGAGCCATTTGACCTCTGACCAATGTCCTACCCCCACCCCCACCCTCCCACCACAACTTCCTGCAGGGCACTGCTGAAAGACCCCAGTGTGGTGGCATCTCTCGCCGAGCAGAATGCGAAGATCGCAGGCCTGCTCATTCCAACCGATGGCACCAATGTGTTCCACCGCTTCACGCCGGAGTCATTGGCGGCGATCGACCAGCGCATGGAGAGCAAACGTGGGAAGGAGCTGAGTGCTGACGGCGGTACCAAGAAGGACGGGGAGAACCTCCCCAGACCCTCCAGTGACCTTGAGGCCGGGAAGGTCGTGCCCTTCATCTATGGCAACGTACCACCAGAGCTGCTTAACACGCCCCTGGAGGAGCTGGACCCCTTCTACAAAGCCCAGAAGGTCAGGGGGGGACTGATCAATCAATCAATCAATATATGAATCAATCAAGCAATCAATCAAGCAATCAATGAATTTATTAGGCAACCAATCAATCAATTATATTGTTTGGTCTCAGAACACTTTCACAATCAATGACAATTGTGATTGGCAAATAATAAAAGTATAGTTCATTGAACTAAGAAAAGACAATTAAAATTTTATTAAATTTTTTTTGGAAAAAAAAAAAAAACATCAATGCTGTACATGTGCTGATGTCATCAACAGCATGGTGTCTGTGTAGTCAAAGTGGTGTAGACACTGACAGCAGTAGACCATGGTATCGACTCTCAAAAGGCACACACAAAATGTTAAATAAATGAAAACTCAAATGTTCTTTATGCACATATGCATGTGAAATAACAAAGATAAAAACAATAAAACAAAATAGCTTATGCTTTCCTTAACACTAGTATTATATCCTTAATTATTATTACTATTATAGTAATACTAGTGTCATAGTAAAAATAGTATAATACTAAACTATTTTTGGAATATTAATTGCACTATATACTTGATCACTGTGTGAATGATAAATGCTTAAAATAACCACATCATGATTTTCTCTCTTTTAGACCTTCGTTGTCATCAACAAGGAGAATACAATCTACAGGTTCAACGCTGAACCAGCTTTGTTCTGCCTGAGCCCATTCAACTTCATCAGACAAGCAGCCATTAAGGTTCTCGTGCATTCATATCCTTGAGAAAAAATGTATGGGTATCTGTAAGTGGTACATGTAAATCTCAAGATTAAAAACAGATGTATTCATTTTTGCCCCTTGTTTAAGCTGGAGGAACGATCTGTTTTATTCTCTGTGATATAAACAACGTACTCTTCCCTAACTCATATGTAAATTGTTCAGAATGTTCATCATGATTGCCATTCTAACCAACTGTGTGTTACTGACGATGAGCAACCTTTCAACATTCGGTGGAACAGTGGAGTAAGTCTGATCTTAAATCCTTTGCACAAACCTGACCCATAGTATTTTAAGCCTCTTTATAACCTACTTTGTTTCTCTGTTTAATAATACAAAAATGTCTACTAAGCTTAAAGTGTTAAAAGAGTAAAAAAAGGAAAGCACAGATACAGTATCACCTACTTGACTTGACGTGCCTAATTGATCATCACATTTAAATAGTTTCTTCATCTTGCAGGCTTGTTTGTATTGCTGTCTATACAATTGAGGCCACTGTCAAAGTGCTGTCCAGTGGATTCTGTATAGGACAGTTCACATTCCTTCGCAACCCATGGAACTGGCTTGATGTCGTAATCATCTTGTTTGGGTGAGTGAGTGTTGGAGGAGAGCAAGGAGACCTTGCTATAACCAAGGAACCCAAGGAGCCATTCCTGTATCCAAATGGAAGATGCCCCTCCATTACCTCACACACATCAACACCCCTCTCTCTCACACACTCCCTTGTGAAGAACTAGTTCACCCCAATAGAGTCAGAAAGGTTGTAACAACTACAAGTTAAGGTTGTCAGGTAAATAGGCCCTATAAAAGTCCAAATTATAAAGGCCTTGTCTAGAATCCTTTGACTGCAAGCACTGTTGTCAGAAAAAGCTTATGTGTAGGGGACAGAAAATCTGGTCAAAGTCTTTTGTTCTCTGTTCGATGTGTTCTGTGTGCATCCACAGGTACATCACACTGTTCATCGATCTGGGAAGTCTGACTGTTCTTGCTGTCCTGAAGATTATTCCTCTATTGCCTGGTATGTGCCGACACTCGTCACTGCAGAAAACTTTGCCATTTTCTGCAAGAATGTGATGTTTTTTTGTTCTCATTAAATGTAAATGAAAGAAACGGCACAACATTGTTTTGCACGTTTCATGTATTTACCGTACAACATGAAGTTTTGCCGCACTCTAACTGTTTGTTAGTTATCAACTGTACACAAAAACTTATGAACGAGCATGACATTTTCTTGAAATTGGCCAATGAATAAAATGATTTGATTTTGGTGGTGATCACGTTTTTAAGGGTTCTTCATTATTTTTCAAGGTAGGTCATACCTAGGCGAATGTCTGCGAATTTTTTGTTTCATGATTGTCTCTTCCTGGCATAACTTAAATGAAACAACGCCACATTATTTATCACAAGTTTCTTTATAAATATTGTAAAACACAAGTGCTTCTTTGTTGTAACACATGCAAATGTCTTGCACACCTAATTTCTGTTTATGATCAACAATGACATGGTTGTCTCTTCCCGAGACTAGGTCAGAAGGTCATTGTCGGCATGGTGACCCATTCCTTGAGGAGGCTGCGGGATGCGGTGATCATCACGCTTTTTTGTCTGGTTATCTTCGCCGCGGTGGCCCTGAATCTCTTTATGGGCGTCCTGCGACGCAAGTGCATCCTAAGACATCCGGGATACAACAGCACGTTAGACTACAGCACGCTAGACTACAGCACACAAGACTACAGCACCATTGAACCCACAAGTGTCTATGACTTTGATGAACATATAAACGACCAAGGTACCCAGCCGGCATCTATCAAGTACTAAGTGAACAACGTAATCTTTTGCATGGTGTGTCTTGTCTTCCTTATTGGTATGGCCAAAAGTGAAACTAAACCTAAAACAAGAAAAGAGATGGTACACTATATTTTAGTGTATGCAAACAAAAGCAGTGCACAGTTTATTTTTCTTCAAAGAATGAAAGAATGACTCTTTATTGCCTAGGTCACCATTACTACGTGGATGGTAATCTGGACGCAGTGGTGTGTGGGAACTCTACAGATGCTGGGTGAGTTTTATCGTACTCTCATCCTTTCGTATGTTTGCATTACCTAAGGGTGAACCCCACATGCGGGGGATGTTCCAAAGAGGCAGTTAAGTGCTAGACCTGGGAAAGTTAAGCTGGACATGGTGATAAACTCGCTAATAATAAAGCATGGAGTAATCAGTCTCTTAACTAAACAGAACATTGGGCTACTCTTTTAGGAGAGATTTACCACTTTCTCTAGCTTGACTTACCCAGGTCTATCACATAACCACCTACTTGGAATATCATCCTTAGCCTTCTGTACAGGTACAAAAGTACAGACAACAGGCACAGAGGTAGTATATGATACACATTGTCACTTTCATTTCAAACATTAGTGATGCAAAACCATGATTTCGTGTGTAGTTTTACTGATATAGATTCATAGTTTTTATTTTGCTGACATTATTTGACATTGGTACTTCAGTCTATATTTTGTTTGTTGTCGTTTTTTTTTTTTTTTGTGGTCTACGCTCACATTGGATGTCATTTCCCCCCTCTCCTCTGCTCACAGTGTTTGCCCTGTGGGATATACTTGCATGAAGGGTGGAAGTAATCCCAACTACGGCTACACAAACTATGACACTTTCGGCGGGGCCTTCCTGTCCGTCATCCGTCTGATCACACGAGACTTCTCCGAGAACCTTATCCAGCTGGTTAGTGTAAACATCATGGGCCCCATGGCTCTCTTCTGCTAAAAAAACAAAACAGGGTGTCAAAGAATAAGGAATCTTTTTGTTTGTTTGTTCGATGTCCGTATGAATTTGTTAGTCGTCCACTCGTCATTTACTTTAGTATTGTGCTGTTTTATATGTGAGGAGGAAAAACAATGACATTTAAACAGCAGTATTCAACAGTATAATTGATAATTATGTAATGCCTTGAAATGCTTTTTATTACATGCATGCAGCCCTGGACTGATAGTACAGCAAAAAAAATCACATAATATATCCTGAAAGACTCGGTCTCAACTTGGTCTTGCTTCCCCAAAGACTCGGTCTTGACTCAGTCCCGACATAGGCGGCTTCCCTATCATTGCTTTTAATTACATGTGTGCAGCTTATGGCTGAATGTACAACCAAATATTACAGAATATATGTATACAAAGGGAGAAGAAATCATTGAGGCTGCTACAAATAAAAAACATGCAAATTACAGTTAATTTACTTCTCCTTATGACCATGCAAGCTATGGTTTGACCGCCATGGGCCTTTAAAAGCACGTCGGTCATACCATTGCTTACATGGTTATAAACCATGATATGACTATAAAGAGAAAAGAATGAACTTTAATGTGCATGCCTTTTCAATTGTGGTAGCCTCATTGATTGAGGAGACAGTCATTTAAGAAGTAGTCCAGTTTTTTGGTTCACCCTGCATATATATGTGTACACACCCGTACACACACACACACACAGATATATATGAGCAAACAAAAGAAAAAAATAAATCACATCAATATTTGGTGTTACGATCATTTGTCTTCAAAGAGACAATTGACTTCAAAGAAACATCAATTCTTATAGGTACACTTGCGAAAAGTCAGGGCAATGTTGTGGATCGTAGACACAGTGGTCAGCCACTTCCCTTTGAAATCAGAAGATGTCCAGGAATGCCATCAGCTCAGAACTAGCAGAAACCAATGGGACCCAGGTATACCCATCAACTGTCCGGAGAAGTCTGGCCAAAAGTGGTCTTCATGGAAGAGTAACTTGCAGACAAAAAGCCATACCTCCGACATGGAAACAAGGCCAAGCAACTTAACTATGCACAAAAGCATAGGAACTGGGGTGCAGAAAAATGGATACAAGTGCTGATGAGTCAAAATCTAAAATATTTGACTGACGCAGAAGGCAGTTTGTTCGCCCAAGGGCTAGACAGCAGCACAATAATGAGTGTACAGGCAAACATGAAGCACGGTCAAAGTTCCTTGCAAGTTTGGGGCTGCATTTCTGCAAATGGAGTTCTAGATTTGATCAGAATGAATGGTGTCCTCAATGCTGAGAAATACAGACAGATACTTATGGTTGGTTCTCCAAGATTTTTGAACAACCTACCAGGCAAGTCCCTTCAAAAACTGTGTGCAATTGTAGGTAGAAGAATTGATGCTAGGGCTAAGGGTCGTCACACCAAATAGTGATTTGGTTTAGATTTCTCTTCTGTTCATTCACTGCATTTTGTTAATTGATGAAATTAAACTATTACCACTTACATTTCTTAAATATTTTCAGCTGACAACATTTTTTCACACCTGTGTGTGTATACACAGTATATACATGTGTGTGTGTGTGTGTGTGTATATATATACACACACACACACACACACAGTACTTAGAAACACAATATTTTCACAAGTTTGCTACTACACGCAAAGACAAGTAGGCAATGTGTGACCTCCACCGGCATTTTTGCACTTATCACATACTGATCTTATTGCCATGACCTCATGATCACCTTAAAAGTTTAATGTCTGGTAGACATACTGAAATCTGAGAGGAGCAAAACCCAAATGACCTTACGTAACGGTCAGTTATGCCGTAGTAGTGGTGTTAATTGTGCAGTCATTGATATTGCACATTTTTGCATGCTTTATGAATCCATGACTAGTTTTAGGGCACTTTCAGACCTATAGTTTGATTGCTTTGGTCCGCACTAGACAGAAAAATGTTACAATGTAGCAAACAGACATAGGTACGGTTTGCTTTCACATATGCATAGTTCTAAACGAACCAAAATAGACCTCGAACACCATCACCCCCGGAACCAGACTAAAACGGCCCACTTTCCATGATAATAATGCAGTAAACTGTACTATTCCGTCCAATTTGGCTTAGTTGCTTTCACACCAGAGGAACCGTCCCAAAGTAGGGCAGATAAAGCGGTCTGAGACCACCCCTTTTAGCGGACTCGAACCGGTTGATTTGGTGCACACCAAAGTACCGAGATTGCATTCACACCAACGAAAAAGAACTGAACTAAGAACTTTTGGTTTGAATGAAAGCACCCTTAGACTAAAACCCTTTCTGCTTCATTCATTTCTCTTGCAGACATTCCGTGCAGCTGGAAAACACAACATTGTCTTCATGATCTTTGTCTTATTTGGCTGTTTCTACCTCATCAACCTGATCCTGGCCGTGGTGGCCATGGCATACGCAGAGCTGAACAACGTTGCCATCTCTGAGGCCAAAGAGAAGGAGGAGGAGTACGCACTGATCCTGGAACAGATGAAGACAAAGAAGGAGCAGACTGAGGTGAGCAGTGTAAGATGGGTACACGAGGGTGGTTGGTAACACTTTATTTCACAGTTCCTTTTTTAGTGTGTCTACATGTAACAACATGTAATATTATCTACACTCTAAAAAATAATGGGGCCAGTACCAGTTCTTCAGAATGATGGCATAGAAGAACCTTTTTCAGTGCTTCAAAGAACCGTTGAGGCAACAGTTCTTTAAAGAACCATTTGACAAGGATATGACATAGCGTAGCCCATTATGATCTGAGGCTCTGAAGAACCATTTCTAATGTGAAGAAGCCTTCGCATAATGAAAAGGTTTAACATAGTTTTCACTCTCAATGAAACCATCCAGAGATTTAAAGAATCATTTAAGCACCTATATTACAGTGCATGAAAATGTTCTTCAAGTCTTCTTCTTCTTCTTCTTCTTCTTTCTTATTCTTCTTCTTTCTTATTCTTCTAACCAAAATCTAAAACAATATGTATTTAAGCACCTTTTATTTATTTAAGCACAAGTGTACTGACACTGTACATATCTAACACTAACCCTAACCCTAACTCAGTGGTACAATGTTAGTACATAATGTTACATATTGTAACACACTTTGTTACACTGTACCTAATGGATGTAACAGGAACAGTAAAATAAAGTGCAACTGAATGTTTACAAGTTTCTTTGACTTGTCCACAAGGTGGAGAGGGATTCCAATTTTAAACCTATCAGCACAAAACTGTAGACCAGACCAGAATGTTGTGGTAAAACACAAATGTAGCATTCATGTTGCTCACATTTGCTAAGAAAAGAGAGATTCAACACTAAGGGTAATGCGTACAGTTGTATGTTTTGGTGGAGGGGGTGGTGGGGACAGGGGAAAATATATGGAGCAGATAGTGCAGTACGGTAACAATAGTGAGGTCGTCATACACTCATAGTCAGTGAGATCATTTTGTGAAGTGCGAAAGTACAATATGCAAATTTGATAGTGAAGAGGTTTTGGTCATGGGATATTATAGTAATATTAGGTTTATAATTATATACATCATCAATAAATATATATCATTATAAAAATGGATAAGCATGATGTAAGAGGGTTTTCAGGTCTGAAAATCAGGAATTCACGATTAATCAGGAAAAATCACATGTATGATGTTGCTTTGCAAAAGACTGGTACAACTCTTGCAGCAAGCAAATAGTAATAGTGTGCCAAGAGGATCTTCAGATGATAACATCATTCTTTCATTCACTGGGTTCAAAATCATAATTAAATAACAGAGGTATGTCTAGTTAGCTTTTTCTACATTCAGACTACAGGAGGCATTGTGAATCCACCAGCAAATGAACTATTTGCAGATCCCAGGAGCACAGCAGAGAGAAGCCAGCGCTGTCAGTGTCTCTGATGATCAAGACATGAGTGATGTCAATGTCTTTACAGAAGCAGACATTACTATGGAAGGTATTTATCTATCTCACATTCCTTTTTTCTTTCTTTTTTCATTCTTTCTTTCTTTCCTTGTTTCGAGTGGGACCTGGTTTGAGAACAAAAACATTTGCGCAGGTGCACTATTTCATAAAACCTAAAGCTTCAGTTGAACGATTTGATAATCTGCAATAGCTAAACGGTTCCTCTTGTCTAAGATCAGAGAGAGCTTCAAGCAAGGCTGCATGAAAGTATGACCATGTCATCGACAATTATGGAATAAAGCATTGGGGCATTATTATTTTGTACAGTTAAAAATTTGCTAGAATAGCAAATAAATATAATTCTCTGAGGCCTTGTGCTTTATCAGTGGAGAGAGAGAGGAGAGTCTTCAACTTAAAGGACTATCAGCCTTAAGACATAATCCTATTTTAAACTTTGACAGAGGTTGAGAAACCTTCGGGTCCATGTACATCTCTCTGGTGCAAGTTTGCGGACACATTTCTGAAGTGGAACTGCTGTCCCCCTTGGGTGTCCTTGAAGAAGTGGCTGTATGCTGTGATGATGGACCCCTTCATGGACCTGTTCATCGTCATCTGTGTCATCTTCAACATCGTCATCTTGGCTATGGAGCACTATCCAATGACTCCTTTAATGGAGGAGACACTGACAATTGGTAACCTGGTGAGAGAATTATAATTCTCTTAATTAACTTAATTATAATGTCTTATAATTCAGTGAGTACAGAATAGAATAGAATCCAATCAAATGCTTTATTAATCTCTTGGCGAGGTCTCTCCAGTGTCATTGGTATTCCAGCAGCATAGCACCACAGTAGATACAAATATATAAAATATATTGCACAGGTAGAAGTGTTTATAAATAAAAGAATCATAGGGCAAGTAAACAGCCAAATCAACACTACTGGACAGGAGAGTATTGTTGGTCACACTTTATGTAATAGTATAGTCCCTGAGATGGTTCCATAGATAATCTACATTACATTATAACCACTTGTACATTATGTCCTGTGTGCATTATCATAATTTTACCTCATACGGTGGGTCATGCTCACCGGCATAACTTTTATTTCTGATAAACAGGCAACAGTTCTTTTGGGTTATGTCAGTGCTGTTATCTTTCTGTAATATTAGTCACTGAGCATGTTCTTCCAGTAGTTGAGTACAAGAAATCTAGGCAGAAATAAATAATAATAATAATAATAATACATTTTATTTGAAAGCGCCTTTCTAAACACTCAAGGTCACTGGACAAGCATTAAAATAGCAATACAACAGCAATAAAAGTAGACATAAAGTGCTAAAATCATTGGGGAAAGAAAACAAAAACAAAACAAAACAACAACAAAAAAAAGGTGTCAAAGACAATAGGCTAATTGAAACAGGTGGGTTTTCAGTCTGGTTTTGAAGAGGGGAAGAGAGGTGAGGTTCCGGATGTCAGGGGGAAGGGAGTTCCACAGTTGGGGAGCAGAGCAACTGAAAGCTCTGCTCCCCATGGTACAGAGGCGGGCAGAGGGAACAGTGAGAAGGGTTGAGGAGGAGGATCTGAGGGAACGGGAGGGAGTGGCAATGTGGAGGAGATCGGACAGGTAGGGAGGAGCAAGGTTGTGGATAGACTTGAAGGTGAGAAGGAGTATCTTGAAGTTAATTCTAAATTTAATAGGCAGCCAGTGTAGCTGTTGCAGTACTGGGGTAATGTGATGAAATGAAGGGGTTTTGGTGATGATGCGTGCAGCTGAGTTCTGGACTAATTGAAGTTTATGGAGGGATTTATGAGGGAGACCAAAAAGCAGAGAATTACAGTAGTCGATGCGGGAGGTGACAAGACTGTTTACAAGGACGGAGGTGGAGTGGGAGGTAAGGGAAGGCCGAAGACGGTTAATGTTGCGCAAGTGAAAATAGGAAGACCGAGTTATGCTGTTGATGTGGGAAAGAAAGGATAGGGAGCTGTCAAGGATGACACCCAAACTCTTGACCTGGGGGGAGGGGGGGACAGAGGAATTATCAATGGAGAGGGAAAAACTGTCTGCTTTGGAGAGGGTGGATTTAGTGCCGACCAGAAGAACTTCAGTTTTATCGCTGTTCAATTTGAGGAAATTGGAGGAGAACCAGACTTTAATTTCAGACAGGCAGGAGGTTAGGGAGGGGGGGGGGAGGGTGGAAGAAGGTTTCCCAGACAGATATAGTTGGGTGTCATCCGCATAGCAGTGAAAGTTAATATTGAATTTACGGAATATATTGCCAAGGGGAAGAAGGTAAGTGATGAACAGGAGGGGCCCCAAAACAGAACCTTGTGGAACCCCTGAGGTGACATCGGAGGGTTGGGAAGAGAAAGATTTAAGTTGAATGAACTGAGTGCGGCCAGAGAGATAAGAATGGAACCAGGAAAGGGGGGTGTGGGAGATGCCTATGGAGGAGAGTCTAGAGAGGAGGGTGGAATGAGAGATGGTATCAAAAGCTGCACTGAGATCAAGGAGTATGAGGATGGATAGTAGACCAGAATCAGCTGCCATAAGTAAGTCGTTTGTGATTTTTAAAAGTGCTGTTTCTGTACTGTGGCGGGGGCGAAAACCAGACTGAAAGTGTTCATAAAGGGAGTTGCGGGAGAGGTGGGAATGCAGTTGGGAGGCGACAATTTTTTCCAAAATTTTGAAAATGAAAGGGAGATTAGAAATGGGGCGGAGATTATTGAAGTTATTGGGATCGGAGCCAGCTTTTTTCAGGATGGGGGAGACAGCTGCCACTTTAAAGAGAGATGGGACAGTGCCGGAGGTGAGAGAGGAGTGAAAAAAAGCAGAGGAGGGAGGGGAGGCAGGATTTGACAAGGGAGGTAGGGAGAGGGTCAAGGGGACAGGTGGAGGGCTTGGATTTGCGGATAAGGTCAGAAATAGTCGAGGGGCTAGGGAGTAGAAAAGTGGTGAAAGGTTGGGTGTAGGAGAAAAAGTCAGAGACAGGGGGGGACAGCGGGACAGAATTGATGCTCTGGTGGATGTTGTAAATTTTCTCATTGAAAAAGCGATATACCGGAAAAAATAAATATACCGGTAATCAATTTGTCTTTTTTCACTTAACACCACCTGTGGTTTTGCTTATGTTTTATGTTCAAGTTTTTAGCAGAAGCTACTGTTCTGAAATTACATTTTAATATTAAAAAACGACATAATAAAAAAGCAATTTAAAAATATCAATAGTGGAAGCTAAGAATTTCAGACTTTCGTGAGCAAAACTGTAACGCCGGCCTGTTTGATTGTTATGAGAAATGTACCTTAGCTGAGTGAAGCATTGATTATATGTCCCGGAAGGTATCTGCACATTTTCTTAAAAGCAAAACATATTAATCAAATCAAGTTTAATACCTGCATCTCTCTCTCTCTCTCTCTGTCTTTCTGTGATAGGTATTCATTTCAGTGTTCACAGCTGAGATGGTTTTTAAAATCATTGCCATGGACCCCTACCATTACTTCCGGGCAGGCTGGAACATCTTAGACAGTGTCGTTGTGGCTTTGGGTCTACTGGAGCTGGCTTTGGCTGACGTCGAGGGTCTGTCTTTACTGCGGATCTTCCGTTTGGTGAGTGTACTGCTTTTAATCAATCACAGACTGATTTAAATGATGACTCCTAATTGTCTATTCAATGTAATTAGCATGCTTCTTTGCTTTTATTTTTGTTAAGCACATTGAACATTGAACTGTCTTTGTGTATGAAATGCGCTATACAAATAAACTTGACTTGACTTGACTAACGATGAATGTGTGGGGTGTGCTGGCAGCTGCGTGTCTTCAAACTGGGTAAGTTCTGGCCCACCTTCAACAAGCTGCTCCGAATGATGAACCCGGCGCATGTGCTAAGCTCTAGAGTCACTCTCCTCCTGGGCGTCATGGTGTTCTTCTTCACGGTGGTGGGCATGCAGCTGTTTGGCCACAGCTACCAGCTCAACGTGTGCAAGATCAGCCAAGACTGTCAGCTGCCCCGCTGGCACATGCATGAGTTCTTCCCCACGCTCCTCCTCATCTTCCGCAACCTGTGTGGGGAGTGGATTGAGACTATGTGGGACTGCATGGAGGTGGGGAATGCGGGCTTGTGCGTTACATTCTTCATGAGCATGATGCTCATTGGGAAGCTGTTGGTAAGTCCATTTATTTAGGAGCACTTGGTCAGCAGTACGGTAGTTAGTAATTTGCCAACAGTTGTAATAAAAAAAGGCAATATGGAACAATGTAGAATAGAATATGTGAGAATACTGTTACAGTGTATCTACATCATGAAGTACAGTGTAACTAAATTTGTAAGAATATGTAACATTATGTTGTTACACTGTACCTTACGGTAAGGATAAGGTTTTAGGTTGTTACATGTAGACACAATGTAAAAGGATGTGTTAAGATTAAGTGAATACAGAATAGAACAGAACAGAATAGAATCCAATCAAATGCTTTATTAATCTCTTGGCGAGGTCTCTCCAGTGTCATTGGTATTCCAGCAGCATAGCACCACAGTAGATACTAATAAATAAAATATATTGCACAGGTAGAAGTGTTTATAAATAAAAGAAACATAGGGCAAATAAACAGCCAAATCAACACTACTGGACAGGAGAGTAATGTTGGTCACACTTTATGTGATAGTATAGTCAATATAGATGCATACAATATATATTATATATATATATATACATCTATAGAACCATCTGTATACAATATAGATGGATCTATAGATGAAGTACAGATGCCAAGACTTTTAGTAATAAACCATCTGCTGAAAGATCCAAATGAAGTGTATCCAAATTAAGTGTTACTGTAATGTCTGACAGACTGTCCCTGGCGCACTTCAACACACACATTTCATTTGGTCTCTTTCCAGATTTTGCACCTGTTCCTGGCCTTGCTGTTGAGCTCTTTTAGTGGGGATCACTTGGCCTCACTGGACAAGGATGGCGAGAAAAACATCCAGATCGCCATCGGGAGAATAACCCGCGGCATCGGCAGGGCCACTCAGCATGTCAGGAAACTCCTTGGGCTGAAACCTAAAAAGGGTGATGGGAAGGATGTCAACCTGGGCATGGGTGAGTCTGAGCTGAAGGCAGTGGACAGTGGGCAAGAAGCATGGCGTGAAACCAGCGAGAACGGGTCGTCCAAGAACGGTCCTGCCCCTCACAGCACCCCTTGCGCCGGGAGAGGAACACTTTGAAGCTCATGACGTCGAGGATGATGATAAGAAAAATAAGGTAGGTCTAAATGTCCTTTTTTTGTCTCTACACTGACCTATACTGCCATAGACTGCCTGCCTCTGAGTTGCTCAAAGTTGTGATTTCAAAATAGGTGATTTGAAATAATTTTGTAGAAGATACCTATTAAATCTATACCCTACACTGACCGGACTATTGGTTGTGTACAGCACTTGGGGTTTGTCACCCTTGCCCTTGTGAAACAAATTTAATTCACCTTTCCTCCACTGGCACAGTACGTGTTTACCTGTCAATCGAAATGTCGAGTTTCCATCACAGTAAAAGAGGATTACCATGTAACTGTGGCTGCAAATGTGCCCAAGTGCCCTTAATCCACCCTGATGCTACCAAATTTAGCTTTTGTTACACATTTGCTGCAAAACCTTTTTATAAATCATGCCCACCAATGCCAATCTTGTGCCATTACACGATGGAAAGTTTTGCTGTATTATAATTCTCTTCATTATTCTATAGCAGTCCTTACAACTTACAGACCACCTAACAATCACGACTCTCATATTCTGCTGCTTAATGTTATAGAAGGAAAATGATGTAGAAGTGTCTTCAGAGTGCTCCATGGACAAGGCTAGTCTGATGGAAGAGGACATTGCTATGCCCCCGGAGTGCTGCACTGACAGTAAGTCATGCAAAAGTCAGACACTCATGGCTAAAGATCAGAGCAAAGCAAAAGCATCACTTAGATGAAACCATATGATTATATATATATATATATATATATATATATATATATATATATATATATAGGATAAAAGTACATTTTTATTTTGAATTAAATTTTGTCCCCCTGCTTGTGTCAGACTCAATTGCTGGTAAAGCTGGCGGGCGGAATTAACCAACATGTATCCCTGCCTGTGCTTATGTACAGATTGTATCCACCGATGTCCCTGCCTGACCCTGGACATCACTCAGGGTAAAGGCAAAGTGTGGTGGTCCTTCCGACGAGCATGCCACGCCATAGTGGAGCACCGCTACTTTGGGCTGTTCATGAGTCTTATCATCCTGTGTAGCAGTGTTGCTCTAGTAAGCTGGGGTTTATATATAGTCACACACTTGATACAAAGTAGAAAGTAAAACACAGGCAAAAGCACAAAAAAGCAAAACAGCAGTAGCTAGCCAGCATATCCCTGAAAAACAGTATATTCAAAGATGTTCTCTGAGGCAGTATATGCAAAACACATTTTAGATTTACCACATTTCCTACCAGTAGCGGTTTTAGGCACGGGCGAACAGGGCAGCCGTCCGGGGCGCCATTTCGTGGGGGGTGCCACGAGCGCTTGAGGAAAAAAAAACAAAAAAAATAAAAAGCTCTGTGTGTCATATCGCTGCAATCGGCACATTGGCGCCCCCTAAGTGAACTGCAGGCGCCCTTGCTTGCTGAGAAGGTGCCATGCACAGAAGCAGCGTTTCTCTCTGCCTCGGGAGCGTAAAACACTATAGAACCGCCACTGTTTCCTACTGGACACAATGGCAGAGTTAACACACAACATGTTCACTTTGTTAAAGCAGTGGTCTTTTACACTTAAACTTTGCATTAAACAGTCATTTCCACCAACACCAGCTTGGTAAACCAGCCCCTCATACTTCACTTCATTTTGTACAGAGGGTCTGGCAGTGCTGTATTGAGAAACATTTTTCCTACTGGAGGTGTGGACTCTGCTGAAATTTAAATTTGAGTGGATCTGCTTTTACCCCAATCGTTAAAGTCTAATCGTGACGTTAGTTATTACCTAACTGACGGAGCAAGCTAGAAGATTAAACCTTTCCCAAACCCTGTGGGAAGTAGGGCCGCGACGTCTCTTCCACAAATTTAACTCCTCAAACTTTCTTCTTGCTCCGAATTTAATTCTTTAATATTCCGAAGCGTTGCCACGACAGACTGAATGGCTTACTTTGCTCTCTGCTGCCATTGCCAAGCTACATCCACAGATGGACTACAAATACCGCTCACAAACACTCCCTCTGTCCGCTGATTGGCTAGTATGGAATCTGTACTACAATCGGTGCTCAGAATAATACCAGCGCCAGACCCTCTGTACAAAAGAAATGAAATACGAGGGGATGTTTTACCAGGCTACACTAACACCTTGCATGGCGGGAAAACTCTTGTGAAAGGTATCTTTAATAAATGTGCCTTTATGTACAACACTGGTAAATGATTGTTATTAATTCATTGTGATAGTTGAGAAAGTGATAACATACTGCTTGCTTTGCCCGCAGGTTTTTGAAGACAAATACCTTGAACATAGACCAGTCATGAAGATGGTTGTGGAGTATGCTGATCATGTGTTCACATTTATCTTCCTGGTGGAGATGCTCCTAAAGTGGGTGGCATATGGCTTCAAAGTGTACTTCAGTAATGTCTGGTGCTGGCTGGACTTCCTTATCCTTAATGTATGTATCACATGAAGGTGAAACTTGTGCTCAGTATGTCATTTTTTTCCTGTTCATATTCTTAAAAAGAGACCTTGGCAACCATTTTTGGTTCTGTTAACATGTTTGTTTTTCTTAACATGCAGGTTCAGTAGATGGCGTTGTTTATGAAATACACACACACACTCACACACACACACACACACACACACACACACACACACACACACTGCTAACATGGTTTGCTTAACACTGCTTACTAGACAGACAAAACTGGATGTGACTGTATAGACCTCTCCTATGTCTCTCACACAGGCAACACTGAGAGCAAGAAAGGACGTCTCCTATGCTGCTGTTGATTCACGTTGGGTTAGTTTGTGTCTTTTCCCAGGTGTCCATCTTCAGCTTGGTGGCGAACAGGCTAGGTTACTCCAGACGGTCGTCGCTCTCCTTCAGGGCCGTAATCCCTCTCAGGGCCCTGTCCAGGTCTAAGCGGATGAAGGTGAGTTTAAGTGCAGTATTTGTTACTTTCTATCTTTTTTAAATTTCAAGATGAACGCATTTAAAATATTTCCCATATTTTTGGCCCACCCTGTATATATAATAAGGAAGTGGTATAGTACAGTGGCAAGATCACAGCATGGGCAGGCTTCGGTAGGCAGTAAAATGGCATCTGAATGTGATGATAAACAGTAAGATGTGATCTTAATGTCGTGTGTTCTCACTTTAATGTGGTGATGGATGTAGGTGGTGGTGAATGTCATAAAAGGAGCCATCCCATCCATCTTCAACGTGCTGCTGGCGTGCCTGCTCTTCTGGCTCATCTTCAGCATCATGGGTGTCAACCTCTTTGCTGGAAAGTTCTACCGCTGTTTGAACACCACCTCAGGGGAGCTGTTTCATATGGAGGAAGTGAACAATAAAACTGAATGTCTCATTCTTATTTACAACAATGCGGCGGAAGTTCAGTGGATGAACATAAAAATTAACTTTGACCATGTAATGAATGGCTATCTTGCCCTATTTTCAGTGGTATGTGCAATCATCTTTTAATACCATTTTATGAAATGGACAGACGTGTTTTTATTTAAATTATTTGTATAAAGTGTCATGTCTAATATGACTAGCTCTAGTTGCTAGTATTTCTAGAATTATTAACGAATATTGGAGGTTTTAAGGGGTGTTACTTGTTTCAAAACTTCCAACAAATCTTTTTTGATAACACGGTAGGTTTTTGCTCTCGTATGGGTTTATAAGCTCATTGCCTATACGACAATTCTGCCCTACAAAGCAAAAAGGCAGTAACTGCATTTTTTGGCGAAAATGAGTTATTGTGTTTTTTGTAACATTCAAAGCATTCTCTGTCATGTAACAAAACATCTCATCATAAATCTATGTCGTTTTGGAGAAAATTGGTGGGCGTTTGTACAGTAACTACAAAAACTGCTAGTAAAGCAAAGCAAAAAGGCAGTAAACGCCATTGCTGTATTCTTGCCTTGTAGCGTGTCAGTTACTGTCATTCTGCTTTGTATCACTTCACGTAAAAATAACACTGTTGCCACAGCGAAGTTACTGTTGCCATAGAGAACATCGAAGTGTCCAGATTTCAGGCTTGCGAGACTCACTGAAACAGACACTGAATTGTGTAAAATCATGGTAAATCAACTTGAACAACTACTTTGATGATTAACTTTCCAGTGCATATTATGTATTGCAGATAATGCAGATTTGTTAAAGATTAATGAATACAAATTAACTTAGAATACATCCTAAGTACACTGCTATAATTGTGTCATATGAACACTGCTCATTTAGTCCTTGATGCAGGTTGTAAATGTGATATAATTACTGTGATACATTACATGTGATAATTACTGATATCTGCAAAGAATAAGGTTATATGGAGTAACAATACTGCCTCATGTCCAATAATCTACCTACAACTACTTGGGCTGGACAACAAGAAAACTTTAAGGTCATTTTTCTCAGTTTAGTGCTCTGTGCAGTTACTGCCTTTTTGCTTTGTAGGGCAGAATTATCTTATGCTATAGAAAATTAATGAGTAGATCTGGAACATGTAACTGATTCTCAGTACACGTCAACACTTGGTCAGTAGTCTGAAAAATCAGGAGGTTTTCAAACCAAGCATTGTAATCTTACTACACAGACAAAACTGGATGTGACTGGATAGACCTCTCTTATGTCTCTCACACAGGCAACACTGGCATCAGGAAAGGACGTCTTCTATGCTGCTGTTGATTCACGTATGGTTAGTTTTCTCTTCACGTTTCCTGTAAATTTAGAAACTGTAGACAATTTGCCATTTTTAGTTGTCTGAAATAAAATAATGTTCTTTTACAGGTTGAAGATCAACCCGGATATGAAGAAAATGTCTACATCTCCCTTTACTTTGTCATATTCATAATCTTTGGTGTTTTCTTTACGTCTGTCTTCTTTATTGGGGCGATCATTGAGAACTTTAGTCAGCAGAAAGCAAAGATAAGTATTAGACACGTTGTGTAATGAAATAGCAGCAGTGTACAATGTATGTACGTGTATATATGTGTATGTATATATATATATATATATATATATATATATATATATATATATATAGCCTGTCACTGTAAAGGGTACAGTTTGTTAAAATAATTGACTTTGTCCCTTTACTGCGGAGACAAGAACATTTTTATCACAGAAGGCCAGAGGGTTAAAGCGTGCTTCAGAGCTGTGAAGAACAAAGTGGGTGCTCAGAAGCCAATACCAAGAGCAGAGGTCAGTAAACATGAGCCAGTTTGCTTCAATTTCTCACAAACCAACACATAAACAAAATAAGGGTATACATTTTGCTTCGCCTCATACAAACGTTAATAACCCCTATGCAAACTTTTTGTCCCCTGTGATGATTATTTGGTCAAGATTGAAATCATGATTATTAAAACGATTATTTTCTTTTCCTTAGAAACATGTTATTTAAAAAATCTTGTCAATTCTTGTAATCACGATTCAGCCGCCGTACTATGACCTCAAAACTATCTCTCTCTTCCATGCTTACAGTATGTACTTACATAATCTATACGGGTATTCAATCCCCTGCTATCAGTAGATAGGGAAAATGTTTTAGGTTAATATTCCTGTGGGAGGATATTTCAGAACTGTCAACACTCTTGGTGATGTTCGGTCCTATACAAGTAAACGAAGCACCCTATGAAGCATTGGATTTTTTATTATATATACTTTTAAAGCAAAATATATTTTAGGACTTTGTAAGCTGAATAAAAAAAACAAAAAAACAACAGCACATAATTGGCCATCGATGAGTAAACAAGGGCTGTTCATATGACAAGTGCATGATGAATCAGTGGTTGCAGTTGGGTCATTGCATAATGGAAAACATGTGAAAACACTTATTGACAAATCTATAACAGTTTTTTAGTTTGCCACAATATAATATGGCAGAGCACCCCAACATTTCTGGACTTGGGGAGGTTACATAAAATGGTAGTGCTTTAGTAGAGTGACATTTGACATAAATTTCCTTTGTTGACCCCCTGTTCTCATGTTTGGCTTACAGAGCCGATTATGTGGATGCATCTATGATTTGGTGACCAGACCGTGCTTTGACATTTTCATGATGGTAGTGGTCCTGCTAAGCACCGTGGTTGGGATGATGGAAATAGACGACATGAGTGATGAAATGTATGAAGGGATCCATTACACACATCTGGCCTTGATTTTTGTCTTCCTCATTGAATTCTGCCTGAAAATAATCGGCCTTGGAAAGTACTACTTCACCATTGGCATGAATATTCTTGACTTCGTTGTTCTCATTCTACAAATACTGTGTAAGTGCAGATTACAGTTTTGTTACATTTTTCCACACCTTCTGATATTAAGTCACATCTTAATCACGTTGTATGTTTTTTTTCCCACTATTTTGTTTGTTGTTGTTGTTGTTGTTGTTGTTTCGTGCGTGTTATATTGTATTTATCCTCTTGCTTGTTCCAAATCTTTTTGCCTTTACTGTGCTGCCTTTTTGGCCAGGGTTGACTTGTAAAACAGATTTCTCTCGCAATGTAACTTTATTCCCTGGTAAAATAAAGATGAAATTAAATATAATAAGGGTTCACCCTGTCACACAAAAACAGGTAATTTAATAACTTTTTGTTTTCTTGTTTTAAAGGTCTGTTTATGGAGGACTTTTTCTATTACTATATTTTACCCCCAACACTTTTATTTTTTTTGCGACTGGGAAGGATTGGTCGAGTTCTGTGCCTTATTCCTGGTACCAAGGGAATCCAAACACTCCTGTTCGCCCTGAAGATGTCACGTCATGCTCTGTTTAACATAGGTCAACTCTATTTCCTAACCGTTTTTGTTTTCTCCATTTTTGCCATGTCAGAGTTCGCCTATGTGAAGCATGAATCGGGTATAGATGACATGTATAACTTTGAGACTTTTTACAACAGTTTCATCTGCCTCTTCTTGGCAACAATTCCAGGGGTTTGGGAAGCTTTCCTTTGGCCCATCCTGAACCGCGGACCACCCGACTGTGACCCTGACTTAGAAAATCCCGGATTTGATGTCAAGGGTAACTGTGGTAGCCCCTTGGTAGGATCGATCTTCTTCTGTTCTTATGTTGTAATGACCTCTCTGTTGGTGATCTACATGTTCATCGCCATCATTCTGGAAAACTTTGACTTTGCTAAGGGCAGAAGCACAGACGCACTGAGTGTGGATGAAAATGATGATGAAATGTCAATGGTTGCTGAATAGGCGTTCCCCGGATTTGCTAGCCTGTAGTTAGTTTTAACGTGTTTGCTTGGAGGTGACATCCCTACAGATGTATAATCTGGTCACAAAACAAGTTTTCTTTCCCCCTTAAAAACTAAAATTTCTCACTAACTTTTACAAAACATCTGAGGAAAAATGTCAAAGGTATTACATTTATTCAGAATATCGTTGTGTATGTCATGCATTCTGCCATCTTGAACGATTTAATGATTCAAGTTGAGTAAAGGAAATGTAAGCCACACTGCTTTCGTTGGAGCGATGGGTTAGAGAAGGGTGTCATTAGAAGAGTATTATTCACCTCTGATTTGTTTAATTATGTACCAACACACATGTCCTTGGTTCAATAACACTATGACCTTCAGACCTGTAGCCTGAATATGGTTAAATATATTCTTGCATTTCAGCATGACTTTTGTCTTTTGAGACCTTGATTCTTTGTCAAACTCAATCAAACTCATCAATTAGCTGTGTCATACAACCCATGCAACATCTGATTTTATATATTAGTCATAACAAGGCACTATAACATGTAAGTCATTATGTTCTATTAATTAGACATGTTCTAAATGTCTTTAAATCCTTACCTAACATTAACAAAGCCACCAAGGTCCCTTTTACCCATTGAGGTGGGTAAACCATTTATTTTGGAAATGTATACATACAAACGGGAAATAAAACTTATAACAGCCTTCGAGGTGACTAGTTCCATGGAAATGATGACTTGGCGGAGTTCTTCGCCTCCACCTCACCGTTATTTCCACGGAACTGGTCACCTCGTTGCCCATTATACCTTACTTAACATTAACAAAGCCAACGGGTTCCCTTTTACCCATTGAGGTGGTCGAATCATTCAGCCTGCCTCTACTCGGGCCAAACTGTGTACTCTGATGGGACCCTGATGGTTGCTGCTTGAAATTACTTGTTATGTATGCATATGTATTATGTGTACTAATAAAGAGTATACCTCTGTTTCCTTATAAATGTTGATGCATATGTTTTGTATAATTTTCAAACATGTTGCCTAAAAACTAATCTGTTCATATTTTTATATAAAAGCCTTTTTTATACAGACACAAAAGAGCTGTGAGCGCTCAGGAGACCTTTTGTATACAGCTTTGTCAATAAATGTGAAATACTGTTAAGCAATTTAGCTCATTTTGTTATTTATAAATACAGGTGATGCGGATTTCACTTATTACTTGCTGAAGCATGGTGATCACATGATTACTGTAAGAAGTGTTTGTTGCACGTTGACTTAATGTACAGTAAGGTCTTAGTCTTTTGTAAAGTAATGTGTGATCTCAACGTATCAAACAGTTATCCATCTTTGGAGCCGCATAGGCCACCTGTGTATAACTTTGGCCGAAACGCAAGGAAAAATCTAAAGAAAAGTAGTTCATGCTGATGTCATAAGCGCTGCAACTTTTTATTGGCAAATAACTACCCTTACACAGACATTTAAAACAAGAATACCTACTACTACTACATACATCTTGAGATTTAACTTTGAAAATACATCCATGTTTCCATGACAACACATAGCACAACTACCAGCTGGACAACTTGTCATTGCAATCTGTTTTAATCAGTAATATGTGTTCAATATATACTTCATACAAGAAAACAGTCTGATTAATTCACATGCTTATCATGGTCATTGCCATGACTTTTTGCATAGCACCATTTCGAGCTAGTGTGAAGGTGTACATTCCAAGCATGGTTGTATGTACACCCGACAGAACACAAGACAATCTAGAACAAAATAGATGGTTGCTGACTGTGGATGATTTTACTTCTGATTTATTTTCTCCCGATCCTGTTTCAGATCTAATAATATCCTTTTTTGGGACTAAATTCAATAATGAAAACAATCTTACACTCAAATTAGGCCTCAAGACTAATGATAAGCTCTACCATAGAGATTGCTTTACACACACAAATGCACATGCACACACACACACACACACACACACACACACACACACACACACACACACACAAAAAGTGTGCCATAGTTGTAGAAGACACAAAGAGAATGTAGGGGAGTGTGGTCGTCGGTGTTGGTCAGCCGTGGCCATTTGTTGGTGTTGGGATTTAGGTCTTCCCAGTCACCTGGCTGCTCTTAGAGGGTGCAGTTAGAGTCTGCAGCCCTCCGGCAGCTGGCCATACGGAGGAAGGTCTCCATGCGGTGCATGTCCTTGCGGAAGCAGGCCATGAGGCGGTAGCTCTTGCTCAGGTCGCTGTCATCCAGGGTCAGGTAGAAGTCCTCGTAGGGCAAGGGCAGGGAGTCATTGTCCTGCATGTCAGGTTGTCCGTTCAGGTAAGCCTGCAGGGTGGAAGATGTGTGGACAGCTTTGTGACTATGTTTCTGCTTTTTTATAACTCTTTTTGTCAAAGCTCATTTTATATACCGTCAATGATAACACATGCAAGCGAAAGATTTTTAAAACCATTTTATTTAGTTTCACACACTGGTGTGTTAAAGTTGTTTTAGCTTTTGTAGAGCAGTTACTGCTTAGGAAGCAATGGTTCTCAATTGGTCTTCTTACCCCAATGAGCATGCTGACGCCCATCTTGAGATCAATGAGCTTGTCCGTGATGGCGTTGGGCCCCAAGCTGTTAAGGAAGGCTCCACTAAAGGCCTGGCTGGGATACTCCCACGTCTCAATGAGCCGCAGAGACGTACGCAGCAACCGGAGGACCTGTCAAGAGTTCGAGGGATGCAGAGGAACTGGACTTCATGACAATTGTTGGTAACATTTTATTTTACAGTGATCAGTGTTACAGTGTATTTACCTGTGTGGTACCACAAATTACAATATGTAATATCATGTACTAGTGTCATACCTACATGATGTAGTTTTGTCACAAAAATACTATGCAAGTATAACACGGGTACATGATATTGCATATCGTTACACAGATTGTACCACTGGACCTAATTAGTTACATGTAGCATCTTCAGCATAAAATATAGTGTCAACCTTTTATCCTGAAAGTTTGCCCCAAATCCAGGTCATTCATCCAGGTCATGGTAGTCTAAGTAGCTAAGTTGTAAGCAACTGCAGTTGTAAGCAAATTGGAATCCAGTCACACCTTAATGGGTGATTCTTATGACCGTTTTGTAACATAATGAGAGGCGTGGACTACAGCTCCACCTCCAGTGGTCCAGAGATATAGCTCCTGGTATCTTATCATCAGGCCAGAACTCAAGAAGCCCTTAAAAAGTCTTCAAGCTCCAAAAAAAAATCCAGTTGCATACAACTTAGCTCCTTCAACTACAGCGGAATATCTGTTATGCTATACTCTCAGCTACTCTCCACTTCTGTGTAGGCTGCTGTATTGCCAAAGTAAAATCTGTTTATATTTTAACCACCATAATCTAAACACTGGCTAAACTGCTGAAGTCAGTAAGCTCTGTAAATTTGGACACTGGACTTACGGAGCTCCTCTGCGTCTCATCTTTGTCACTGGGGGCAGCGATGGAGTCGGAGATGCAGTGAGAGAGGGGGAAGATCTTGCTCAGCGCCCTGCGGTCTTCCAAAAACAAGCTGTCCTCCTGGAGATCAGTACATAATTGGTGTTAGTGTCAGATCCCATTCATTAATGCCATCTTTTTTACACAAACATGCTCCCTGGCGACGGATTCGTGGCAGCCCTCTGCTCTGGGTGTGTGTGCTCTGAGTGTGGGTCAGCTCACTCCTCCATGTGCATGTATGTGTGTGTGTCTACTACCCCCCAGACAGATCTCCTCCCCCATTGGAGTACAATAAAGACTTAACTTAATATTGTGCATGAACTCATGCATTTACCCCTTACTTGCCAGGTTATTTGAGTCTGTGTGTTTGCCTTGCTGTCCATTAAGGTATGCATATGCATACTCTACTGTTAGTTATAATGGGCTGTGCTAAGTTGCTTTATGAGAGTTTTCCACTTAAGACGCAAGTTTTAAGGCACTACTTTACACAGGACTTTGAAGCAATCTACCCCGACCTATAGTAGCACAAAACATCAGGGTAATGCTTTATTTTACAGTGTCAGTGTTACAGTGTATCTATCTAATTAGTTACAGTGGTACAAGCTGTGTAACAACATTAAGTAAATACAACACTAGTATGTGATATTACACATTGTTACACAGGTTGTACCACTTTACCTAATTTGGTAGGTACATTGTAACACTGGCACCTTAAAATAAAGGGTAACAGTTTATTTCACGATTCATTTAAGTGTGTCTACATACAACAACATGTAATATTATGTACTTACACTGTACACATCTAACACTTATTCTAACCGTAACCCTATGGTACAGGGTACGGACATAATGTTACGTATTGTTACACACTTTGTTACCCTGTATTGCCTAATTGATGTAACAGGGACAGTAAAATAAAGTGTAACCAAATAAAGTGTTGCCAAAATGAAAACACTTGAGGATTCTCACAAATTCATTGATCATTCTTGTAGCCAATTGGTGCAGGACTTGTGCACGGATGACGGCGTTGTTGAACAGATGCTGAGTGTTGATAGAGCTGGCACCACTCCTGGTGATACTGAGAAGCAACAGCGAGAGCAGCAAGCTTCCTGGACACACCATGCAAAACAGACAGGGGGAAGCAACCTTAATCAAATGGATGACAAAAGGATGACAGTGACTCATGCTATGCTATACGTATTACATAGATGAACTGTGGTCGTTTATTATAACAAACTTAATCTGCTCCCATGGCCCTAATTTAGAAACGCAAGGACCCTGCACATTTAAATACAATGTTATGATTATTTGCACATTACGCTATGTGTAAGGTGAGTTGAGAAGTTGGATGGAGTGAGGATAACAGGATGTGTGTGACACCTGTTGTTTGTGTGACAGAGTGAAATATTTCAGTTGTGTCTTTTTCAGCCAATCATATGAACAGGAATTCTCAGTACCACTTTCTATGAAGCTTGTATTAATAAGACTCTATAAGCACATTCATAACGGGTTATAATGCCTTCATAAAGGTTAATAATGGTTGGAATTAGTATTAATAACTGTTTATACATACTCTTTTGCACTCGTAAGGGAGGTAAAGCTCTATAATCAAGACTGCATTGTCACTTTAAGTTGGAATAGGGCTAATGACAAAGCATTATAAGGCATTAGGAGTACAGTCATGAGTATGTATACTTAACACACTTTATGAATGCATTATAAACCTTTATGAATGTTAATACAGTCTCACAAGTACACATTTTATAGAAAGTGTTACCAAATTCATGTCCTTTGATAATAATCCACATATAATTTGTTTGGTTCAAACTCTACAGACAATGGTTATTTTAACTGCTGTTGTCTTCACATGATTCTAAAATGTCGGTCTAATAACTAAAAATGTACAAATATTTTGGATAAAAAACTAACCTGACTCAATGATTAAATGAATGAGTGCAAATAGCATGGTCTTTTGCTAACCATAATTTTGCAGTTGCATGCCCCTTACAATTGTTATGGCACATACTATTAAGAGGTCAAATAAATAAAAAATAATTTAATAGGTAATTGAGTAAATGTTTGCATTGTATTAGCTGCACAAAGAAAAATGCACTTACCTTTAGTCATGTTGTTAGGGATGACTGTGATCTTCTCTGTATGACAAAGTTGGTGAAATTTGTTGTCATACGTTTGAAATGAAGCATTTTATAGTGTTGCCTCTCATGCATACAAGTTCTGGCACCCTCTATGCATCATCTTCTGTCCTCAACCATATAAACCCATTAAACAAATAAATAAATGTTGCAAATTCAATAAAAGTATACAGCCATATTCTTTGATCAGTTTAATATAATATAAGTGCTTGGCATGTCCTGATACAAAATGTAAAGTTGTGTCTTTAAGCACATAAATATGTCCTATGTACAGTATGGCACAAAATTATAATCACTCACTTTTGTGACATACTGTATGTAGTAAATAAGCATAGAAGTGTGGCTCTGTGCTAACAAGGGCAATTGAATTCAATTTATATAGCACATTTCACAATAAATGCTGACCAAAGCGCGTAAAAAGAATAAAACTAAGTAAATAAATACAATCATAATGGTAAAAATAACAAGAACAAACAGTATTTCAAGCAAATTACATTTTTGAGATGAGATGTCTTTGCATATTTGTGTCTGTTTTGTGATTTATATATGTTTTGTTATATATCACTTTCTCCACTTTCTTATCCAATTAAAGGCCAAATGAATGCTAGTCAAACAGCAGGTCCACAGAGCATCTTTACTTGAGCATGGTCTGATCCAGTGACACTGGAAAAGTTTAAACTGTGAGAAGTTTAGTACAGGGGCTTTCCAGGGGCATTTTTTACAGAGAGGTCTGGGTTTCAAAAACCAAGTGCTTTGTGAAAACCCTTTTTTGTAAGACAAAGCAGGAGAATTGTGAAGTTTTTATTTTTGTCATTTTTGTGCCAGGCAAGGCGAGCTTATTTTATCTGGTTAATTTTGATCTGCCTTTACACACTGCTCTCCATGGTCATGACTCATGAACATGAATTCTGCACAAAGGTTAAAGGGGTCCTTCCGTCAAAAACCACTTTTAGTAGCTCTATTTACAATGTGGTGGGTCACAACAAGCAGTATATGCACTCAGCATTCCAAGACGTGAAATTCGACCCTCATGGTTTTACTGGTCATTGAAGGGTCGAGCTAACCAAAACGAGCGGATCAGAGCATGCTAAACCTATCTACGTCACTAGGTCATAAGCCCCGCCCAGAGCCATGTATGGCAAGCCCACATCCCAAAGGATTGGTGGACAGAAGCTAGGTGAGCAAAAGACAGCGAATTTGCCCAATCAGAAGTGCCTTATTGACACGTCATGGATATTCACGAGGCACACCGGAAAAGCCAGTCATTCAACCACTAGACCTGTTATAGCTTACAGAAAACAGCGTCAAACAAGAGATCTAGGACATCATTTTTCACAGAAATGACGCACAATGCATTCAACCATAGTGGCGACACAGAAATATGAATAAAAATAACGATGGAAGTTCCCCTTTAAGATTTAAAATAAAGTTGTTGGACATATGACTTCTCATAAAGCAGCTATAGCATTGCTTTATCAAATGACAAATTATGACCCAGTCATGGGACTATATAAAGCAAAATGATTTATGGTGCAAAATATTATTTAATGTTTGTTTGCCACATGACGAATAGTATCACACAGTGCTGGCTAAAAATAGATTCTGTTACTTTACATCACACTTAGCAGACACTTTTATCCAAAGCAACTTACAAAAAGGAGGACATAATAAGCTAACAGAGGTGTAGAGGAACACAGAGTAAGCAGACTGCCCTCATACACACAAGAAGATGTATGTGCCTAAGTTTCCCTAGCAGGGACACTAGAGACACACACACCTCCTACACACACAGACTTATACAAGCACGAGGCACCTAGGCAAAAGAGTTGGTTAGTAGTAGTTAATTTTGTTAGGAAGGTAAGCAGTCTCGGAAGAGAAGGGTCTTTACAAGCTTGAGAGGTGATGTTGCTGCTCTTGTAGCAACTGGTAGGTTGTTCCACCACTGAGGGACAACGACAGAGAAAAGTTTGGTGACCTCGCCTTGTGTGAGGAGAGGGTACAGCCAGATGGTTTGTATTAGAGGATTGCAACGCTCTAAGCCTTTAGTATGAGATTGAGATAGGTGGGGGCAGATCCTGATGTGACTTTGTAGGATAGCGTCAAAGCTTTGTGTTGAATTCTGGCAGCCACCAGAAGCAAAGGCAGGTTGCTGAAGAATGGAGTGACATGTGCCCCTTTGGGTTGATTGAAAACCAGTCGTGCTGCTGTGTTCTGGACCAAAGAGGTTGGTCTGGTTGATAAATCTCTGCTTCTTCACTGTTTAGGTTGATTAATATAGCTAAAAATAAATAAAATATATGCACCTTTATGCCGAATTTAACCACAGAATTGCCACAACTGTGTGTGTTGTGTTGTTACAGTTTAACTTAAAAGGTGTAAAGAATTTTCATTGGTGTTAAAATCAGCATGAGGAAATCATTCCATCCTTTATTTTTATTCGTTATGCGTTTAAAGAAACACTTCATGTTTGGGGGAAATATGCTTATTTTACAACTCCCTTAGAGTTAAACACTTGTGTGTTACCTTTTTCGAATCCATTTAGCCGATCTCTGGATCTGGAACTGGCACTTTATCTATTACCTTAGCATAAATCATTAAATCAGATTAAACCAGTAGTCTACTGGTCTAATCCAATTCAGTTATTTACACCATGCTACTGTGCTAATATGATTTAACGTTTTATGGTAAGGTAAAGTTAGGTAATAGCTAAAGTGTCACTGACAGATATGGAGATTGGCTGAATAGATTCAGAAACAGTACAACTTAATTGATTAACTCTGCTTCAATCTTTAATGATTTGTAAATAATTACACTTGGGTGCAGTGTTTTTCCTGCAGTGACATTTAAGATATCCAGGCTTCCCGAAAACTCAGGTGGCTTAGAAAATAGCTCTAATGATGGAAATGGTCATCAAAAGGTGTGACGACCATCTCAAGTTTTTATTAAGAGGTTGCTTCTCAATGTTTTAAACCTTGTCCTGCCAAAACCTACAACTCAAACTATATTTGGTTTCTCTACTGTAGACAAGACAGGGGTCCACTTTGCCAAACATTAGCCTTGTCATTTACTGTAAATATTTACAACAAATATTTACAGTAACTATATTCACTTAATTAATGTAGGAGCTAGTAATAGACCGATATTCTGACTTCCTTGTGGCTGCATATTTGTTTGTAGGGCATCTTTATTTTTAGGGGCATTCCTATGTGTTAAAGGTAAAGAAAAGCCAAGCCAGTCATTATTTGTGTTGCAGAGCTTTATTGGACTATCTAGCACAGATACACTAAACAGTAAGCAGCAAATAAGTTAAAGAAATATTAAAATAAATTTGACTTCTTTTAAATACACACATAGCAAAATCCTGTATCGTGAAGATAGCTGAGTGTGAAAATGTTACATAGATATGGTGGTCATATGGTTGTATGTTGACTCACTGGTTCAAACTGCCTTAAAATGAGCTGCAATTTGCAGACTTAATGCAAATCAATTACATTCTCGTGGCAAACTGATAAATATTCAACCCCCACACAAAAAAAGACAAACCAATGAAATCTAACACGTCTCAAGGTATAATAAAATAAAGCACTAAGCTGTCAGACATGTTGACACGGCTGCTCTGGGAATGAAAGAATAAATAAAAAAAGTGACAATGCTCGAAAGGCTAAAGGAAGGGTCTGGGTCAGTCTGGGCTCTTCCTCTAGTGTGTGCGCCCCCCCACCCCCCTCCACCCCTGTCCCACCCCCTAGGGCAAGCAATCCTTAGGGGACACGCGGCAGTGGGCCACCCGCAGGAAGGTCTCCACGCGGTGGATGTCACGCCGGAAGCAGGCCATCAGGGAGTAGATCTTCCCCGGGGTGCCATCACTCAGATAGGACTCGTCAAACACAGCAGGGGCCGACAAGTACTCCTCCACGGCAGGCTGGCCAGTCAGATGCTCCTCGGGTTAGAACAAACAGAACAAAAAAAAAAAGAACAAGACACAAGAACAAAACAGAAAACACGTTACCACTATGGAACAAAACTGAGTGGAACAATAAAATAATTGAAAATGAAAGAAAAATTGAAGAGCACAGGTAACAGAAACCGGCCTGTATGATCAAGCTAGAAATGTACAAAACTTGTTCTTGAACTTCTTCTGAATTAAAAGGCATTTCATACAAAAATTTTAAAAAGCTTGTCTTCAGACATATGCAATCAGCTGTTTTAGGTGTGATGGTAACCTGTTGATGACTAAGCCCATTGTGAGTAATGCTGTTTGTGGTTGTCATGGTTGGTTTTCCCCATCTTTCCATAATGTCTTACCATGATAATGATGCGGAGGCCCATCTTGAGGTCTGCAAGCCGCTCTGTGATGGCATTGGGCTTCAGGCTGTTGGTGAAGGTACCGCTAAAGGCCTGGCTGGGGTACTCCCAGGACACCAGCAGCTGATAGGAGACTCGGAGCACCTTCAGAACCTGCAGACAGAGAACCAAACATCACATTCCTCACAGCACCTTCAGAATCTGCAGAGAGAACCCAACATCACTTTCATCGCAAACATTGCTGCACCTTCAGAATCTGCAGAGAGAACCAAACATCACTTTTATCACAAACATCACAGGACCTTCAAAACCTGCAGAGAGAACCAGACATCACATTCATCTCAAACATCACAGGACCTTCAGAACCTGCACAGAGAATTACACATCACGTTTGCCTCAGTTTAATATTAGGTTTGTTGTAATAAAGAAAGAAAGGATATACCCACAATGAGCTGCAGGCTAGGACAGATTGTAGACTTAAAAGACTACAGTCGCACACTATGTTAATTTCTTTATTGTCTTTGGGCCATGGGGCAGAAATGTTGTCAATAAGGAAAATAAAGAAATTCATGTGGCCTGTGCAGCTGTAGTCTTTAAGTCTAGGAATAAGTCATATTAAGGAATATCAGGTTTAAACATGTGACTGTGTTTACACACTGGTTTGGAAATGGCAGTAATTCTTGCTGTTAAGAGAAGGCTAAAACTGAAAAACATCGACAACAGAGTATTAAAGTATTAAAGGGACTCAAAAATGAGTGAATTTGAGGAGGATTTTAAAACCCTTTACTAGAATTTGTGAACAGGAACATGTAGTCTGTCAAACACAGTTTACTAAGCACATCTGTTTATTCCAAATAAAACAGTCATCTAAACATTTCTCAATAATTTACCTCAGGTTATATACCAGCCCTGTGCTATGCTGATGTGCAGCATCAAGTCGTAAATTTACCTACATTACACTTAATTGTTTTATCACAAATTCTTTCATACAAATGACATTAAACAACAATTTCAACATCACTGAAAGAGGCAACCTGTCATATTAAATAAAGGGGGAGGTTTCAACATATAGACAGGACTATGGAAAAGATCGGTAACACTTTCTATGAACCTAGTGTTCATAATGCACTATAAACACATTCATTAAGAGTTATAACACATTTATGAGGCTTTATAATGATTGACATAAGTGTTCACAACTATTTATATATACTCATGACTGCATTCATAAGGCATTATAATGCTGTGCTATAGGCATTTACAACTTAAAGTGACACAGTGCATTATAAAGCATTATGAATGCAGTCATGAGTATATATAAATAGTTGTGAACACTTATGTCAATCATTATAAAGCCTCATAAATGTGTTATAATATTTAAGTTGTAAATGCCTATAGCACAGCATTATAATGCCTTATGAATGCAGTCATGAGTATATATAAATAGTTGTGAACACTTATGTCAATCATTATAAAGCCTCATACATGTGTTATAACTCTTAATGAATGTGTTTATAGTGCATTACGAACACTAGGTTCATAGAAAGTGTTACCAAAAGATCTACTTTTGACACATAGATAGGACTGTGAAAGGTCTGGTTTCGACACATAGACAGGACTATGGAAAAGGTCTGGAAACTCACAGTGCTCTTCTGGATCTCCTCCCTGTTGGACGGGGCCTGGATGGAGTCGGAGAAGCAGTTGGACAACAGGAAGTTGTTGCCCAGCTCTACACGGTCATCAAAGTCCAAACTGTTCTCCTAGGTACACAGGACAATTGGCAAAATGTTAGGATTTACGTTTTTGTCAACAATAACACATGCAGTTTGCTGAACACTGACCTTAGTTCAGGCTCTATATACATACACATGCACAGTATATATTGACAGTGAGTTTGAACTTCATCAGTAACGACAACTAGTTACAAAGAACTAGAAGTAAGGCTGAAGGAACTGCCATGACTTAAGGAAAGAAGATTCAAAGTCCATACATACAGTATTGCAATGTGAAAAAATTAAATCAAGACCACTGTTTTGCCAATGCAAATAACTTGCATAGATGCATTTTTTGAAAGCACTGAATCTCCCTACTTTTCTAGGCTTAACTCAGTATTTGCTGGGTCACATTCTCCACCAGCAGGAAACTTAGAACATAGATTGAAGTCTGAATACTTACAAAGTCACTGATCATGTTGACTGCCATGCGGTGTAGAACCTTCATGCGGTCTGCTGCATGCCCAAAGAGGCGGCGTTGGTTCTCCGATGGTTGCACGTGGCCCAGAGAACCAAGAACCAACAGGACCGGCAAGAGCAAGCACACTAGCAGACAAGACAGCCAGAGGGAACGTTAGCCATGTGGACACAGAAACTGTGACAAGTAACTAGTAAACAAACAGGATATACAAGGACACCAAGAAGGACAAGAATCTTAGGGAGAGAAGCCCTGAGACAATTTATCGCATTCCAGTAGAGGTAAATAGAAGTAAAATGTGGTGTTCGGAAGGCTGTAGAAGCGGAGAGCTTCTTTCTACCGCTATGTGAGAGAGCTTACCTTTGGCCATTTTTGTCTTCTTGATGGATGCTGTGAGGATCTCTCTGAGAGTTTAGTTTAGTGTGCAGTTGTATATATACGTGGTGGCACGATGTATTAATGCACAGTTATTAGACGTAAGAAGAGCTTTAGTGACATTTAGTGAGAAGTTGAATGGTTATCCATGTTAATGGGCATCTAGACAACATACAGTGCATCAATATTATGCATCCCATTTTGGGATGTTTATAATTGGATTCCCTGACCTTTGGAGGGCCTTGTATGTTTCTAAAAACAACCTGCCATTCTGTTGAAAAAAAAACATAGGTTCATGGAAGACTTTACACATCACCAATCTGTAATGGTGCATTACTATCAGAAAATGGCAGATAAAATTTAGATAAAAGTTTCTGGAGTGACAGAGGCACATACAACCATTACGAAGTGTCTTTTTTAATTCTCATGTATATCTGTTTTTTCCTATAAACAACATTGTTTTTTTCCCTAAATTCATCTTTAGTGTCACAAAAATACCTGTCTAGCTGTCTATATTCTCATGAAAACACCTGTTGTCACCCTCTGAATCACTGGAGTGGCATTTAGCCACCTGAACATCTAGGTTATTTACACACCTAGGTGTGTGAGAGGAGGGGGGCTTAATGACTGTTTTTAGGTTAGAGTATTGTGTCATGTCCAGAGAAAGGTTACTCTTTCCATAGTAATGATGGGCAGACGCTTTGGTGCAGTGTGTAGCAGGCAGAAGTGGTAATGGTAGTGTGTGTGTGTGTGCGCGCGTGTGTGTGTGTGTGTGTGTGTGTGTGTGTGTGTGTGTGTGTGTGTGTGTGTGTGTGTGTGTGTATGGGCTGCACTGTCAGTGATGGTGGCAAAGGGGGAGTCCCCTTGCCTTTCTGGTGTGCAGTGTTTCATATGCACCAGGCAGAAGTGTAAGCAACACCACAGGGGTAGAATGGAGGCTAATCCTCAGGCCGAAACAACAGAATCTGATATGTTTACCTCTGACAGCAAAGGGCAACCACGCCTGTCTGCACAACAGTGGATATATTAAAGTGCAGTGATACATATGACATTCTGTGTTTTTATTTATATATGTTTGTTTGTATGTGAGACCTGTGTGTTTGTAGAGGATGGGACTGAATAGTAAAAAGCTGACAAAAAGTTTAATATTATATGATTAATATAGTGGTAATTAATTTACCAATATATATCTGTGTTTATGAGGGTGTGTGTGTGTGTATGTGTGTGTGTGTGTGTGTGTGTGTGTGTGTTTGTGTATGGCTGTAATGCGTTTATGCGTGTTCCTGTGCATGTGTATGTGTGTGCATGCGTATTTGTTTTTGAATGCGTAAATGCGTGTGTGTGTACATGTGTACACATGCATGTGTTTGTGTGTGTGTGTGCGCATACATGTGTACTGCATGGTTTATTACAATAGTGCATCTGATGCCTGGTTTGTGTATCTGCTGTTAGAGTATGTACATGCTGTAAATCATTCACTGGCTTTGATGGGCATGTCCAAGAGGCTTAACAACCGGAAACTCGGGGAAGAAGAAACCTGGAGGCACAGCCAAAGCTCTCACACCTGCTCTGTGAGGTCTTTGACACCTCCAACTACTGATCTCACTGCCAGGCTGGCTGCAGTGCAGGCTACAGGGTCTGTGTGTGTGTGTGTGTGTGTGTGTGTGTGTGTGTGTGTGTGTGTGTGTGTGTGTGTGTGAGTGTGTGTGTGTGTGTGTGTGTGTGTGCGTGTGTGTGTGTAATGGAAGCATGTGCGAGAGCAAGAGAGAGACAAAGATGGAGATAAAGAAAGAGAGAGAGGTGGGGTGTGTATGGCAGTGATGGTGGTGGGGTGTGTGTGTGCAAGGGGGTGTAATTTCACTCACCTTGCTTTTATGATTTGATTTGCACAGTGCTCTGGCGCAATAATATTAACCATCATTCACCCTGCTGGAAAGGAACTGGAAAGTAAGATCATTTCCCACCAAAGAAATCTCCTGTTTTATGAGGATTTCATTGAGCTATTGTTGTCCTTAAATTTGTAATGTCCATCTAGTGGATAATTGAGAACATTGCATTAGTATCCCACAAAACACACACACACACACACACATATCAGTTAGATGTTTCATGTTTCTTGTATCATTGTCGAAAGGTGCATAATTATTAAAAAATTGACAATATCATTTAAAGCCATTGGAATTTATATCACAAGGCTTTCATGATATTTCATTGCATCATTCCCTATTAAGTTTCCACTGGTTTGTGCCTTTCACAGACACATACTTTTTTTTCTTTTCAGTCTGTGGCCAAAGCATTGCTTTTCTGCTGATGGAGATATGCTATGTAAATGAACACGTTTCCATCTTGAGCTGATATGTTGGTGCCTGTGTCTGTGACAGGATGTGCGAGCTTGATTTCCTCAACAGTTGACCCCCGTGAAGCACAGGGCGCAAATAGTTCTTGTAAATAGCTCCCACGAAATCAATAGCCGTCCGTCCGTCCGATGGCGACTCAATCAGCTGTGCGTCCATCTCTCTCTGTCGCTTCCCTCTCTCTCTCTCTGCCGTATCAGTGTACAGAACAGACACCGAGACACCCCATTAGTGCCTGTGTAGACATCAAGACACCCAGGAGCAGATAGTTGGGGCGGCGTGGGGCGGCGTGGGGCGGGGCGGATTAGAGAGCCAGGCATCAGGGTGGGGCTCTGCTACTTTCATCCTGTTGAATCAGGTTGTACCGTAGCTAATGGGGAGGGGGGGGGGGTGGTGAAGGGGCTTTGTGGAGCCATAACCCCCCCCCCTCACCAACACTACCATAATTCACCTACAGGAGCCCACACGTGCCTATGCACACACGGTAAAAACATATTGTACTTTCACAAACACAAACACACATACGCTTATACATACTGTCAGATAGATACACACACACACACACACACACACACATATGCACACACACACTCCTGAAATACATATGGCTATACAAACTCTCAGATAGATACACACACACACGCACAGACATACATCCCATGCTTCCGTTTTGCCCTCTGCTCCTCTTGGCAGGCCAGACAGCGTGCCAGCCTAGAGGTATTTGGGGAGGGAGTGGGGGGCTGGGTGGAGATGGGGGACTGGGGGAGAAGGGTGCGGGGTGAAGAAGGGGTGATGTGGGGGTGGCGGGGGGGCAGCAGGGGTGGGAAGCAGGAGGTAAAAACAGGCATCCGCTGGCTCACATTCACACCCTACACCCCCCACCCCCCCCGCCAAACACACACACACACCAGTGTTCCAGGGGTTCCTGAAAGCTGTGCGGGCTGATATCCTTGAAGTGGACGGGGGGGGGGCTGGATTAGAGGGGATCCCTTGTGCCTGTGGGAGTGTGGGGCAGGGTGGGGCGGCGCAGGGCAGCAGAGTGATTATGTGGCAGGGGTTGGCACAGGTAATCACCACGGCATCTCCCAGGCTAATGAGCAAGGAAGAGGGTAAAGGTCAAAAGCGTCGTATGGGGATAAAGGGGGGTACGGTGGCCGATCCCCTAGCGCCACACCACGCCACACCATGCCAAGCTGTGCCCATCTTTTCCAGCCACCAGTCCCTGTGGATGAACGAATGCCTCAGCACACACAGCAGCTGTGGGAGCCTTAGACTGGGATGTAAGGCACGCTGAGGGGAAGATTGAGGTCTTACATACACACGCACGCTTGCATGCACACACGCACACGCACACACACATGTATGAGTGCACACATACACACAGAAAGATATGCAAGATGATACATGATGATTAATCCAACAGTTTCAGTCAAACACCTTGTTTGAGCACACAAACACAGACACTTGGATAAACCACATTTCCCTACTGCTAAACAAACACACAAAAATCTGTCACCCAGTGCCCTTCCCTGGCGTTCTAATGTATAGTGTCCTTTTGCAACGCAAGCACGGCGACTATTTTAATCCACTATCAAGTGACCCTCTTATTACCATTTGAGCCTGACACTTCCGCTGTTGATGCGACATCTACAAAAATAACAAAAACTCTTTGGGCCTCGCGTTGGCCCAGGGACACAGACGGTGTCGGTTGCCCCAATAGCAAACTTAGCGCACAGTTATTTCATCTCCAGATCCAGTGTTGGTTCGGGGAGATTTATATTCCCGGCCCCAGACGGTGAAGCCATCATTCGGTCACGTTGCGGATGCTCTCGCTGTTTATGAATGAATATCTGAGGGGCATGAATGAGACTCCACTCACGTCTTCATTGCGGCAGGATGCTTTGAGGCTTTATTTGTTTAGCCCTGTCTGGAAAGAGGCATCGACTCCCTACCCAGACTGACGTAAATATCACTAGTGTCATAATTCACCTCTAAGTGCAGGTGCCAAAGAGAAAAGGGGAAGGGGGAAGGGGCGTTGGATACATTGAAAAAGTCAAATTACTGTACCCACAGAAAACCTCTGCTGGCACTTTATACAGACTGCAGTGTGCAGAAGACTTGACACCATCATTTCCATGACATGAATCCTGAAAACGAGGCAGTTTTTACAAGTGTTTAGTGTTCTGTTGCCACTAAACAAAGCTAAAAGGAAAATGGCCTCCTTTGGTTCTTAACAACAGCTGCCATGTTTATGACATCATGCATCACTGACATCTTAGTCAATGTGAAGCTTTCATAACAGACATCCTACATAAAGTCAACTTAACATGAAAAATAAATGGCAAAGGGCATATAATATGACTATTATTATTATATATGTACATTATAGTATTACATAATGAAAAGTAGTATATGAGGTGGCACAATCCTTCAAATAAAGTATTACCAAACGGTTTATGTTATTATTGAGTAGGAAAAGAGTTGACAAAGAATCATCATATACTACCCTACTGTAATTACCATTACTTCAGTTGTCATATTGAACATTATTTGTAAAAATTACTGCATCAATGACAAGAACTTAAAGTGTCTCGATTATGAAGGCCACATTTGTTCATGTACTGTAACTAACACCTCCACTAACAGATACTTAATGAAAAGCACTAATATTTCTAAATATTTAAAACTGTATAAAACGACTCTTGAGATGATCAGAGCCTTATAGCAACAATAAAGCACTTTTCCTCTTCGGTCGCCCTACAGGTTGGAAGTGAAAATGTCTTTCCTATGTCTTATTCAAACTACAATTCAGTGACCCGCTTTTGCAGTGCAGTTATAGCCCATGGAGGACTGCAAAGCAAATTCAGAAGTGCCTTTCGCTCTGTTACGAGTTGCTTAACCACTGAAACGATTTTGAAAACATTATTTTAAGGCTGAAAAAACGACTTAGTGTTGTTTTAACAGTAAAATAAAAGAGTTATTTGAATTCCTGGACGTTTACGTCACATTGTAAAATCCACCTGCATCTCTAGCCAGGCACCTGCAGTTAGATCCAACTGTGTGATACACGGAATGTGCTCTTCACCCTTCAGCTCTGCCCTTTGACCTCTGGGGTCACCAGCTGGCTAAAGTGTGGGCCATCCCTTAGGTGTGACCTCTCACCTCGTACAACCTCCTCCACCCCCGAACCCCCCACCCCCCAATCCCACTCCACCATCCAACCCAACCCAACCCACCGCTCTCCCATCCAGCTTCTCTCCAGTTTCAAAGGGGGCGCAGACGCCCATCCTGCCCAGGAACGCTGTGCATGGCCCCCCTCTTCCACCTCCCCCTGCCTCCACTGCTTCCTCCATATATACATACACACACACACACACACACACACAGATACGCACACGCACACACACACACACACACACTTACAAACACATAAACACACACACACACACACGCACACAAATGTCCCCTCACTGTACCACTTGTGTCCTCTCATGTTGCACCTCCAAAGGCCAGCTGCTGGGACTGCAGTGAGCAACTTCCACTTGTTGACAGAACAGATTCTGCCATCACGTCCATCTTGCAAAAAAGAACAATCCAGGGGTATCTTGGACACAACTCTTCGATGTATGTGTACTTACATTGGCAAACACACGCACGCACACACACACACACACATACACACACACACACACACATACTCACACACACACACGAATGACATACAAGCATACTGGTGTCATGAATTTAGCAACCGTTTTTATGTCACAAGTCAGTTTGAACTCTGAACTCTCTACTTGTTTAAATACTCCTTCACTTTTAGGGAATAGCTTGGCATAGCTGGTGCACTGGACATAGCCCTGACATAGAATGTATACATGTACACACTATGCACATTTTTCCAGCAATGTATTTGTAGAAAAAAACAGTAGATTTGCTTGTGCTTTCAGCATTAACTAATGTTTGCATTTACAAAACCATATTTAGTCTGTTAAAGTAATTGCTAGTGCGGTGACACATACAGACACTTCGGTACTAGCACTAAAGAGTGTTGAATTGTGTATTTATAATTCTGGTGGAGAATCTTTCTTCAAGCATGCCTTTGCGTGCATGCTGTGCAGCCGTGTGGGCTACCGTGGGACCCTGGCTAAGCATACAGACATCCCGATGTTTTTGTGAGGCTGAGGGTGTAACACTACTATCGTGTTCCTCGTGGAGAAGTGTGAGACGCATGACCCCTGGTGTGATAAGGTCACCACGACCTTTGACCTCTGACACGATACACATGTTTGGAACGCGTACACTGGGGCCTTGTATATGCCTCAGATCTCCAGCTAGTTACGGGTATCGTTCGTTCTCTCCTCTCACTGCCTCTTTTCTTCCTTGAACATCACACACCCCGTCTGCTTTAATCTCTCCCTCCACCTCTAAACTCCTCTCTTTCCTCTTAAACTTGTCACCACCTGATCTTTAAAATGTTGCACTCTCTCATTATATCGCCTCACACAACCTACTGTATATGGTCGTATACAAGAGGGGAATGTCCCAGACTCAACAAACAGAACTCACTGAAACACTCTATCTGTAAATCTCAGCGACGAAGCAGTGAAGAAAATTATGCCTGGGGGGAGGAGGTTAACTTAACCGTATTGCCTGAGTATTAACTACTCTAGTAGTTACCAGTAGTACTGTATTTACTGCTGCTTTTAAAGAACAAAATGTGTAAATGTTCCATTTGTTACTTTTGAGTCTTAAACTGAGTGGAGAGACATACCCCCACTCAACCCTCTTTGGAATCTGCCAGCCCCCCACCTCCAGTTATCACAGGGGTTCTTTTCAGACCCATAAATATGACAGTTAAATCTGTCCCCCACAACATACAACATGTGTGTGTTTTGTGACATTCTGTCCCCTTGCATTAGGATTAAACGTCACCAACACGCATGTTGTGGTACTGCATGTAGTTCTCTGCATTGAGCTCAGCTTTATACTGAAACAATGTTGTTGAGAGACGATAACAAAGAACAGGCATATTTACGGCCTGCGAACTAGCTTCCACTGTATGTGTACAGTTGCCATGGCAGCCACACCTCTTAAATCACATAACTGAACTGGGCAAGAATCTAGAAAATGTGACGCTGTGGGTTCGATGATGAAACTTAGCAACACAGACCCTTGTTGTAAAAACACTTGGTGACTTAACAGGTTATAGGGAGCCAGCAGAGCTACTAAAAATAGAGCAGGGAATGCACACTCACATGTTTAAAGCTGTGACATTTAAAGTGAGCCAGTAGATGGCATGTTGATGCTAAAGGAGAAAAATCAGTGTGAACGGACATTAAAGAACCAGTAAGGACAAAATAATATGGTCACTAAGTTCCTTATACCCAAGACAGAGTTATTACTAAACACCTTGTCAATGTTCAGTGAATATCAATCGTCACAAGGTAAAGTCAGGATTCAGGAGGCCAGTAGTTACTGTGCTCGGATGCTGTCAGCGCATTGGCTACATGTGCTAAAACACTGCCCCTGCAATTCTATACGTTTCATTAGGTCATTAGGAAGTACCAAACCGTTTTCTCGTGATGTAATCTGTGGGCATGTTTCTAAAAATGAAACAGTTATTTCATGCAATGAGAAAGTTGCTCATTTTGCACCCTATGCTGATCAGTATGTGGCGCTCAGTTCAAAAGCTAAAGTTCAATGTAATTTTCACAATTCTTTATTGAATTTTAAGTGAATTTATAATGCATTTTGTAAAAGAGCTAAAAAACAATTCCAAAATTGTATTCACAATACATATGTACAAGCATCATCAAGAATACACACATTCTAGAGGGGCTCTCCATTATTTACCTAAAGCAAAGATACTCAAACTATATTCAAACCGGGCCCTCCAGCATGGCCAGTCTTTTCTCTGTGCTCTGTGGACACCTGACTTAAAGGAAAAATCTGGTGTGAATCAATAGTTGTTTCAGGTCACAGACTGTGGTCAAAAGGGGAAAAAAGATTAAAACATTTTATGCAACATACACCAGGTAATGAACCGCCAGCTAACACTAACTGAATAGGACATAGAAACTAACTTTCAGTTTCATGCCCCTATGCCCCTTTTAGTTAATGTTAGCTGCCGGTTTGCTATTTGGTCTATGTTGTACAAAATGTTCTTGTTCTTTTTCCTACCGACAGCCCTCTCTGACCTAAAAAAAAAACAGGGCTATGGACTGACTCGCATCACATTTCTCCTTTAAAGCAGTGACGTTACAGTGTTGATTGTAGCAAGGGTTCAGTCAGATATACGTGCAGAGCAAGAAGAGATTAAACAGAGGAGGATCCCACAGAGCAGCATTGACAAACCCTGATCTAAAGTGAAAAACACAAATGGTGACATCTACCCATTTATCAAAGCATCCTTAAATACTCACATCATTCAGATTCTCAGTCATTGCATGCATAATGTAAATAGTGACCTGTCTGTCACCCTCTAGATCCTAGAATCCTAGAATGCACCCACAGTTCTACTTTAAAAACCATAAAGAACCCCAAAGTTCCCTTAAAAATTCTGCCGACCTTTAGCCTTTGAATTACTGTTGACAACAATGTGGTGGTGTCTTACATTTAAGACTATAGTTTAAAACCCTTTTCCTAACATAGCCATGTTATATATTTGGCCTGTAATGATTCATGTCACTGGACACATCTGACCACATCTGTTGCAGTATGATTATATCATGGCTATGTAAATCCTATGAAGCAGGATTTAAGGAAAATGGCACAAAAAGCCTGCTTCCACTGTAAGCCCACCAAGCTTGCTCCAAGAAGAGGAGTACACTTGTGAAGATGAAAAGACTTCATTTCTACACTCAAATCTAGTTTAGTTATTCCAGTCAGCACTGGATTGTTGCTGGGTACTGTTTATTTTTTTAAATAACATTTGCCTTCACGAAACTCAACACAATCTTGTCAATTTGACGATTAACTGCTCCAATACCCAATACCCTACAACTGAAACAATGTGGTTGAAAAGCACTTCAGTGACACTATACCTCAAAATTTCATTTAGTCACATAGAAGCAGAAGAACATTCCAAATACCAGCATAGCTCTTAACAAGCAAATCTTAGCTGATGAGACTTTTATGCTGCTACAGGACATGATCATCACAATTTATACTGGACACTGTTAAGATTGGAGGCCTCATGGTACAGCAATGCATCCAAATACAGCATTACAGGACAACTTTCCCATCTTACTTTTGAAAAGAACAGTTTACAATGTTAATGATACATCGATTTTACAAATTCATTCCCACTCCTACAAAAAAACAAAAAAAATCCAACACTCATCTTGTTGAACTGCAGCTTGTTTGGATAAGACTTCTGGATGTTTGTGGAAGATCAATAAGTAGTTTTATAGTATATTTTTGAAGAAGGTTAATGATTATTTTAAGATGTCAAACAACAAATACAGAACAGTATATAGAATACAGAAAACAATTCAATTCAAAAATGTCAAGTTTGGGTTAAGTGTAAAGCCTTAAATTAAATAAATTATTTTTTGTTAAATATGAGTTCTTCTATTCAGTTGTTGAGTGTCCCTCATATATTCCTTCAATAACCACTGGTTTCAAAGGCTTTGGCAGTGTTTTCTTTTGATAATCCATTTGTTTCTACACTAATATTCTTTATATGCAATTGCCATTTTAAGCACTTTAAAACTAATTTAATCAGTTAATCCAAACATCACTATGTCTGAAAGCTCACTTAATTGCAATTAACATGTAAACATGACGAAGAAGAAACATAATCTATGACAAGCAATTATCTATAACAAAGCATTTTACAAGGAGAACAATAGAAAATACATTTATAAAAATATATTAATCTAAAAAATAAACTACTTTGCTCTTCATTCAACATGAAGTGATCAGTGTTTTAAATCCTTTTTTACATGCAGAATATGATCACTAAGGTGAGCTTGCCATCCAAAGACACTGACAGTGACAGCTAATACCAACAGCATGCGTTTGATTTTGAGAACTATATGTTTTTTTTTAAAGCAGGTGTTTTGATTGTAGCTCACTAAGACAAAATGTTGGGGCGGAATCCTGTGCAAAAAAAAGAAACGCTAGCCTACTTGCTCTCTCAGTCAGTGGTAAGTAAAGCATCCAAACGGGTTTTTGATAGGACATCCCTACAGAGTCCAACTTGCTGCCACTAACTGCTGGGACATTCCATCACACAAAGTCAGTGTCACATGGGTTATATGATCAATAACTATTCAAAATGATTAATACGTAATGATTAATACGTATTTAAGTGAATACGTGTCAATCATTACGAAATGATTAATACATATTTAAGTGACTGGGTGATAATGACAGTAGCAGTATTTTTACATAACTGTATTGCACTTTTTATATGTGCTACATGTCCCTGACTGAGAGTGACTTCTTGCTGTCATTGAACCATTATTGTGATAAAACAATCTGTCTCTTTAATCTCTTAATATTGTAATGTTTTGTCTTGTCCTCTCACTATTTACTGCTGTGTGTGTCAAAATGTTTTATGTTGTGTTGTGGCTTCATTCATTCATTCCTTAAATAAATACAGTTATGTTACCCAATAAATAACTTAGCAGGCATGGTTACTGAAAGCTAACTCATTTTTGTGATAGCTACTTATTATAATGTTTATGCACATTTCAGTGTCATCACACTTATGTTTGAAGTGTATCTGTGTATGACTGGATCATCATTTTCCTCCTTAATTACTATGTATAAGCATAGTTGTTCTAATGGGCACAATTCCCTGTAATACAGTGGCGGCTGGCCCATAGGGGGCGATTGGGCGCCGCCCTCCCAAAGAGGAGAGGAAAAATATAAAATGTATAATACTAAAAATAAATGTTTTTTTTGTAATCAATGTCGGTTTAAATTATTTGTGTGTCTCTACATGTAATCTGAATTATTCAAACAACATTTCCACTAAATGACTCTTATTCAACAGTGAATTTCCACCGACATAGTCGTACTGTTTCCGTTCTTGGGGCGATTTTTCTAGCGCCCCTGAAGTGTAGCGAAATAGCCAATCCTGTGTGGTTGCTAGGGAAAGATTTTACAAATATTATTCCTATCAGCCTATCAGCATCGCCGAATAAAATGGTCTTGGGGCGCTAGAAAAATCGCCCCTAGGACAGAAAGTTTTGTATTGCTATTCTGTCACCATGGTGATTGGCTAAACGTAACGTCTTACGTCAGTTAACATTAGATCAACCTTAGATCAGTTACAGACTGATAGACGATGGTGGCGATGACGACGACTGAGCAGCTTCCACCAAATTCGGTGAGACCTTTGTTAAACTACCCTTTTCCAAGAAGCACTATGGCCGAAAAAGTCCATGTTAAGGAGCTGGGACCCGACAGGCCCGAAATAAACATCACCCAGACAACTAAAGAAAAAGATAAATCCTACAATAGGACTTTTAGCAGGAGTCGGTTCGAATGAAAATCGTGGCTAACAGGCTGTGGGATAGCCAAAGCACTTTTCTGTTTCCCCTGCATCCTGTTTAAAAGTGACAAGTGTGATTCGACGTGGACACAGTCTGTGCAAACCGGCTTAAAACACCTGTCCGAACGCATGAAGAAACATGAAGGATCAAGAATTCACATGGAAAACTGTGTCAAGCTAGCTATGGTCGGAGGGATTAGCATAGCAATGCAGCTAGATGATGGCCATCGAATTGCTGTAAGGGGGCACAACGAAGAGGTGGACAAAAACCGGCACATTTTATGTAAGATTATTGATTGTGTAAAGTTCTGTGTTGCTTTTGAACTCGCAATGAGGGGACAACTTATATAGTTTATCGTTGCCAAGGCAACGGAGTAGTTCATGGCTAGTGACGTCACATGTAAACAAGAATGAATGAATGGGGGAGCCTAATGTAACGTAGTCGGAGGTGTTCTTGCTCATCGGATATTGACGGTGTGTTTTTATGAATTCAAGATGATAGAATATAACATTGGTGTTTCTTTTAGGCTTAATATAGCCGACGGTATTTATTGCTGTTACCATTAGCCTGGTTCAAGATGGTTTTGTAACAATTCTGCATCTCCTCTGCAGTTTGGACAGAGGAGATGCAAGGACTAAATCTGTTTTGTTTTTGTTATTGTTAGTTTAGTAACTGTAGTAAACACACATGCACAGTTGATCTGTATAAAAAATGTATTGTATTTGTATTTGCACTATATTTAAATTTGTGAAAAACGATTTGTATTTGCTGTCCAAAGCATAAATGGAGCCTAACTGGACTTAACCTGGAATTAAAGTATTATTGTTGAATTGTACTCATTTTCAGATTATTTATTTGTTATTTTGAGTGCTTACACTGGACTAGGCAGGGAAATCTATTGGCACATCAGCCCCACCAATTTTTTTTTTCACCAGCCGCCACTGCTGTAATAACAATAACAATATGCTGTGCAAATACATGCAGTCACAAAAGACCCCCCCCCTTCCACCCCCCAACCTTCACTGAGTAATGCACACAGAATTGGTTGTCCCCACACTCACTTCATTGGAGGGCACTCACACTGGTTCATACATATAAAATATATGAGCAGTGTCATAACATGTAGTGTCAACCATAGTCTACCTTCTCCAGTTTAAGGTAACCCATCTGCAGCATTATGTACTTCTCATTGTTTACATGATTTATTGCAACTACAAAATGTTATCAATATTCAACATTCACACTTACATAAACCAAATCATTTGACATGGTTGTCTTGTTGAACACGCTGCTTTGTCTGATGCGGACAGCTCCAGAACTGGCTAGTTTAATAAACTTGAAGAGTAAAATAAAATAGAGAGATGTGACATCAAGAAAAAAAGATTTGGCTTTCCCTGTTTTGACTTTGGACTGACAGTGAGATATGAGGAAAACATTCAGAAATAATAATACAAAATCAGTGCAATGTAGTAGTTATATCAGGGCAGCATCTACGTGCATGGGTTGTTTTTCTTAGTATCATTTTTTTTAAGGGACCATTAAAATTAATAAAGTGACTTGTAAATGTCACCATTTCATATTTATGACTTTGTTAAGTCAATCCCGACTAAGAATTAAATTCATCGCACATTTTTAGTCATACTGTCATTAACAGAATCAGTAAGCATCAGATCTTAAAGTTCTATCTGAAACCTGACCTTGTACAAGACTTGCAGCCGAGAAATAAATTAGGGGCACAGTGTCTTTAAAGACACCCAAATGTAATGAGTGATTACAACTAAACCATAGTCTCCCTCAATTTTTCTACAAATTCAGCAGTGTCAGGGATAAACGGGGCCGTGTCGGGGGAGAATGGGGCCGAGTGTAGGACCACTTCATTCTGGAGCGCCACAGGACCGGAGGAGGTAAGGGGCATTTTGTCATAGCCTGCTATGGTGTCCCACGTGTCCTGCTCAAACCCGTCGCCATAGAGACGGCTCATTCTGAGAGCGATCATTCCTTCCTTCTCAGGAGGCTCCTCACCTTCCCCGGTCCGGTCCGACTTCTCGCGGAACAGATACGAGGCATGCTTGAGGGAACGGCGGAGGATGGACTTGCGCCACGCTCTCTGGATGACCCGGGCGGCCACGTCTTGCTGCTTGCGCTTCAGTGTTGTGGTGATGGGCTCGTAGGAGGCCTTGGATGGATTATTGGCCATGAACTTCTCCTCCATGCTCTCCTTCAGCGTGTCCAACTCGCCGCTGTCTCCCAGCACTTCGGCAGTCAGGGCAAGAAGAATATCCAAACAGTGGATCTTGTCACCTGGCACCATGGGTAGATCCATGGTGATGAGCTTGATCGTATTTGGCTTCGCAATCCTGAGGGGATCTTTAAGGGTGTCGCAAAAATCAGAGAGCTGCTCATAGGCAATGAACTGCGAAGCGTTTGGATCAAACTTCTCCCAAGTCTCGTAGAACATCTCAAAGTCATCCTCGCACAATGGATCAGCGCTTTCCTCTGTGGCCACGTTGAAGTTCTCCAGGATGATGGCGATGTACATGTTGACCACCACCAGGAAGGACATCACGATGTAAGTGCAGAAGAAGACGATTCCTACCCCAGGGTTACCACAGTTACCCTTCACGTCAGATCCTGGGTTTTCCAAGTCAGGGTCACAATCAGGTGGACCGCTGTTCATGATGGGTGACAGGAGTCCATCCCAACCAGCCGATGTTGTGATCATGAAGAGGCAGATGATGCTGTTGCCGAAAGTCTCAAAGTTGAACATGTCATCGATCATGCCTTCACGCTTCACATAAGCGAAGTTGGACATGCCAAAAATGGAGAAAATGAACATGATGAGGAAAAGGAGAAGACCAATGTTAAAAAGTGCAGGAAGTGACATCATCAGGGCAAACAGAAGTGTTCGGATTCCCTTGGCACCACGAATGAGACGCAAAACTCGACCAATCCTGGCCAGTCGAATCACACGGAAGAGAGTTGGAGAGACAAAATACTTCTCAATGATGTCTGCCAGCACAATACCTTAAAAGCAGAAATAAAAACATTACATTACCAACCTATAATTTACTTTTTATTCTAATCAATTTCAAGCACAGTTTGAGAAACCAATCCCCACTGGGATCGCCTTTTTCAATTATGTAGAAAAAACATGTTGGAGAAAGGAGGGTCACTTGCACCTACCTACTATGGATAGAATCACAACAACAAAGTCAAAAATGTTCCAGCCAATGGTGAAAAAGTACTGCCTGAGGGCAATCATTTTCAGGCAGCATTCTGTGGTGAAGACCACAATAAAGACCAAGTTGACGAGGAAGAGTATCTCCTCTTTCTCCTGACTCTGATCATCTGTCTCCACCATCATGGTTATCATGTTCAGCATGATCAGTGTCATGATGAGGATGTCAAAGAATTGTTGGGTGACCAAATCAAAGACAAATCCAGAAATTATGTTCTGTAAGGTCAAACGAGGACAAGATTATTGCAGAAAATATAATCAAATTTTATTTGTTTTAATGTGATTGTTTTATTTATTGTTAACCTTTACTGACCTCTGGTCTTGGTATTGGCTTCTGAGGCTTCTTGGAACCCAGTTTCTTCATGGCATTGTAGTACTTCTTTTGTTCTTCTGTCATGAAGAGGTCTTTGCCTCCAACGTAAAGGGACAATGACAATTATTCTAACATGTACAGGTACTGTACACTGCACAACTTTCACGGGTAAAAACACTAACGATTTTAATTGCTCAATTTGATATACAATACCAAAACAACTAACAAAGAATGCACTCCACTTAGACTGGTATAATTGCTGTTATTTGCTTACAGAACATTTAAAATGTATAACTATTTTCAATTTAATATTATACTCATCTTTGATTTCTGTTGGTTGAAGTTGTCAATAATGACACCAATGAAGAGATTGAGGGTGAAAAAGGATCCGAAAATGATGAATATAACAAAATAGAGGTACATGTAGAGATTTGCTTCATACTCGGGTTGATCCTCAATCTGTCCAGGATGAAGAAATTGAGTGGTGTTATGTCAGATGAACAGAAAATGTCCTAATAATGTCTGAGCAGTGCTTGTGGTCTTATACTACAGAAAAAAACACCAACCCCACGTGAGTCAACTGCTCCATACATGATGTCCATCCATCCTTTAAATGTTGACTGCATGGAAGACACACAAAGCAGACTTTACCACACAGTTTTGTCTGTCTAACCATAGTAGAGTAGTAGAGAGTAGAAAAATTAAGGTGTCCGTCAGCATATATCAATTAAAAACATACATCACATATACACATATACACATATACATACGTACATACATTCAAGACTCACACGCTTGGTTTAACAACCTAATAGGCAGGGCTTCCCGAAAATCCTAGCATTACTATATATCACTTACAAGTTATATATTAGGTTAGGTTGAATAAGCTGTACTTTGATAGCCTGGACCCCTTCCATACTGCCTTGACAATGCATTGAATTTCACATTTAAGTCAGTCTGGCCAACCTGCCTATTCTCAGTACTTCCTGTTCTGGAAAAATCCAGTACCAATGAAAACCGAACGCTACACATTTGTCATCGGAATCAGTAGTCTGTTTGGTTGTAGCTCTGTCCAGTAGTGCACAGTCGTTGATCCCGCCTCTGAGAACATCCTGTCTATGGGAGGTTTAAGAGACCAAGCTCCATCTATGAGCTTGGTGCGACAGCCAGGCTAGTACTTTGACCTTTCACAAAAACAATTGTTACATTGTTTACATTTGTTTAAATACATTGTTTGGTTTTAGTGTATACAGACACTTTGTAGAACCACCTAGATGGAGCCACTGTGAATTTTGAGATGATTTTGAGATTCTACCACTTGTTTACTGTATAACCTAACCAAACCTTGTGATGTCAATCCACAATGCACAAATAGTTGTTGTGTTTAGGCTGTTTTCTTTACCGCTCTCAAAACTAGAGGTAAAAGGGCGGTATATAAGCATGAAACCTTGAACGTACCACTTGAAGCAGAGAAAGATATCCCATGCCCACGTTGTCATAGTTGACCTTAAGGTTCATCCATCGTGCATCTAGGCCAGCATCAGCGAGGTTTAAACAGTCTGATTTATTGTTGACAACGTCTGTAAGGAACATCTCCTCTGAGGTGGTGTTCATACAGCGGTAGTACTTTCCAGCAAAGAGGTTGACACCCATGATGCTGAAGATGAGCCAGAAGATCAGGCACACCAGCATCACGTTGAAGATGGATGGGATGGCTCCCACAAGAGCATTCACCACCACCTATACCCATCAAACAGAAGTGGGAACAACGCATCACTATGTTTTACTCTTTTTCTATTTATCACTATGTCTTACTCTTTTTCTTTTGCTATTTATAGATTAATTACATAGAGACTTAAACACTTAAGTACATACATACAATAGATAGGCAGTGGGTACACAAAAAGGAATCCAACCCAAACCTGACACAGTGTAAACTGTATTTTGATTAATTCATTTTTACAAATGCATTAAAAGATAACATCTGTTAATCTAAATCTTCTATGCTCCCAAAACTCACCCTCATCCCCTCAAATCTGGACAGAGCTCGAAGGGGTCTCAGGGCCCTGAGCGTACGCAAGGATTTGATTGGCCCCAGCTCAGAGTAACCCAGGATGTTGGCCGTCAGACTGATGATGGAAACCTTAGAGAAGACACTAAAAGTTAGAGGATATTTTACAACAAGTCATAACAAACACAAGTTGCTGGATCTACCAGATAAGAATCTATACACCGAGGTAATGGATGCAGGCAGGATGTATAGCAGACCCAAAGCCTGAAACTCCTTTATGGAAATTTGTGAAATGAGGACCCACTACATAAGCAGCAGGTGTTTGTCCAAGGAGGCTGTGCAAAAAGCTTTGCTCCCAAAAGGGCGGTGGCAGGCAGGCCTACTAATGGTTGGTCTCCTAATATCAAATACAATAATACCTTTGGTTTTCAATTGATTGGGCCCCCACGCCAGCTGGTCCCCAGAAAACTTTCATGTTTAATTTCAAATAAAATGGCATAGTGGAAAGGAAACTAGGCAAAGGAATAAAAACAGACATCTATAGCTTACATCAACAATGAGGAAGTCCAGCCAGCACCATGCGTTGGTAAAATACACCTTGAAGCCGTAAGCTACCCATTTGAGCAGCATCTCCACAATGAAGATGTACGTAAACACCTGATCGGCATACTCCAGGATGATCTTAATTACTCTTCTTTGTTCAATGTGTATGTCCTCAAAAGCCTGTGGAATAGCAACAATGAGTAATCAGGTACATTCCTAATGTCCAATCAGAAGATATCAGAAGAATCAGAATCAGAATCAGATATTTAAGCAATATATAATGAGTAGGAGTGAGGGTGTCCGTGGTTTGGCCGCAGGCACGAAGCTGATATCCTCACTCCGAGTGACGCTCAGAATGCATCTCGTCCAATCAGAAAGTGCAAAATAGTTCGACTGGACCTAACTGTTGTATAACTTCATACAAATTGCATAGGGGTGGAATGCCATACATTAGTACTTGCATAATGTTTGCTTTTCATATTATGTTCCAATATTTTGCACATTGTATGTTATCTTTCTATGTACTATGGGCACTGTTTTGACAGAGCCGAATAATTTGCACCAAATTCATTGAATGTGTCACCACATGCAGAACATGACAATAATATCTGTGTGTTTCTGTTCTATTTCTGTGTAAATCAAACCCAACTTGTGATATGAAATTGCAATGGTATCTCACCAGGGCGCCACTGCTTAGCAGGATCATGAAAATGATAAAGGTCTCAAAGTAGTTGTGCTCCACTATGAGGAAGCACGTACGTCGCAGGTTCCACCATGACTTCCCCTTCCCCTGGGTGATGTCCAGGGCCAGGCAGGGACAGCGCCGCATACAATCTGTTAGTTTTGTCACAAAACAGATCATCTCTTAAGCAATCATCCTTTTTTATCCTTGTATCTTTATCAGCCTCTCCTAGACAATCACTTTACAGTATATCCCCTAATAGCATTCACATGTCAACAGAACCTATTAATTACTATCTATCTATTCTATCTAATATATTTTTTTGTTTTAAAGGGCACCTGAAAAAAAATACGAGCAACATATAATTTCTTAACAAATTATTAATACATTTTGCATGTAACAAAGTAAAAGATCACATTAGAGATTGGAAGGCCATCTGACAACTATCAGAAATAAGTGTAAACAACAAGGCACTGCATGAACAGGTGCTCCTACAGGTGCTAATGAGAACAAATGATATTTTCATGAACGGAGGCGTAGCTTGTCAAACGGCAACATAGGCAACTGCTTTGTGGCCCCTAGGCCACTACACGGTCTCTGAAAACTGACAAACCTTAAACTACAGTAGTGGACATGCAGTTTCCAATGGCAGTTGTGGGTTTTTTGCCCAGGGATCCCAACAGACTCCAGAATCACCTCTAAACACCCACCATCATTGAAATCTTGACTTTACTCTAAAACCTGCTGAAGTGTAACCCACTAGGCCATGTTATGTATACAAAAAACTCCACTGCAGTGGGGATGCACAGACAGAGGGGAGCAGGAACACAGAATGAATATGATGGCCATTACTAGAGTTTAAATTGGGCTGGAGCCCTCCGGAGCTCACCAGCAGGATCTGAGCTCCCTCTACTACAGTATTTATAGAAATACAATAGAGCGAGCTATTGACCACGATAAGTAAAGAAGTGCTCCCCCTCCTTACAAGAAAAGGGCAATTTAACCACTGCCCGTTAGCCTCTGGCGTCTTGTGGCCCTTACTCTCAGTGTAGCACTCCTGGGGCAACTCTTCGTCCTCCTCCTCTTCCTCCACCTCCTGTATCTCAGGACCATGATCTACAGTGCTGCACTCTGAAGCCTCATCTCCATCAAGCTCCTTCTGTACAAGTAGAAGAAGTAGAAGACTTTATTGTCACCATACAAAGTATAGTGAGATGTTGTTCGGAAAAGCCAACAGATGCACAAAGAAGAAGCAGTAGTTACGAGTAAGAATAGAAATACAATAGAATAGAATAGAAATAGTTACAGAAAATAGTATCTGTAACAAACAGAGGAACATTCAAATGTATCATTTCACAGTAGCAGAAGGTCTATCGTGTGTTTGCTATAATAATTGCAAAAATATTATTCAATATAGTTTTGTAGAACAGCTTATAAACTACCAATAAATGGCATATCACAGCAGAGAATGGAATTATGGATGTATGGACTTGACTTAGATGAACTATGGATGTATGGATGTATGGACCTTTGTTTAACATAAGACATCAAGATAAGAAGAATTTGTTGTGTGTTTAGAATTGTTACAAGTCGAAGATTATCATAATAAGACACATTACGGTGAAGTAAATTTCTTGCCAAGAATGTTTTAACCTTGCAACATGAAGGTGTGAGTGAATCTGTGTGGTCATTTTTGGGACTATTTAAAGTTTGTGATGACACTAAAGATGAGTGCTGTTGGAAATGATAAATAAATTGTAAGGCAATCGGTGTAGTTTTACAGTACATGTGTAAGGTAGGCTATATTTAACTGCATGAGGATGGATTGAGGACACTGAGGGGCTCTCTCTCTCTCACTTGCGTAAATCTTCACCCACAGGTTCACATGGTCGTCCTCTTTCACTGAGGTGGCAGCATGTCGTTTCGAGATTGATGGGTAAACAAAACAACCACACGCATGCTCTGGCCACTGTGGGAAAATTCAGCTCGTTTCATGACGCAGAGGCAGCGAGCAGGGGTGACGCTACAAAATGTCAGGGCCTGTTACAGAATAACATTTTTGGCTCCCATATTATCATTAACCCTTTGAGGAGTATGGTCACATACTGTATGTGTGATTAAAACATTTGCAAAATTCTAAAGTTCCCACTCTGATGTAACAAATACTCCCATGGCATTTTTAACATGAAGTTCTAAAACAGCTAAAGAATGTTAATGTAGAATTCTAGAAGGACAGGGAACAATAATTTACTGCCCAAAGAGTTCATAATAATATTTACTGTCCTCAAATGGCCATTAGAACTTTCCTAAGTGGGCCATTACAGTTGCAATTGAGTGTAGACTGGAATTGATAACACCTTTATAACACCTTCTTTGTCTTGTGAGTAAATCTCTTGCTTCTTCCTATTAAGAAAGTACATGAAAGCATCACCACTATTATACCTACAACATGACCGGACATGACGTTCAGTCTCGTGCACAACTCAGAAAGATGCAGTCTATGGCAATGTAGTCTGACCCCAAATCAGGCTGAACACATCTCTCAGGGTTGTGACGTTTCATTTGTGTGTCATCTCCCTCTAAATTGGTCCTGCAATTAACACAGGCATGTGTGGAGCCATGTCCATCTGTCATGTGATCTGTCATGCTACCTGATCTAGTAAAGGAGCATGCCAGCCCTAGACCCAGTGCTGCTTCCAGGCAAGGGTATGTGCTTTCATAATCTCTCAATAAAACAAAAGCTAGAGGTCATTTACTTGGCTGTTATAGGCAATGAGTACAACCCATCACTAAATATATATTTGCTTGCTTCAAAAAAGATTGAAAAGCTTGCAACATGGGCGAATAAATAAACGGAGCTTTCTTTTTTTAAGGGAATTCATTAGGAGAGAGCGAGGGAGAGAGAAAGAGAGCAAGAGAGAGAGAGAGCAAGGCAGAGAGAGACAGAGAGAGAGAGAGAGAGGGATGAAGGAAAAGTAAGGGGAGAGTAAGAGAGACAGGAGAGACAGGAGTATGCATTTCTCAGCATGCTGCGTTAGCCCCGGTTCCCACGGTCTGTCGCTGTGACATAAACCTCACACGGATGCAGTCTGCAGATGCTCTCGGAGATGCCAATGATGCAGGAGGCCCAGGAGTGCTGACATAAGCATTGAAGGATTGGTGATCAACCAACCACGCAAGTTACTTCTGACATGAATTAAGCTTTTCAAAGGCGGGCCCTTACACTGCCCTACAAAGGCAAAGTGCAGTAACTACGCAAACACTGAAACTGAGAAAAATGCCTTCAAAATTGTCATTCTGTCCAGTCAAACGTTGTAGGTGTAACAGTAGTGATGCTTTTATGTACTGTCCTAATGAGAAGAAGTAAGACATTTTGTCACAAGACAACTGAGGTGTTATAAAGTCAATTTCCAGTCTAAACTCAGTTCTGACAAAGTATGTAGTTTCTGCCTTTTGGCTTTGTAGGGCAGTATAGCTTTAAGGCAATAGGGGCTCTACTGGTCTGACGTACAAGATACTGCAACCCTAGATTCAGAGAGGTGTCTAATGCCTGTCATCTTGTCACACATGAAAGTTCCCAAAGACAGGAAGAAGCTGGCTAGAATGTCCTGAAATATCAGTCTCACGTTCCATACTGTGAGAGGTGACGTGTGTGTAGCGTAGTGTTGTTTAGTGTACTGACAATTATCATCATCATTGACAATCAATCAATCATTTCAAAAAGGCTTAAACTACTACTGCCACCTGTATTTGTATGTTATCTTGAATGTACGAATGTACTGCATGTAAGAAGCAGTAAGTAGTGTACTGTACTGTCTGCAAGTACTGTATCTATGAAGCAGTGTCAGTCAACGTTGTTGCACCCAAAATAAAAGCAAATGTTCCACATCTCTGCTATCTCTTTCCACTTTCAGGTTGACAACATTTTTCCAAAGTGTTGATTTCTGAGTTAATCTGTATGTAAGACAAATGGATGAGCCTTAACCTACCTTCTTTTTCTCACCATCGCCATCCTCATGCTCGTACTCTGAGTCCTCATCGTGAGTGTCAAAGTCCGACTCTCCCTTGGCGATGGGCACCTTGAGTGTCAGAGCGTTCGTGTAAAGTGCGTCAGGACCGCCATCGTCCGCCATTCCCCACACACCGTCGACTTTCTTCATCTCTGACTCGCCCGTGTCCAGGTGGTTCAGAACCAAGTTGTTGCTTTTGGTGTGGTCGTCTTCGTCCCCCTCTTCCCCATCGCCCGTTTTGGGTTTCAGTCCCAGCAGCTTCCTGACATGCCCGATGACGAAGGCTTTGACGAAGTCGATGCCCCAGTTGATTCTGCCGATGGCAATCTGGAGGTTGTTCTCTCCATCATCTTCCGGTGGCGCCAGGTTGTCTCCGCTGAAGGAGCTCAACAGCAAGGCCAGAAACAGGTTTAGGACCTGGGCAAAAACAAAACAAAGTGGATGTATGAAGTGTGAAACTGGAAAAATGACTTCGGCTTGCATGTGTTTTCAGCATTATGGCGGACAACACCTTTCTCTCAAAAAAAACAACAAAATTGACTCAAGATAGTTGGCCACATAATAAAACTGATGTTTAATGTTCCAAAAAGGACAATAACTATTTTTTGCAGAAAACTGAAGGTCTTTTGAATGGTCTTCTGCCTTTGCACAGCAGTATTCCGGTAGACAGGAAACGTGTTTGTACTGGACCTCCTTCTTAAATCCCTCTTTGCAACCAGCAAACCCTGTTATTTAGATAGATATCTTGTAGTTCAAACTAAAGTTCAAAATAAAATGTATTCAAAACTATTCCCAAAGTTAAATAAGTGTCATATTGCCATTGTCATTACATATCTTGCTTATGCAAACATATTTGTCTGATTAAGGATAAGAGTTATACTATATCTGTTTTCTTGAGAGAAAAATATTACTTTAATGATTCATTTTGCTCAAGACTAACAGGGATATTTGCCAGATATTCAGTCAGTTGGACTGGCAGTGCAAACATTACTGTCAGTACCTTATTCACACTCTAAATAATAATGATAACCCTGAAAACTGCTGACTGTTCATTCCCGTCTGTAAAATCACAACTATACCTCATTAGGGCTCCATATGAATTGGGATGTCATTCAGCAGTCTTTTAGTGCACAACTGGGGCCATCATTTCTGTACCCTTTTGCATGTCTGTCAGAGGCTATATAAAGCAAACAACACTTTCCTTTGGCAGCGTGTTCAGTAGTGTCACATTTGCTCATTACATCTGAACTACATTAGCTCCTTCAGGTCCCCAGGTCCTCTCGACTTTCTCAGAGCCAGCCCTGCGCCAGCAGCTTGTCACAGAGACACAGCCACTTGCACCCAGCTCAAGGTCGGACTCGGAGTGGAGTGGAGTGCTGTTCACTGCCACTCATCTGGCTTTTTAAAAATAGGACGTCCATTAAGAGCATGTACACCTCACCTTCTGTCTTCAAGACACATGTACCCATGGTTCACAAACATGGGATACAATGCGGTGGTTGTCTCATGGCCTCTGGTTACCTAAAAGTATTCTCTCCCTCTCTCTATGTTTGTATATACATATTGCGTATATGTGTTATTATAATATAATAAATATTATTGTAATATATATTATAACCTCCTGCCATATAAAGTAGCAAAGTTTTGAAGCTAAATTTTCTATGTTTTTTTATTGTACTGCATACAATGACAGGAGAGCTGAGTGAGTAGACAGACTGACTTACCACCAGGTTACCAATGACCATGACCATCATGAAGACAACGAGGCACATGGCTTGGCCCGCCACCTCCATGCAGTCCCACATGGTCTCGATCCACTCCCCACACAGGACGCGGAAGATGATGAGGAACGAGTGAAAGAAGTCGTTCATGTGCCAGCGGGGCAGCTCACAGTCCTCGGCGATCTTGCAGACACAGTCCTTGTAGCTCTTGCCAAACAGCTGCATGCCCACCACAGCGAAGATGAACACAATGATGCCCAGGACGAGAGTCAGGTTGCCGAGGGCACCCACAGAGTTGCCGATGATGCGAAGGAGCATGTTGAGGGTAGGCCAGGACTTGGCCAGTTTAAAGACACGCATCTGCCACCGAACACCAACACAAGTATTTACCATTAGCTAACATGCCATTGCTTTACCATGAGCTACATGATAACCACATTCAAGTGATTAGCATTTAAGGTAGGGTGGGAGATCCTGAAAAAACGTTTCAAGCAAGCTACATTTCAAAAGTACCCAATTCAACAGTCCAAACACCTTTCTTCAGACTTGCCCCCAAAGTCATGCCTCCACATTTGTGCACAGGGGAGGGGGGAGGTACTAACAGCAGCTAAGTTTAATAGACATATCTCCACTCAATCATTTCGAACAGGTCACTTAAAATGATTAATGGTGTGTTTTCAGTCCTGTCCATTCCACAGGTGACTAACATGTTTTATTTCTGTGTTAAAGCATTTAATTAATTGGTTGAAGGGGACTTTAAGCAATATAGTAAAAAGTGCTCCAGGGAAATATCTCCTACCCTAACTTTTATTAAAGAAGTTGTTGCAGTTCTCCAGCACCAAAGGTGGAAATCCCAGCTTGAGAAAGTAAAGACCCTGTGACATATTTGATCCAACCTTTCATTGAAACAGCTGATCTTCATGAGCATACACATATACCATGGCGAAAGGAGATAAGCTAATTAGTGAGCAAGTACTTAATCTAATTAGTGAGCTAATCGGTGAGATCACCTGCGCACAAACAGAAGGCATTCATGACACAACTTTTACTTTCTGAAGCTAGAATCTCCTCTGCCCAACACCAGCACATATGTGACCAACCAGTTGCTGGTCCAAAAGTCGGAACCACTACTGTATGTCACAGTGCTCAGTTCTGAAACTTGTGGAAATGCGTGCCAGTGCTGGTGCCAGAGCTTGGCCAAAACTAGGACCAAAACAGTAGCACTGGCACTGACACCAGAACGGTCCTGGTAGAGGAGAGGTGAAAGAGTACACAGGGGGCTCACCAGACGGAAGGAACGCAGCACAGACAGACCCTGAACGTCAGCCAGACCCAGCTCCACCAGACTCATGGTCACGATGATGCTGTCGAAGATGTTCCAGCCCACTTGGAAGTAGTAGTAAGGGTCCATGGCTATGAGCTTCAACACCATCTCAGCCGTGAAGATCCCAGTGAAGACCTGTCAGAGTACAACCGACAGAGAGAAAGAGAAGAGAGACAGAGAGAGAGAGAGATTTAACTTCTGACAGGTTATGCTTTCTTTTAAATCTACAAGTAGCCAATCAGTTTGCTGCAGCTTTAAGTAGCAAAATAACAGAGTTGCATGTAATGTATTTCATAAACATATTGTGCATGTCTCAAGTATGGGTACAGCATGTGCCATTAAGTGTAAGTCTGTGTTTAATTTTTGTGTGTTTTTTAATTTTCCCCTACCAGGTTCCCCACTGTCAGCATGTTCTCAAACGACTCAGTCATGGGATAGTGCTCCATGGCCATGAACACAGTGTTGAGCACGATGCAGATGGTGATGCCCAGGTCCGTGAAGGGGTCCATCACCACAAAGTACGACCACTTCTTAAACCACACCCACGGGGCACAGCAGTCCCACTTCAGGAAGATGTCCGCAAACTTATACCAAAATGGAGGACATGGTCTCTGAAGTTCCTCAAGCTCTGTTGGTGTTTTAAAAAGGGTTGTGTCTTTAACACTCCAGAGGTCCATACAAATACAATGCAGTACAAACACAACAATATCTCATTTTCTTAGCATAGATCATCCTGTTATGGCATTGAATGTTACCAAGCTATAACCTACATTGTGTGCAACTCCAGTTTGTGACATACAGAGAAGTATGGACAGCGAGGGTAACAGCCCATTAGAGTTACCATCTGTCATGTAGCACATGAATTACAGTCACTGTGCATGAGACCAAAGCTTACATCATACATACATGCCATAATTACATTAAATCCTCCAGAATCTATGATCAAGGCAACGGAGGAAACACTCCCCCGAAACAACATTGATATCACCTTAGCGGCTTGGACAGACAACTGACAATGCTAAAGCCTTTTACATCAGCTGTTCTTCACTTGTATGTTGACCTAATAATTAGACTTGGATTATCACCACATGCCTATTGAAATAAAGGAGCCACAATGGCAACAGATGCCTGCTTATAAGCCTTTCTTTTTTTTATTGACGAAGACCGAAGGATCAAACCATAAAATAAGATAATACGATTTTTTTGGCAGGGAAGAAATATAGTCTGTTATGTAATATACTGTAAATGCTTCTTGGTAACCTTTTTACCTTTTTTGAAAACAATAATTTTTACTGAAACAAAGAATAAATGAATAGCTCGAAAAAAGCAAACAGCAACAGGAGAGAGAGAGAGAGATATGTAGACAGACAGACAGACAGACAGACAGACAGACAGATAGATAGACAGACAGACAGACAGACAGACAGACAGATAGACAGACAGACACATACCGTCCACGGTGTTGCTTGCTGCTGTGACGGCACTAGCAGTGCTGCCTTTCCTCTCCTGAGCTCCTGGCACCTGCAGGTAGTCCATGCTGCCATTGGACTTTGTGATGACCCCAGCCTGTACACAAAAAACAACAAGCTGGCTAGATGTATGCATATATGTTTTGGCCCAGCCTGTACATAGAGAACAACAAGCTGGCTAGATGTATATATCTTGCTGTCACACAAGTTTGACCGTTATGCTACCTGTGTTCTTCTCTTAACGTTAAAAACACGCACATCCGCCTCAAACAAAAATGTCAAAAGATCAAACACTTTTGTGCGAGCACACTGGTGCCGCAGACTTGGTTTCTGTTCTTTGTTTTGGCATCTATGCTGATTCTCACCTCTCCATCCTTCAGAGCCTTCTTGGCCTCTTCCCCTCGGTCATCGTCCGGGGGCTTTTCTTCTATACTCTTTTTGTCTTGACTTGCCAGGGACAACTTGCTGGCGGCAAGTCTCTCTTGCCTCTGTCATTTCAAACCAAATGCACCAGTTAGTTTGCTGTTGGCTTTTACTACAGAGGCTCCAAAAGTAAAGTTTTGGTTGTTCTAGAAAATACAATTTCTAGGTACATGTACTACTGTAGTGTGTGTAATGTTCTTTAATTAACAAATGGTGGGAACACACTTTGGATACCATTTCCATTACAGTTTTTGTACTTGTTTCTACTTTGGGAACTAGACAAAACACCTATTTGGTTCTAAATTGAGTTTTTCTGGAAGCTACTTTGCGAATTAGACAAGTCACCTGTCTTGTAGATGTTCATGTGTGTCTCAGAACATTGCTCACCTCCGCCTGCTGTTTCTTCATCTGTTCCAGGATCAGTGCGTACTCCTCCTCCTTCTCTTTGGCCTCAGCGATGGTGGCATCGTTCTGCTCTGCGTACGCCATGGCCACCACAGCCAGGATGAGGTTGATGAGGTAGAAAGAGCCCAGGAAGATCATCACCACAAAGAAGATCATGTAGGTCTTTCCAGCTGCACGCAGGGTCTGTACATCAAGTCAAGTACAAGTGGCAGAGAGGACCTTTAAAAGGTGTGCAAAAACACTGCAAGTACCAACACAAAAACAGTTAGCACTGATAAATGCTTGCTTGCATTGAAACCATAGCCCTTTTAAGTTTTTGCTATATTCTGTAGAGTAGGCCGTTCTGGGTCCTAGAGATACATAGTGACTAGCCTGACTGGAAAAAAATCTGGGTTTATACGTGTACTTCACATGACCACACACCATTAAAATTATTTTCACTGATAAATTTACAAACAAAAAACTTTGCCGATCATCTAAAGGTTTTGTAAGCCTTAGCCTGGCAACGGGTGAGAGCATGTGTGCGTTAAGCAAGCCTGGGCTCATGTGTAAACACTAACCAGCTGGAAAAGATTCTCCCAGTAGTCTTGAGTCATTAGACGGAAGAGAGCCAGGAAGGCCCATCCAAAGGAGTCGTAGTTTGTGTAGCCGTAGTTGGGGTTGTTTCCTGCCTTGAGGCATACATAGCTATCAGGGCAAACACTGTGAGCGGAGCAGAAGAGAAAACCACATCACTCAGTTGAATGTGAATGCAGACAGCAAAAAATATATTTTTAAAAAACATAAAAACACTACCAATCACTATTAGTGTGACTTCTACACAAATTACGTAAGAGATAACAGCTGCCAAGGTGTGCATTTGACAGAATTAATCAACGCTGGCGGAGCCGAATAGCTTCCCGACGCAAAGCAGATGCCTCGAAAGCTGTTATCCCACTTATGGGCTGGTTACCACACTCGATGATTTAGGAAACATTTCAAACTTTATGCCGGAACCATTACATTAGCTTGTATGATTGTTACAGTTACCATTCTATGGGGCATTGATATAAACTTTATGCCACAATATCTAACTACTTTCCATAGTAGCGACGGAATTAATACATAACCCGCCAGCCAATCACAAAACAGCATTCTACTAGACCAGGCCATAAAGTTCTACAACCCATATCTAATAGTAAAGTGATCACAACACATCATGTACAGCCTCTGTTTTGTTTTTGAACCATATTTATCTGCCCGTTTACTGTAAATATTTGCCTGAATAAAGGGCTCAGGTCTATCTGATGTCGGGGTCTGTTGACCTTGGATAATGTATATCTGAGAAAGGATGGCAACGAGATGAAACTCACCCAGCATCAGAGCTGTTCCCGCACAGCAGTGCGTCTAGCTGACCCTCCAGGTAGTAGTGGTTTTCTAGACGATGAAGAATCATTTATTGACACAAAATGTTTACTATTGTCTTCTGTATATTATACTTCCTCTGTTAAAGCAACACTAAAGCACTTTTCATCTTTGTTTGCTCTATAGTTTGGGAGCGGAATTCTTTTTCTGATGTCTCATTCGAACTACAGACCGGAGTGACCCACTTCTGCAAACTTGCATAGTTCAGTCATAGCCCATGGAGGGACGCAAAGTGAATTTGGATGCGCCGTTCACCCTGTTAAGAGTTGATGAACCACTGAAACAATTTTAGGAACATTATTTTGAAGTTGAAAAAAGTACATAGTGTTGCTTTAAGTTATAACATCCATGTGAGAGATACGATGCACTATACTCATAAAGTATTTTACTAAGTGTTATTTACTTAGTTTTTCACATGGATCTAGTCTGGGGTTGTACCTGGGTTGTCGATGTATGCCTGATAATCAAAGGTGCTGTTTGCGGTGCCATTATAGTCTGTGGTGGGGCCGTAGGTGGTGTAGGAGGGCGTGCTGGTAACCGTGTCGTCCATCGTGAAGTTCTTCGGTGGCCACAGGACGCATTTCTGCCTCAGGTTGCCCATGAACAGCTGCAGGCCCACCAGGGCAAACACGCCCAGACAGAAGAGCGTGAGGATCATCACGTCCCGGAGCTTCTTGACGGACTGAATCAACGCACCGACAATGGTTTTTAGACCTGGAGTCAAGAAGGGGTTCAAATGTTGGGGTTCAGCATTTTACTGTGAGACTTTCAGAGGAATTGGAAAAATAAAAGCAAATCATGTGATGGATGGAATGACACCAATAGATTGGTGTGCTGGCACGTAGCTAACTGAAATATTATAAAGCATTAATAACATAATAGGTTATAACAATAACAGTAATACATTGTTTCTGACTCTGAATACAATAACACCTATGTATTAAAAGTACTGCATATCAGAACACATCCTATGATATTTTCTTGTTTTGCTAAATATGTGTTGATGAATGCATAGGAGGTTCATATATTGTTAACAGAAGTAATTTTTCTAGCAGAACACACCAGGAATTACAGTGATAGTTTTCAGGGCACGAAGAACTCGGAATGTCCTCAGCGCAGACACGTTACCCAGATCAACAAACTCAGTGATGTACCTGTGAATGCACACAGAATGAATCAGCTGCTTTTTTGGTAGCATTTTATAATAACTTCTTCCTAATAAGCATTCATTTTTAATTAGTCAACGCTCACTTACCTCTTTGTTCATCATTTGGTAACCATTGCTTTTACACTATTTTTCATCAGTAAATCATTTATAAACATACTGACACACATCTGTCTGGATGTCAGTTGGCTATCTATCTGTCAGTTGGCTGGCTGACTGTTTGTCTTTGTGCTATCTGCTATAAATCTCTCAGCCCACTGCCTTTCTGTCTCTCTCCTTTGTCTGCTTTAGCATGTATAGATATGTTTAAAAATTATGTACTGATGACAGTGTGAAACCAATGGTTACCAAATTGTTTAACAAAATGTTAAGCAAGAGTAAACAAATGCAAGATAAATGCTTATTGCAATCAAAATATTCCAAACAAAGCCTTTAATTTGGCCTTTCATGACTTGGCTTTGGCATTGGCTTTTTCCACTGCGTAGATGGATGTGCTAGTAGTAATTTAAAACATGGCAAGTATCCTGCCTGACTTCATCGACCACAGGCGAGAGGTAGTAGAGAGAGAATTCTGTAGTAAAAGATACTGTATGGTTCAACAGCAGATATATTTAGCACAAGGCAACTGTGCACTTTTGAAGCCAAAATGGCGGCATTATCTGCACACGGTCTGCAGATGCTAAGAGGGTCACTGCCCCACTGCACCTGCCACGTGTAACCGTAAACTCATCATGTCATAAAATTAGGTCTGATACACAGAATAGGTATTTTACTTTGCCTTAAAATATTACCCTGGAATGTGCCACGTCACATGAAACCCCTGAGTCACTGCTTTGAAGTTGTGTGTATATATTATTACTCTTCAACATGCAAAACACCTGAATGTGAAAAGCATGTTCCACGTAGTAGTTATTTCTAGTAGTATATTTGAGTCTACGTTCCTTCAATACAACATAAAAATATTAAACATGATTAATTTACAATTGCAACTACCTGCCAGAAAAAAGGTAATTGTGCACATCTCTGAGGTTGTGCATGAGTGCCATTAGGGCACCTTCTTCCTGTCTCTCTCAATAACCCACTCACACACACCCACACACATATCATCTATAGAGCCTACTGTTCCACTGACACAATCCATATCTTCTCTCATAGGCATAGGCACGGGTGGGCTGGGCACTTGTCAATCAGGTCCACTCAATCAAAAGGCGCCCTTTGTTTGATTGATTGTTTTATTAATGATAACCTATGTGTTTTGGGTTAAGTCCAACTGTTTTTTTTTGCTGGGCCAAGCCATTCGATGATTTCTGGCTATGCCCCTGTCCTCTTTTTGTGGCTCCTCGGAATGGCAAGGACATCAGTCCTAAGGAACGACCAGCACGCTGACTCTGATGAGGAAGGGAGCCAAAGTAAAGCAAAGCGGGAGGAGGAGTCTAAATATAGAACCAATCTATCACTGCACTTCACATGCCCCACAGCCTTTTCTTTAGGCCAAGATACCTTGTTGTGATGGGAGTGGATGGGAGACGACATAGGCATAGCCAAGGGTGAGCTGGGGGGGGGGGGGGGGGGTGGCTGTGCCCACCCATTTGTCAATCAGGCCCAGCCAATCAGAAGGCTCTATAAGTTCGACTGACTGTTTTAGTAATAAAAATAACCTATGTGTTTTGGGCTAGGCCCACCTGATTTTTCTCTGGGCTCACCCATTTTATGATTTCTGGCTACGTCCCTGGGAGATGGTGGCAGTAATGTGGATGGGGCACTGGGGGGGTCTGTAGAGACAGGATAAGGTTGGGGGTATGTGTCTGTACAGCTCTTGCTGTGGGTAACATACATCTGGCCCTGAGTCGGGTACTAATGGATGCATGCCCAAATCCATTATAAACACACATACAAACACACACACACACACACTAGAGGAGTGGTTCCCTACTTCACTTTAATACTCACGCCATGCTGATGACCATGAAATCAAGCCAGTTCCATGGGTCGCGAAGGAATGTGAAATCTCCTATACAGAATCCTCTCGATAGCACTTTGATAGTTGCTTCAAAGGTATAGATACCAGTAAAAACATACCTGGAAAAATTAATTGACAGTCATATAGACAGGTCATATTGTAGCTGTTTTAATGTCTCTCCAGGGGGGATAAGTCTATGTTACTTCTTGTGCTAATGCACAGAGATGCACACTAGCTCTTCTACACAGCAAAATACAATTAAAGCCACTTTGTGTAATGCTTATTAACAAAAAACATTCACTAGCAAACTTCTGTGTTTTTAAGCACAAACTTTAAATTTGTCATTTTCTGTATATATACAGTAGATATGGTTGGTGAGCTCAATAGTGGCTGCTATGCTGTGCTGCCATTTTGAGACTATAGGCAGCAACATGGAACAACAATGGCAAATACAGCTTTTGTGTTTCTTATTGTGATATACAACATCAGCGCTAGATGGGAGACTATCTTACACAGGATAGCTTTAAATGAGTCTGGTTTGTGCAATGGGTTAAAGCTCACACTTACTCCACAGTTTTACTCCATGCTGGAGGGTTGCTCATCGTCATAAACACACAGTTGGCTAGAATGGTGATCATGATGAACATGCTGAACAATTTACATATGAGTTAAGGAACAGAGGGAGGATGTGTTGGGTTATTTTTTGTTATGTGGGGCATACATGAGCACTTGTTCCTGCTGAAACGGATGTCAACATAGAAGTGTTTCATTTCTCCTTATCTTTACATTAGCAGTTAGCCTAAAGTGCAGAGTATCTGGGAACCTACAGCTATATTAGCTTATGTAACAAAAAGTCAAATATTAAAATATACTATATGTTTTTAGCATTTTTTTTTTATTTGTTACACTGATTTAAGTGTACTGTAGTGGTGATTGGAGTTTGTGTATGTGTGTGTGTGTGTGTGTGTGTGTGTGTACATTTGATGTATTATATAGTAGTAAAGGATATCCATGTATGAGAACTCTAATGGCCCCCCGTCTGACGATGCTGAAGGGGCTCAGGCAGTAGCAGGCTGGCTCAGCGTTGAACCTGAAGATGGTATTCCCTTTGTTTACGACGATGAAGGTCTGAAAGAGAGACCAGGGCAGAGATGAGAAGGGAAAAAGCAATTGAGATGGGAGGTGTTCTTGGCTCAGTGTTAAACCTGAAGGTGGTATTCCCTTTGTTTATGACAATGAAGGTCTGAAAGAGAGACCAGAGAGAGAGGAGAAGGGAAAAAGCAATTGAGATGGGAGGTGTTCTTGGCTCAGTGTTGAACCTGAAGATGATATTCCCTTTGCTTATGACGATATGAAGCAATTGAGATCGGAGGTGTTCTTGAAAGAGTTCAATCTTTTATCATTTTATCAGCACATGTTTACTTACTATTAGTGAGGTCTCAGGTGACCCACAGCTGGTAAAAAATCTGGACTTGCCATCATTAGTACCTAGCTAATACAATGGCTTCAGCCTGCAGGTCCAGTTGCATGTTTTATATTGGTAGAATATTTGGCCCACTTTGAATGATTGATTTCATTTGCAACCAGAACAAATAGTCTAACCTTAACACTGATCTAATAGGACAGCTTTGGTCTCAGAGTTCAAACCAGTGTTTCATGGTACTAGGAACATGTGCGTGTGTAAATACAGCCTACTGTTCCGCAGTCTGATATAATACAAACTGGCATGGAAGGCAAGCCACTTCACCACTGTTACCTACTTTCCAACTTTTTAAATTTGGTTTAAGAACTGGCCTTCTGAGAATCAAACCTTTCTGCCATTGCTAGCACATAGCTCTACAACTGTGCTGTTGTATGCACATTAATCACAATAGTGTGTGACTGTGAACGTATTCTGACCCCATAGATTTGGTGATATTCCACTTTAAACAATAACATTGATTAATTGATTGATTGACTGATTGATTGATTGATTGATTGATTGATTGATTGATTGATTGATCATTCCCCCCCTGACCTTCTGGGCTTTGTAGAAGGGGTCCAGCTCCTCCAGGGGCGTGTTGAGCAGCTCTGGTGGTACGTCGCCATAGATGAAGGGCACAACCTTCCCGGCCTCAAGGTCACTGGAGGGTTTGGGGAGCTTGGCCTCCTCCTCCTCGGTGAGTGGCGGGGGGTTGGGGTTCAGCTGCTTCTGGAGCTCCTGCTCGGCGGCCTCCTCCTCCATGCGCCGCTCGATCGCCGCCAGCGACTCCGGCGTGAAGCGGCGGAACACATCGGTGCCATCGGTTGGGAGGAGCAGGCCTGCCATCTTCGCATTCTGCTCGGCGAGAGATACCACCACTCAGGGGTCTCTCAGCAGCGCCCTGCGGGGAGAAGACGCCACACAGCATCGGGGGGGGGGTCAGAGGTCGGAGGGCGAAGGTCATGCAGACAGGGAGTCATGTCATGGAGAAAAGCTCAAACTCTAATTATATTATTATTATTAGCCAAAACAAAAACTCTAATTTTGCATTGTATGACAACGTGTAATATTATGTACTCTACACTGTACATACCTAACACTAACCCTTACACTAACCCTATGGTACATGCTTTAGTAGTATTTCAGTAGCTTAAATGCATGGATGTGACTTGTGCTGTAACAACAGTAAATCTGAGAGTCATAGTTGTAGCAATTAACATCAAATCAAAGTAAGTGATAAACTGCAGATGCCACCCTGTTAATGAATGCACACTGCACAGCTACTCTAGAGAAGACAAAGGGGTAGTTGTTCCCAGTGTGTGTCCCCACAAAGAGGTTGTCTGCAGTTCAGCAGAGACTCTGAGGGGCAGTGAATTATCCTCTTGGAACAGTACAAAGAGTCAGTATGCAGAACAGACACAAAAAAGGGGGTGGAGCTGGTGTTGGACACAGTGTGTGTGTGTGTGTGTGTGTGTGTGTGTGTGTGTGTGTGTGTGTGTGTGTTCAGGAGAGACTCTCAGGGTCAGGGAATTATCCTCTTGGAACAGTACAAGAAATCAGTATGCAGAACGGACACAAAAAAACCCTGTATGCATTCCTATCAACACAATTGTATTCTTCTATTTTTTACTGTCTACTTTTTTCGCTATGTTTATTGTTTCCTTTATAGGATGTCTAGTGTAACACTGTGGGCCTAGGGAGCACTGCAGTGTCAATTCCTGTGTATGACCTGTCCATACAATTTTGACAAAAAAGCTGACTCTGACTTGGCTGCAAGTGGCATACATATTAATCACAGTCCATTTGTTTAAGAATTCATACCTATTACAACTCACATGTACAGCATAACTAATCTACTTAGTGTTTTCATTTACCTAGAAAGACAATTCATCCTTGTACGCTCATACAGTACATGGGAATATGTGCAGGTCAATTCCTTTACATCAAACACAAAGTTGTTCTCTAGTAAACAACATGGCAATTGGTAAGTGAATGAATAAACTCCCCAATCTAAAAAAAAAACATGCCTTAGACAAATTCTAATGGTTATGGAAACAGCCAAAAAAACTCTGACTGACTCTGACTCTACTTTTTTAACATATTAGCTGTTTTGAGGAGAGGAACTTTTGGGTCTTTGTTGTAGTGTGAAAAATAGTTGATGTTGCCCTTTCATTCTAATTTTCATTTGGGACTTGGGTGAGGTTGAGTCATGCCCATTCCTCCATCCACTTTCATCCTGCCAGCCTCAATGATGACACATCCCAAATGAATGTGAGACATTAATGGGACTGTGTGTGTTTGTGTGTGTGTGTGTATGTTTGTGTGTGTGTGTGTGTGTGTGTGTGTGTGTGTGTGCGCGTGTGTGTGTGTGTGTGTGTGTGTGTGTGTGTGTGTGTGTGTGTGTGTGTGTGTATGATGGGGTAAAAAAAAGGGGGATACCAAGACTGGCATGTGTGTACTGGCGACAAACAGGCCCCCTTATTATTCATTCATGTGTGTGTGTGTGTGTGTGTGTGTGTGTGTGTGTGGACATGCATGCACAGCATAGTGTCAGACACCAGATTTCCAGCTGCAGCACAGTAATGGGCATTCCTGATGATAATGCAGGCTATTGACAGTTGTAGTTAGTCACCATACTAGTTTGTAGCCTTCCTTATGTTTTTTAGACAAATGTTTTGGGCCTTTGTGCTTTTATTTGATAGGACAGTGAAAAAATGACAATTAATTAATAAGTTTACAAAATAAATGTAACCTAAAAAATAAAAATCCTCCATGCCTCCCCTCCAGCATGGCACCATGGCTCCATAGCTCAGGCCTGTTGTCTGTCAACACAGCCTAGCAAGGCTTCTTCTAACAATGTCTCTCTGCGGCATTTCTTGCAGTAAATAAGCAACTTGAGCCGGAGTTCAAACTGACGGGGTCAAGTGCCGCTGGGCCTGGAGTGTAGAGGGGGTGTTGGAGACAGTGTGTGTGTGTGTGTGTGTGTGTGTGTGTGTGTGTTTGTGAGTGTTTGTGTGTGTGTGTGTGGGGTGTGTGTGTGTGTCTGTTCGTAAGTGTGTGTGAGAGAGATTGTGTGTGTGTGTGTGAGTGTGTGTGTTAGTGTTTGTGTGTGTGATGTTGTGTGGAGGGGGATGGGTTTGGGGGTTTGGGGGAGTTGGGGGTAGGGTGTGTATGTGTGTGTGTGTGTGGGTGGGGGGGGGGGGGGGTATAGCTGGTGTAACTATGGCACCAGCAGCGTCTGACACATTTACAGTGAATATCATTGTCACTCCACATGGGATCCTCGTTTCGCAAGGTCAGGCGTGACTGTGACAAGACGGCACTTTCTGACAAGACTCTGCTCGTGTGGGGACAACTTGTTGACGTTTTGGTGTTGGATTGCACTTAAATGGACCACCATGGACGACGCTGGCTGTGTCTACCGGAAAGATATCTGGTCCAAACCTGACAGAAGTGATACCCCGTCACTTGCTGTTTATTGGTTCAATGGTCACCTCTGACCTTGGAACCTATCTTAAGTGGGTTAGTCAGGAAGCTTCGGACGCAGTCAACACGAGGCTGATCCTTCCCGCTTACATTTAGGCTCGATTTTCCCCCTAGCTGTGCTCTGGCATGAGTGCCTTTAGTACACCAAACATTTGACACGACATTTCACATCATTTCACACATCATTTCAATACACACACTTAATTCAATTAAATTACAGTTAAGTTCATTTAATTAATTGTTTTAACACTCAGATCCTTTTTTATTTGAAGCAAAATACAATGACGTACAGGTGTGTATTGTCATCTGTATGCATGTGTGTCTCACGGCTGTGTAAGATTTTAATGCACCACACATTTGACACAAGCCCATGGTGAATGCCTCTTGCTTTTTATTAGAAGCAAGATACAATAAAGTATATATCTACGGTACATGTTCATGTACATGTATATGCATGTAATGGGTGTCTAACATGTTCTCTGTAGTAGTGCCCTGCTATGCATGCTTTTAGCACAGCTAGCACTAGCATTACACCATTTTGAAATTCTCTTGCGTTGAATTTAGATGAGTTTTCAGATAAGGTACAGATCTACGGTTGGCATGTATGTGTATGTGTATTTCATGGGTGTCTAAGCCATGATCTGGGTGTTGTATTTACAGTAATGTTTGTCTTAGCTATGATATTGGTGACGCTTCTGCTATGATCCACTAGTAGCTCCTCCTTAGGTGTAGACACTGACAGAGTCACAAACAGAGAGAGAAAAGGAGAGGAGAAAAAAAGGAGAGGAGAGAAAAGGAGACGAGAGGAGAGGACAGGAGTGCAGAGGAGAGGACAGGACAGGAGGGCTAATTATGTTGTCTTGCTGACAATCCTCATCGGATATCAACACCATTTTTCACACCACTGGCTTGTGGTCAAACATGTCAATCATGGATCTACACCAAAAGTGAACCGTTTCACCACTGGAAACCACATGTACACCCTCCAATCCCCACCAAACAATCTCACAGAGGAACCACAAACACTTTTTAAATCCTTTTGCAAGTGCGGTGTTTGGACACTGAGTCTGATGGTGAATTCTATTGACCTTGCCTGGAGAGTGGAAGTTAGGGAGTAATAATAATAATAATAATAATAATAATAATAATAATAATAATAATAAGAATAATAATAATAATAATAATAATAGCACTCTATCTAGGGGCGAGTACATACAGTCATCAGGAGGCATGGAGGTTAGGAGTAATAATAATAATAATAATAATAATAATAATAATAATAGCACTCTATCTAGGGGTGAGTTTACATACAGTCATCATGAGCCCTCTGATGCATATTGCATGAAGGAATGTATTACCAGCAAAGTGCTATTAAGGACTGCTACTCACTGATATCCCTGGAGAGAGATTTCAGAAGCAGGAATAGGGGATTAGTGTGCGATTTTACAGGAAAGGGTGAGAGGGCCCATTAGGGGCAAGTAAAAAAAGGAAAGCGAGGAGCTGAGCTCCCTCTGCTCCAGTATTTTTAGTACTACAATAGAGGGAGATATTGACCACTGTGAGTAAACAAGGGCTCCCCCCTCCTTACAAAAGCCAATTTAACCACTGCCCATTAGGAGCATGTAAAAATGGAAAGAGATGACCAGACTGATAGGGAAAAAAGGCTGGGAAGGAGGAAAGTAAAAGAGGAGGAGGTGATGGGCAGGATGAAATCAAGTTCTAGCGTAGTAGGTAGATGGGCGAATAAGAAGACATAAATCACAGCAAAATGAAGAAAGAAAGATGAAAACAGATAGAGAGAAAGAGAGAGAAAGTTGAAGGAGAACTAAGAGGATGGGGAGAACCAAGAGAGAAACAGAGAGAGATGAGACACACACAAACAGGGATGGAGAGATGGAGGGATAGGAGAATAGAGAAAGAGAAAGTGGGAAGGAGATAGAGGGAAAGAAAGAAAGAAAGAAAGAAAGAAAGAGGAAAAAGAAAGCGAGAGAGAGAGAAAAAGAGAAAAAAAAGAGAGAAAGAAAGAAAGAGAGAGCGAGAGACTTGTGGGAGCGCACCCAATGCTAAGCACCCCAAGCAGCTGCTGTGGGCAATCAGAGCCCAGCGTCAGGTTTCTACACCAGAGATGACTCAGCTAATTCCTACACCCCTCTCTATCGCTCCTCAAGACACACACACACACACTTACACACATACTCTGTCTCTCTCTCTCAAACACACACACACACACACGCACGCATGTACACACACACACACACACACACTCACACAAACACATGCACACACACCTAGTGGCTTTCACATACTCTCTTTCGCTTACATTGTGCCAGCTGACAGGCCCCACATGTCAACTCATCTTACTGACCACATCTCAGCTCCTGTCCACCCCCCCCACACCACCCCCACCCCACCACCCCTACCTCAGGCTCATTTCCTGGCTTCCGCCACACGTCCTCACCCCCACCCCCACACCTAAACCCACAACCCAACAGCCCCCGGCCCCGCACGCTCACCCCTACCCGCCGACACCCCCACCCCTACACCCACCCTTGCACTCTTACCCACCCCTGCACCCCGCTCAGCACACCTCTCCTTCTCCACTGGACACTGGATGTCCCTCTCCCTCTCCCCTCTCCTACTCTTCTCTCCTCCACCCCTCATCCACCCCCACCCACCCCCCCTGCTCCTCATTCCAAGATGTCGCTTCCAGTGTGTCTTTCATTTTCCCTGCCAGAGATGGATGACAGGCAACATTTCCCACAACTATTAGGCTACAGGCTGCCATTCTGGTCTGGTTGTGTGTGTGTGTGTGTGTGTTTTAGTGCGTGCGTGTGTGTTTCAGTGCGTGCGTGTGTGTGCTTGTGTATGTGTGTGTGTGCACGCACAAACTCCTTGAGGGCCTGCTGACAAGCCCAAGCTGAGATCTTCTACAGATCTTCACAGGTCCACTCTGCCACTCACAGGTGCCACTGGACAGGATCAGGAAGCTCTTACTATCTTTTTTTTTCTTTAATGTGAGCAAGGCCACTGATCCTGCAATGACAATGTGACATTACTTCAGTAGTAGTAGCTGACAGTAGCTGACAGGGGCTAGTCCATAGCAGATTAGAGTTCGTTAAGACTTTTTGATAATTACAATAAACAGTCCAACAGCTATGTGAGTCATTTGGTCTGTGGCTGAGGTACAGTATGTGTTGTGTATTGTTGGGGTGGCATTTGTAAGTGTGGCAAACAATGTGTTGATAGGTGCGTGTCCAATCTTCAGTGGGAGATTATAGGTTTATGCTTAAACATCAACAGCAGCACTGCTTGTATGTGCCTACATTTGGGATGTGAGTGTATGTATGCATGTCCCTTTGTTATTGTAGGTGAGTAAATATAGGGAAGACATTTTGTATGAAGTGTGTGTATGAGTGTATACAGGTTTCTAAGTCTAGGTGAGATGATGTAGAAGTGTTGGACATGTCCTCGGACACGTCAGTAAGAGTTGATTGAGTGTAAGTGTATGTGTTTATGGGCATGTATCTGCAAGTATGTGTCTGTGTGTGTGTGAATGTGTGTGTGCCTGAGTGTGTGTGAAAACAGGATGATGTGGTAATGTGCCTGGCTGGCTGTGTAGGCCCACCACCTTTACTGTCTCAGGTTTGTAGTGGTGTGTGTGTGTGTGTGTGTGTGTGTGTGCCCATGCCAGACAGTCTCTTCTGGCCCCAAGAGAGTGTGTGTGTGTGTGTGTGTGTGTGTGTGTGTGTGTGTGTGTGTGTGTGTATGTGTGTGTGTGAGACCTGCCCCTCATAGTGCCAGCTCCTCCAAGTGACATGGGGCCTTGACAGACGAGGCATCCAAACAGCCCCATTAGAGAAAGCCTATCTCTGCAGCCCCACCGGACAATAAACAGCGTCGTCCGACTGCCCGTGCCCCCCCCCCACCAGCCCGCCATCACTGCCTGCCGCCTGCCGCCATGTAATGGGCCTGTTGGCACGCCGCTCTGCTTTCACCTCTCTCTCTCGCCGTCTTCACCTCCCTCTCTCTCCCTCCCTCTCTCCCCCACTTCCCGTCTTCACATCCCTCCGCCCCCCCCCTTCTCCCATGAGAGGGGCCACAGAAGAGGACAACACAGAGATGTTTCTGAGAGGGGGGCGGGTGGGTCAGGGCCAGGGCCCACTAGGGTTGTTGGAGCAAAAGAGGGACGGAGAGAGAGACAGAGGAGAGACAGGGGGAGAAAGAGCGAGAGAGAGAGAAGGAGAGGGGTTTTCTATTGTGCTAACAATGTGCTGTAGCTAATGGGGTGTGAAGTCACAGGGGTAGGAGGTAGGGGGTAGGGGGTAGAGGGTAGAGGGCAGCATTCTCTGTACTCGTTTGTTAGTCAAGGGTTTATCCCCAAAGGCCAACCACCTGCCACCACTACCTGCCTAACAAATAACAATTTGAGTGACAAAGTTAACCTACAGTTCAGCACCAACAGGGCTGTCTGGAGCAGTGCAGTGAGGGTGTGGTGTGTGGGGGGGAGGGTGGAGGGTGGAGAGAGGTTAAGGGGGAGTAGAAGGGGGGGTTAAAAGCCAAAACCCTTAACGTAGGGGTCGTGGGGTCGAAATGATGCTAACATGTTGCGGGACCCAAGCACTAGAAGAATTCCCATGTCCTCACTTCATAAATCCAGTGCAAGGGGTGTCTAGAATTAGCCTGAGCTAGCTGCGTGAGCTCGGTCATGCAGGGCGAGAGACTCAAAGCCATCTGGTCCAAAGCCACCTTCTCTGACACTGTGACGCAGACACACTAATGGGCGACTGTCAGATGGAAAAAAGAGGCGAAATCTCAGGGAAAAGCTCTTCATTTTTAGTAATTTCGCTACAAAACAAAAACAAAATCACAGCAAAATTCTCAGAGTTAATCTCCCAGTGTTCTGCAAAAGTGTTAAGAGTGTAAGTGTAATTACACTTCAAAAAGTTGATTTAACTGTAAAGGAGTCAAATATGTAAGGGAGAAGTGTTAAATGAACACTACAAAGAAAGCGAAATAAGCACCGGCATTGTGTTTTGAACGAAATTGAACGGATTTTTCGAGTTTCACAGGGCTCGTTTTCGCCACTATTTTACTTAACCAGTGAAGTGGCATGTTACTGATTGACATGAGGTAGAGCAGAAAGCTGTATCAAGGATAGGCATTGAATGTTCAAAAATGGCTCCAACATGCACACGTAACAGAGCTAATGCCCAACACTAAACTCCTGCATGAGCTGAGAGTGGAGCACCCACCCACCAATCGGCATGGGTGAAATGGTGTGGATATGATATAATGTTTGATAAATGGTGACGAAGAAGTGGCTTGCTAATCGGCTGAAGCTAACCAGCAAAATCCTGACCCCTTGGAATATGCCACGAACACCAACCCCAATCCCAACCATTGCCTTGAGGTACAAGGACAATTTTACGTTGTTAAACCCTGTATTACATTGTACATACACTGTAGGAGGAACCTTTTAAATAAAACTTAACTGTACAGAGAGGAAGGGGATAGCATCCATTGTCTGTGAAGACTTAAAGCAAGTCTTAGGCAAACACAGGGGCCTTTTAAAGCTAGCAAAAAACATAGCATTCCCTAGTGTCAGCTCAAAACAAGTCCATGCAAACACAGAATCACTAAGAACAATACAGAAATTACATATCCAAAATGTAAGCAATGTCCCAAACTGTCATTAAGCCCATTAAGACAAACCAAAAACGTATGTTAACCCATTTTGAGCAAACCATGGATTTCATGAGTAGCGTCATCAGGTCTGCTGCATAGACTGAGTAAAATCCATGTCAGTGGTTTATCTACAGGAAATACCTGCATACTTACCTAAGGCCTACCTGCCTACCTTACCTATACCTGCCTACCTTATTCATCTCTGCAACCTACCAGCACCTGATCTAGAGACTATGGATGTAATTTAAACTGGGCTTACCAAAACTACTTTCCTCAAGTTCCAAATATACTGGGCTGCAAACTGGGCAGGTGCACTCTGTAGCTCAGCTCCGCCTCACCACTCTCTCTGCTACAGTATTAATAGTAATACAATACAGGGAGATATTGACCACTATAAGTAAAGAATGGCTGCCCCTCCTCACAAAAGCCAACTTAACCACTGCTGGGCTGGGAATATAAATGTGAATTATACCGGGCGCTGAAGAAGCGGAGTGAAACCATCCCACGTCTCCCGTGACCTCCGGGAGTCTCCCGCATTTGAAAAGTGACTCCCGAACGCCCCGTGCATTTACAAGTTGGGGTGGTGGAGGTGTTGTTGACCTCTCTGAAATAAGTTTCTGCAGTTTTGGATGTCTGACAGTATGTTCATCACTGTAAAATGTATGTACATATCCAGTATATTCATCAGTGTAAAAGTCACGTACGTATACAGTATCATCAGTATAAGTGATGTACATATACAGTATCATGGGCTCGACTATTGTGGACATAGTGCTGAGCTGTGGGATTCGATGGGAGCTGGGTGTCACCACAATCATACTGTGTGCACTTTGAAGTGTATTAATGTTCAGGGGATGGATTACATCACTCTGCACCCCGATTTCAAACAGGACACTGGCAGATGGTCAGAAGATTATTTTAGACAGAGAAGCATGAAACCCATGACAAACTTTGCCATTCCTATTTAACGATGGTACATCTTTTATTATCGGGGGTGAAACCAAGGAGACGTCATGTAAAACATGATACAGCCTGTCTGCTAAAAGAACATTATTTTTGCTAAGCACATTCTTTGCTAATTACTTGAGGGTGTGAGTGCCAGGGAAAAAATGACATTCAGTAAACATATGATATTTGGGATTGGCATTACCTTTAGGATATCGTAAAAGTATTTCTAAGCACCAACTGATTTTTTGTTTTGAAATGTTGCTGACAAATCGTTCGTACGTGACGGTGATCAACATCACGCATTAATTTGTCGGCTAGAAGATTGTAAAGCTTTTTTTTCTTTGCCTAAAGAACTCGATTTCTAATTTCCTATAAAGATGTAAAAGACATATTTTTTCTGCTTTAAACACTTAGAACTTCCCAATCACATTTCACAATTTTCTCCTAATAATGGCATCAACTTCAAACACCTGCATTCTCAAAGTGGTATCTCACTGATTAACTCTTAACTGGTAACTGGTGAATGAGTTGAAGGTTTATAGAATGACAAATAAACACTAATGAATGTCAGGAAGGTAACATGTGCTACTGGTTGTGTTCATGGACACATGTATGCAGGGCCGCCCATACGAGGGGCAAAGACATTAAAGCTTTCTGGGGCCCAGTCGCCAGGGTTTGGGGGGGGTAGTCAATTGAAAACCATAGGCTTTTTTTTGGCAGGGAGGGGGCAATAATTGGATCTTTTCAGGGGTCCAGCCATCTCTCTGGGCAGGCCTGCATGCATGGCTCAACTGGCGGTGTCCATGGCCACATGTATGTGCGGCCCAACTGTTCTCCTCTCGCTGTAGAGCTGACACACACACACACACCGCCACATGACAGACTGAATCTCCACCACACTTCCACGCTGCTGTAAGAATGCCACTTGGAGTCTTCGCATTCCTATTAACCTTACACTGGGGTGAGGTACGGCACAGCTGTGTGTGTGAGATGAGTGTGTGTGTGTGTGTGTGTGTGTGTGTGTGTGTGTGTGTGTGTGTGTGTGTGTGTGTCTTCACGGGTCATTAAACCACCTCGACACGAGACGCACAACAGGGCTTGGGTTTGGGGTGTCAGGACAGCTGAGTTGGGCATGCTTGAGGTTGGCACCCCACAAGTGCGAAGAGACATGTGCCCAGCCGCCAAGCTGCCTAACGAGTGGCCATGCTGCTCACACACACTCATCTCCTCAGCTCATCCCTTTCACACTCTCCGCAGCCAGGTGTGTGGGGATTGTTTACCTGTGTGAGGTGTATGCATGTTAGTGTGTGTGCCTGGGTGTGCGACTGTGTCTGTGCGTGAATGTGCCTGTGTGTGTGTGTATGTGTAAGCATATGCATGAGTGTGTGTGTGTGTGTGTGTGCTGTGTGCATGTGTATGTAAGTGCGTGTATGTGTTTGTGTGTGTGTGTGTGACAGAGAGTGTGTGTGAGTGCATGTGAGAGAGGGGAAGTGGGGGTGGATAGGTTGCTGTCTCTTGTGCGAAATCTTATCCAAGCATGCGGGAAGCGCAGCATTTTCTGCAGCCACAAGAGGCGCGCAGGAATGCACGCATGCACACACACACACACGCACACACACACACACACACACACACACACACACACACACACACACATATGTAGGAATGCAGACTAAGAATACTGCTCTTCATGTAAGACTGTCAGAGGTTGGGCAGTGCAGCGTAAAACACACACACAAACACACACGCACACACACACACACACACACACACACACACACACACACACACACACACACAGGTATACTCACACACACACGCATGCACACACACACACACACACACTGCCGTCAGCTGAATTAGCCCATCCGGTAGCACTCCAAGCGAAAGCCCCACCATCAGCGGAGGACGGGTATAAACCGCACCACACCACTCACACACACACACACACACACACACTACAGCACTCTGGCAAGTGCGGGGCCATCGAAACAGCTCCGACATGACAGCCTCACCTCGGGGGACTGACAGGACACACTCTACACGCACCACGCACCTACTTATTATGACCTCACATACACAAAAGACACACACTCACACACAAGTATACACACACACATATGCGCACGCAACACAAATACACTTAAACAAAGGCACACACATTTTAAGCATTCACTACCATCAACACACACAAAAAAACATAATACATACACACATTCTTACTGACCGAGCACAATCCCCGCTCTACACATACACACACACACACACACACACACACACACACACACAGTGCAGAGGCACACACTTACTGACAGGGCACACTCCCTGCTCTACACACCCACTCAGTGCTGGGGATTAAGGGATGACAAGAAAACACATCTACCACTCAGCCTTCACTCAGAGGCGCACACACACACACACACGCACATTCACACACACACACATTCACACACATGCACACTCACATACACACACGCTCGCACACATGCACAGTCTAACACAACGTTCCTCTCTTTCTCTTACTCTCTCTCTTCTCTCTCTGTCTTTCTGCCTCTCTGTCTTTCTCTTCCTATCCCTCTCTCCCTTTCTCATTCTCTTTTCCTTTCTCTCTCCCGCTCTCTCTCTGCTTCTTTTCCTCTCTCTCTTTCTTTCTGTCTCTCTCTCTCCAGAGCGGTGAAAGGACAGTGGGGCAGTGACACGAGTGCGAGTGGGGGTATGCTGGTGTGCTGTCATGGCGGTCACTGCACTATGTCTGAGATATGAAATACAGCAGCGAGAAACGAGAGGCCTACTGGTAGCCATCCATCTTTTCTCTCTCCACCCCCCCCCTCTCTCTCCTTCTCTCTATCTCTTCCTTTCTCTCTCTCCTTCTCTCTTCCTCTCTCGCTCTGTCTCTCTCTCCCTCTTTCTCGCTCTGTCTCTCCCTCTCTCTCTCTCTCTCTCTTTCTCTCCCTCTCTCTCCAGAGTCGTGAAAGGACAGTGGGGGGACACGAGTGTGGGTGTGTGGGTGTGCTGTCATGGCGGTGGCTGCACTATGTCTGAGATATGAAATAGAACAGCAAGAGGGGAGAGGAGAGGAGAGGGCTACTGGTGGTCATCCATCAGCAGCATGTCAGAGGGCCACTTATCGCCCCGATAGGGCCCCTGGCCGTACCACTCGGCGGTCAGGGAGGGGGCCAGAGTTTGGGCTACCCTGCCACTGCCGCATCCATACTCCACCACCCTTCACCTTTTTTTTCTCCCTCTCTCTTTTCCTCCGCTCTCAGAAATGGAGCTCACTCTTGTCCACAGTCACCTCGACACCCTGCCACTCAGTCACACGCATGCACACACTTGCATTTGAACACACACACACACACACACATTTTTAGTGCTGTGCATGAGGGAGTTATTCCAGGAATTGCAACATTACTGAATATAACAAGAATTTCCATTTGTGTTACTGTAATCTGCTGTTGACAATGTCTAAACCATTATGTAGTGTTCAAAAGGGAGGAAAAACAATTGTTCTAAAAGACCCAAATGAAATTAGAGTTAGAACTTGCATTAGATGGTAAAAAAAACTGTCATTTGTGTATATTTTGTGGCAACACAAATTACAGTTCCTGGCTGGTGAAATGCTGAAAAGCCTTAAATTAATTTGGCACACTAAGTTTAGGCTGCTCTCATGCAACCTGGGCACCAAACAAAGCTCGACTCACTTTATAGCCAAGCTGAATAAGGAGACAGATAAACATATTATACATATACAATATACATATACATATACATACACATACACATACACATACACATACATATATACATGCAAATACAGATACATATGTACACATTAATACACATGGTATATATACAGAGAGAAAGAAAATAAGAAAGGGGGGGTCAGAAACTATTTAGAAATTATTCAGACTCCCTTTCCCCTATTTTTACACAATTATACTAATAACATTTACATTTATTTTTCACTCATTAAGCCACCCTACTGAAAACTAGTGAAACAGAGAGAGAGAGAGAGAGAGAGAGAGAGAGAGAGAGAGAGAGAGAGAGAGAGAGAATATGCATGAATACACTTGCATGGATGCACAGACACTTTCAGAGAAGTACACACCTTGACTAGTACACTTATCATGTCTGAGGTGTGACTTGTGACATACAGCAATACGATCTCGGCGTCGCTTCTCACTCACTGTCTGAGTCCTGCGTGATGGCGGCTCGCTGCGCTAGTGTCCTAAGTCTGTGACGGCTCAATCGAGCGTCCTGACACAGAGCTGGACAACGCTAGGGGTGTCTGAGTGGCCTGGGCCTCCACCTCCACTCATTTTACACTGACCATGCGTTTGTGCCAGGTTTACACATGCTCCTACAAGGACATATACAAACTTACACACACTCCTACAAGGGACACACACAAACTTACACACACTCCTACAAGGACATATACAAACTTACACACACTCCTACAAGGACACACAAACTTACACACACTCCTACAGGGACACACACAAACTTACACACACTCCTACAAGGACACGCACAAACTTACACACACTCCTACAACGACACACACAAACTTACACACACTCCTACAAGGACATATACAAACTTACACACACTCCTACAACAACACACACAAACTTACACACACTCCTACAACGACACACACAAACTTACACACACTTCTACAAGGACACACAAACGTACACACAGCTCCTACAACGACACACACAAACTTACACATGCACCCTACAAGGACACATAAAAATGTACACACGCACCCTACAAGGACACACACAAACTTACACACACTCCTACAAGGACACACACAAACTTGCACAAAAGTTTATTGGTGCAAACCAATATCCACATATAGTGCATTATAAAATACCAACTATCACCTATATGAACACACTGGGTAAATAAAAAAACTGTAGAATTTATATAAAAATGTTCTTGGTTCTTTTGTTTACCAATTAAACTTCTAAATTATTTTCTTGTAAACATCGAATATATTTAACTTACGAAAATGTAACACAACGTGTTACTGCAAAGATGGCTGTTGTTGTTGTTGTAGTCTCACAAAGATATTTCGAGCTGTTCTGATAGCAGATTGGCTCGTCCTTATCACACACATCACATGTCCTGTCACACAGATCAAATTGAGCCGCACAGGCAGGAGGGTCGACGCCCTTGGTGGCAGGTGGGGACACCTCGAGCCACTGACGCTGGAGTGTGGGGTGGACGCGTCGACACACTGCTAGCTGGCACAAACGTCTCCATGTGCTCTACCTGACATCTCTCTTGGACTCCCAGCAATGCCATCAGTCATCCTGAGGCATGAGGTTGGGGTTGGGGTTGGGGTTGGGGGTGGGGTGGGTGGTGGGTGGGGTTGAGGGCGGGTCATGAGAAAGGGCAATGGACCCTTGACTGTCCGCCTTCCAGACTGACCAAGCGGCCATAGAGCACATGTCTCCCGGGGGGTGGGGGGGGTGGTGGTGGTGGAGAGAGAGACAGAGAGAGAGAGAGAGAGACAGAGAATGACAAAAAGAGAGAGAGAGAGAAAGGAAGAGAGAGAGAGAAAATGAGAGCGAGAAAAAGAGAGAGACAGACAGAAAGGGAGATAGAGAGAGAATTCCTCAAAGAGAAGTTCATCAAAGGGCCAAAGGGCTACACACTACACCCCGCAGCCACCCAAATCCACCCACATGGGGGGTCAATCCGATCCGAAAAAAAAGCAACAAGAAATTTAGTGAGAATGAGGGGAGAAGGAAAGAGGAAGAGAGAAAGAGGATAGAAATCTTTCTCTCTCACACAACACTGTCTATTGTCAAGAATCCCTTCAAACTGGCTGCTAAAGCCCAATAGGGCACTCAGCCAGAAGCCCAGGAACTGACCAAAGGGTAGGGCTGTGTTGGGTTGGGTCGGGTCAGGTCGGGTTGGAAGAATAAGAGAATTGTCTTGTGGCGCCCGTACAGCGGGCATTGCCGTTCTTGTGGCTGGACGTACGTACTGGGCGGGCGGGCGGGCGGGCGGGGCTGGACAGGACATCAGATATAAGCGTGCAGTGGAGGTGGCAGTGTGTCACTAATCTGGCCCCGGGCCCTCGAGGATGGGTGTGTGTGTGTGTGCGGGTGCGCGTGTGTGTGTGTGTGTGTGTGTGTGTGTGTGCGTGTGTGTGTGTGTGTCTGTGTGTGTGCGTGTGTGTGTGTGTGTGTGTGTGTGTGTGTGTGTGTGTGTGTGTGTGTGTGAGTCTGTGTCTGTGTGCGTGTGTGAATCTGTGTGTTTATGTGTGTGTGTGTGCATCGTGTGTGCGTGTGTTGCATCTGTGTGTGTGCTGTGTGTGTGTGTGTGTGTGTGTGTGTGTGTGTGTGTGTGTGTGTGTCTGCTGACAGGTACTAATACGAGCACTGGGCCTCCACCCTATCTATGCCACTCATGTGCACCCCTGAGAACAGGAGAGGAGGGAGGGAGAGGAATAAAGCGAAAAAGAGAGAGAGAAAGAGAGAGACAGAGAGAGAAAGGGAGAGAGCCAAAGAGAGAAAAAAGAGAGAGGGGAGAGAAAGAGAGGGAAAGAAAGAAAGAGAGAAAAAAGAGAGACACAAAGAGAGAGAGAGAAGAAAAACGAGAGCAAGATAGTGAGAGAAAGAGAGTCACAGGGAAAAAGAGAGATAGAGAGACATAGACAATGACAGGGATAGGGAATAAGGGAGAGATAGAGCGAGAGAGTGGGAAAAAGAGAGGGAAGAGAGGAGAGAGAGAGAGAGAGAGAGAGAGAGGGCAGTAGGCTGAAACAGAGAGGGGTGGAGGCGTGTCAGAGGTTGTTGGAGCATGCAAGAGGGGGAGTGGGACTGGGGGTGGGGTGGGGGGGGCAAATCTTGGCCCCTAAGATCGCTCTCGCACCCCTTCCATGTCTCACGGACATGTCGGAGTCTCTGGTTTGGGCAGAGGAGGCCCAGACAGGCTTAAGGGCAAACAGGATCCTTCAGCGCTCTCTCCCCACGGACAGTCCGCAGGATGAAGCTGTCAGCTCTATAAATATTGACAGCCGCTCAGCAAAAAAGGGGCTACACTTTAAAGAAAATCAAACTACTGCCAGAGCAATCCTTAAATACACTGCCTGGAACTTTCTTGTGGCTTTAAATGTTTCTAGCCTGCGTTAGAAAGTTTGGTTACACTTTATTTGATGGTGTCTACATAATGGTGACATGAGCCTTTTATAAACATGACATGACACATATCATGAACATTAATGACACTCCATTCATGTTTACGAAGTGCCATTTCATTTTTGCAATGTCTGCATCAAAAAAACTATCAACTTAACATTACAAAACCTGAATGACACTTAATAGCGACTCATAATCATGAATGAAGTGTCATTAATGTTCATGATATGTGTCATGTCATGTTTATAAAGTGCTCATTCCACTCTTATGGACACATCCTTAAAATAAAGTGTAACCCAAAGTTCTGAATATTTTCTGGTTCTACTGACGAAGCCATCACAAAAATAATGAAATCATCCTTTCAGTAAGGTTTCTTTGACTGTATGCAAATTTTTGGGCTACTTAATTACTTTCCGTAAACTTGTGGACAACAGCATTTTCGATTTTGTGTTCGAATTCATATTCTCAAACCTTCAATGGCTCTAAATATTTTCAGCTTCAATCAAACAGGGTTAAAAGTGAAGCCATTAAGGGCTACGAGGGCAAGCTGAGCGACACGTGGGCTCTTGGCTGCACCACGCTGTTGCATGAGAGAGCATGAGGTGGAGGATTGGGGGGGGGTGGGGAGGTAGTAGTTGCTGGGGATTTGGGGTGGTGGGAGGGTGCACCACGCTACACTCTTGCATGAGAGAGCATGGGGTGCAAGATTGGGGGGTGGGGAGCTGGTTGCTGGGGGACTGAGGGGGCGTGGGAGGGTGGGTGGAGGATTATGGGTTGTGGGGAGCTAGTTGCTGGGCTGGACTGTCATGTCTGGCTTGTCAACCTTCCTGAGTCATCAAGAAAGTAAATTTTGTGTAAAAGAACTTGTGACATGAGATTTTACCAGTGCCCTGCTGTGTGTGCTGTGCATTGTTATCTATACCCCCCCCACACACACACACACACACACACACACACACACACAAATGCACACACACACACACACATCTCCCTTACACTAGCTGCATAAAACTTCTGCTTACACAGACGCAGCACTGAACTCAAACACACATGCAACTTATACAAATGTGACAGGCTCACATAACCAGACAGACAGATATGTAGACACATACACACACGCACACACACTCTCTCACACACGCACGCATGCTCTCACACACATCTCTGCATGGGCCGGCAATGGATAAAGATACACAGCCAGATACTATGCTTAGCTTGCAGGACGACTGGAGTAAATATGATGCTACTGAAGCAGTTGCCTTTACTGAAGCTGTCTGTCTGTCTGTCCATCTGTCTCTCTATCAGACCATCTGGTTGTATGTCTTTCTGTCTGCCTCTCAGAAGCCTCTAGTGTTAGGCACTGCTACTCGCTCTCATGCCCCAAAGACACCCAAATAATCATTCCCTCTGTCTTCCTCATCTTGCCAAACTGTCAAAAAAAGTTGGGACACAGACATCTTGTAATCTAAAATGACTATTGAATTTTAATCTTTTTCTTCTCTTTCTCCCTCTCTTTGTCTCTCTCTCTATCGCAGACACAAACACACCCACCACACACACACACACACACACACACATACACCCTGTCTCCCACAGCCACTAAATGCCACAGTAAATAAACTAAGGCCGTTCCCAGAGGTGGTGAAAGCAGCTGGGTAATTGTGATGTCGGCTCTGACAGTCTGATCAAAGAGAATTCCTAACTTGGTGGTAACTGGGCCATAAGTGGGATAACAGCCTTTGAGGCGTGCATTTCACTTCAGGAAGTTATTCGGCTCCACCAGTGTTGATTAATTCCATCAAAATGCATGCCTCAGAGGCTGGTATTCCTTACGTATCCAGGGAGCTGATACTCTGAGGCTGGGGGCCAGCCGGAGAAGGGAACGTTTATGTTCACTCCAATACACTAATTATGCCTGTTTGCATCAGATTGCTCAAAGCATTTTATACCATGATGACAAGACAATACCATAACACACAAATACACACACCACACACAGTCAGGTTGATATGGTTGTGCAATAGGCCCCAAAATATGAAACTTCTGTCAGATACACAAACTTTAAATGTAATGGCTGCAAAACAGCCCACATAACGTTTCAATCACTTTAAGCTTTTTTTAATTAATGTATTTAATCTTAACAGCTGGCATTCCAGTGATCCAACATCTCAAAATAGCAACAAACAAAAAAGAACAAAAATAAACAGAACTAAGGAAATAGAGAAAAATAATTTGCTAAAAAAAATCCTGCCCCCCAACAGAATAGCCAACTTTAGGACACATTTCATTTTAAATATTTCATTTTTAGTCCTCAAAATGTTTTATTAGTTTTAGTTACAGTTTTGCATGCTGTTGTGTGCTTTCTGTGTCTGGCTGAAGTGGGCTAATGTGTTTCCAACGTGTGTTTAACTTGTTCTTATGCAATTAACTCTCTACATCGTCGACATGGGTAACCCAAGCATGCCTACCGGCCGACATCGCAAATTCTCCAGATCACATCTCCCTGTTGCTGGTCCTGTTGTCATACTATCGCCTTGTTCCAGTAAGATGTACTGCTGTGCTGTCCTGTGTTTACATCATGTAGATGATTTGCGGACTATCGAGAGTGAGACCGAGCAGCACCCATCGCTCTCCTGGCCGGTCTGCAACTGTCTGTTGTCAGACCATCGCAATTCGCAAGCGAGATGTTCAGAAGCATTAATAATTTTCCGAGAATCCTTTATGTGTAATAGACCTACATATTTTCTCTTCGAATTCGTGTCTGTCGACACATAGCTCATTCAGTATTGGTAACTGAACACAGGTCAGCGGTTTCATAGTAGCGTATTTTTACTTGGAGTAGGAAAGTTAGGCTGGACTAAGACTGTTGGGAAATCAGACAGTCGTCTGTTCGACTAGGAGTAAGTTACTATTCCGACAGAGGCCAGTTTAACTTTTGTTCATGTTAAACGAATTGTGGAAAATTAAGTCAAACGGGCTGTGGGGTTGAAGCATGGTTATCATGAATTGACAGTTGTGCAGGTGCTCAGAAAGTTTAGCCTACTTTTTATGAAGCAAGTTTTCTTTAAACAGGAGGACACACTATCCTTTAAAACTAGAGGCTAATCATTGCAATGCGACAACGTGAAGTTCAAGAGCCGAAGACCCCCTGCTTCAAACTGAACTGCTCAAGTACATTTGCCACCCTAGCACACTTCAAACACAACGCATGCCTTTGGCTCGAGACCACCAGAGCGCGCAAAAAAAAACATCACACCACAAACGCTGAACTCTCTGTTACCTTGTCCAGTCAAAAAGTGATTTCCAAAGAACCCAGAAGTTAGCCGGGTCGTTGGTCTTCTTTCAAGGCTTCGCTGGGAACTTTCCCCCCTCTCAGTCGGACCCCGCAGCAGGGCAGCTGTTGCTTACGCATGAGCGTCTTGAATGAAACCTGAGAGCTGTCAGGTAGGGTCCGGATCATCACTTCGTCCAAACCTGTGACACTGTGCTCCACTAGGTTACACATTTCTTCAGGCGGAGAATATGGTCGTGTTTGTCGATAGTGTGTTTTTGTCTATCTATAGGCATGAAGACAAAACAAATCGAAATTAATTTAACGGATTAATCTTGCATCTTGTATGTTTGGCGGCGTTTGTTTTTTAACCATAGTTAAGTAGCAAAGTGGTGTTAGTTTGCATTGACGAATAGGAATTAAATCGATTTAACAGCATATTACTGGCCTTCGCTGTTTTTATTTCTATTGAAAACAGCATGAAATTCTGAAAACAGTCAACGTGCGTTTGGGTTGTTTGATCTTCAGAGAGTTTCATCTGAAATATGGGCTGCATCAGGAATGCAAACCCATACGATTATTTCCAAGTAGGCGAATAATAATTACCCAACAAGGGTAGGTGTGGAGATTTACTCGGGTACCGGTACCTCTTTGTAAAAACAGAAGCATTTAGATTAGTGACTAATTAGTACATGAGTTATTCTGGAGTTATTTAAAATTGGCGGTATTGTATTTTTTAATCGAGCCGTAGCCAGTAAAATGTCATTGACTGTGTGTATGTTTGTGTGTGTGTATGTGTGTGTTGGTTCCTGTTAAGTGTTGAGAATGACACTACAGTCAATCGTCTTGACAACTGCGGTGTGATGTATCAGTGTTTCCCAGGGGTTTCAGGGGTATTATTTACGAGGACTCCAACTTAATGTTTGGACAGGGACTAAGCTAAACGAGGGTGTGGTATGCAGAACAATTTAAGTCCCAACAATGTACAGTTTTGTAGACGATTCTGAAGTAGTTTTACAATGTAATTCTCTCTCTCTCTCTCTCTCTCTCTCTCTCTCTCTCTCTCTCTCTCTCTCTCTCTCCTCTTTATCACACTCTGTTTTATGACCTGTTCAACACCGTGAGATTTCACACGACTCTGTACACATATCCTACTTACAAACACAAATAAACACACTCCGCTCCGCTGAACATATTTGGGCCTCTGGTGATGAAACTGTTGATTCAGAGCGCTCTATTTACAGAGGTGATTTGTCCACTGCAGTGGTGACCCAATGCAATGACGTGACAGACTGCGACGTGGAGCCGTTGATCCATAGCGTGTCTGTAAATCTTCAAGACTGTGTCAATATCACACACACAAACACACAGACAAACACACAGACACAGACACACACACACACACACACACACACACACACACACACACACACACACACACACACATCCCTAGCCAGAGCAGTTAACAACTCTCCAAGTGCAAGTGGAGGATAATGTTAGGAGCCATTTGGGAGAGGGGAGTTCCATCTGTGTAGCTTTTTACTTGTATGAGTGAGGTCTTTGGTGTTGTTTGTGAATAGGTTTGGTGTCCCATGCATGCTAATTCTCAATTACCTGCCGGGGCCAACCCCATAGCTAGCAAAAACAAATTCTGCAGTCAGGAGTGTAGGTAGTCCTATAGCTTATAAAGTCTACTAAACTACTACTTACTTAAATCATTTTGAAAGATGTGCTCAAAACACATATACAACAGTTTATGATGTATTTTAATTGTTACATTTTACATGTCCTTACATTACACTTACCAGATGCTGTTATCCAAAGCGACTTCCAAAGATTGAATTATCAAATTTCAAGTAGAACTCAGCTCAGAAGAGATAGAAAAAGAAGAAAAAACACTATATAAACAGTGAAGAAATATTAATTTACCATGTAGAAATGGATATCTCCATTGGCCAAAGACCTATTAAGGGCCTGCCACTTACAAACTGTCACAAATACTTACAAATACACGGTTGTCTGACACAAAGAGGATCTCTCACAGCTTGTGCTTCATTTGATTAAAACAGCTACAACAGGACTGCAAACATGGATTTGGGAAACTTGATCAGCAAGTGTGAGGGAATATCCTCAGCTAAATTTGACAGGCTATTGTTCTGCCCTACAAAGCCAAAAGGCAGTAACTACATATTTTATGAATTTATCATTTTAGACTGTAAATTGACTTGAACTTCTTGCTTTTTCCTTTTTAAAAAGTACATAAAAGCCTCACCACTATTATACCAATAACATGTTTGACTGGACATTTTTTTTTCACTTTCAGTGTTCACGTAGTTACTGCACTTTGCATTTGTAGGGCAGTGTTGTCTTAGGCCAATAGTACTGTCACAATGAATTTAAAAAGTAATAGCCCCCACACACTCTCAGGTTGTTTGTTGTACAATTGAAAGTTATTTTAACACAGTTTAATAATGAATACACTATATCTTTACCATGGTTTTGTGCCTTTACTTTTTAACATGCCTTAAGTTTAGTTATTATTAATGCTTGGTGCATGATGATTATACAGCCTAAATGTTGGATATGTTGACAGAATCATAAACAAAACATATGCACTAACAGATGTTACCTTGACTCCTTGTCCTTCTTTGTGGCCTCCTCCCCACATACACACACATTACTTGATTACTCCCCCCAATTCCTTCCTCATCGCTCTCTATTTCCCATTCTCAACCTTTTTTTGTAATCTGTCTTTCACTTTCCCCATCTCTCACTTTCACATCTCTCCCCCTCCCTTTCTCTTCTTCTTTTTCCATCTCTCTCTTCCCATCTCTGTCTCTCTCTTTCTCTCTCACTTTCCTTCCCCTCCCTCTCTTTCTCCATCTATCTCTTTTTCTTTTCCCATCTCTCTCTCTTCCCATCTCTCTCTCTCTCCTTCTTGCTCGCTCTCCTCCCCCCTCCCTCTTGTTCTCTGTGCCAGGACATGGCAGGGGTTCCTTGGGCAGATCGAGCCCCAGCCGGAGCAGCTGAGCGGTAACTTAATGCCCCGGACCACTATCACTGTGCCTGATGATGCTGCCATTTCCCTCCGTAACGAGCACAACACACGCCGTTTCTCAGAAGGACAGGGAGGGGCGGGAGCAGGGACCTGTCACTCACTTACGGCCCTGTCGCTCTCCTGCACCCAAGAGGACAGGAAGGAGGGGGGCAGGGCCGGTCTCTCTGATGCTACTCTCTATTTTCATTGTGACACCTGTCACTCACACATATCATCGGTCTTGTGAGCTGGGAGGTGTGCGTGTAGTGAAGGTTATGAGAAAAAAACTGGCACTTTGCGTAAACATGGCGTAAACAATGCCTTTACTCTTGGCAATATGCTTAGCGTGAGAGCGTGTAGGAGGGTCCGTCATCATGCTACAGCTTTGGTGCCCTTGGCAGGCGTTTGGACTGATGACCAAGGTCAAGTCTGGCTCAGGAGGTGCCTGCTGCTTGGACAAGCACATTCACACACACACAGGGGGATACATACACTTTTACACACACACACTTTCATATTCATAACCTCACACACACATACCACAGAATATCTCAAGTAATGCTTACTCACAGTCACACCACACGCATGCACAGTAACACACACTTACATAAATATGACAACTTTTATGCCACCCTTAACCCCCCCCCCAAAAAAAAAAACAAATAGACAAACAACATCCCATGAATGTGCCGATGGCAAGAACAGTGGGGTGAATAGATGACTACTCCACTAGAGACTGAGGGTGGTAGTCATGTGAGTCATATTCCTCATATACAATTCTACAAAATACAATATGGAGTGGAATGCTTGGTCCACTGACTGCAAGGACTGCGCACATCAATAAAAAAGAAAAATATTAGATGTAAAAAAAATAATTGAAAAAAATAAAATAATAATGTGAATATGAAATATGCTATATGTTTTGTGGTCGTCATATAAAGTGCATATGGATTGAGAATAGAAACTGTAGAATAGAAACTTTATTAGCCAACGTTTTTTTATTTGCCTGCGTGCGTAGCTGGTCATGATGAGCCTGACACAGGAGCTTGTCAGCAGATTAAAGTGTGGTGCCACGGCTCAGGCCAGAGTGCTGCCGGATTCCTAAGGAGATGAAGTCGGCAAACTAAATAGAGTACAGGCTCCTTGCCGTTCACAGACGAGACGACACACACAGCACAACACTCTGGGTTAACTGACACCATGTTGGTGACACAGAATGCTTGTTAAGTAGAAGTATGCAAAACTGTGCTGAAGTGGATGGATGGACGCTGGACTGTATAGAACTTTAGGTGTTAAACAGTCAGTATGCGATGTTCTCAAACACACAGCATAAGACTGCAGGTTAACTGTTCGCTGTTCTCAAACACACAACAGAACACTCTGGGTTAACTGACACCACTTTGACACAGAATGCTTGTTAAGTAGAAGTATGCAAAACTGTGCCGAAATGGTTGGACTCTTGAGTGTATAGCACTTCAGTTGTGATAGCATTAAGAAAATAACCTTTTGCAAATAGTCATTATGGTATATTGACTTTGTTGTAGGAAAGGCTGGTGACATTCACATGGGAAAAGCTGTTTCTTTACAGCAGCCTTCTGGATCCCATATAGTCTCATAAAATGTGTGTACTGTGGATTAAGGTACATATTTAAATGATTATATCCACCGTGTTAGTACATGTGTTGTGCAATTTAATTGTGAACTCTTATTAGAGTTCTCGCTAGCACTCAAGACAGGCTCCTAAAATAGAAAGACATCTATACAAATGTCACTACGAAACCATCACAGTGGATTCAAAATGATAACTTTGTTGTGTTAGGCTTGGGCTGTCTGGTATAATTAGAGGTAATCTAATGTGTCAACATCTAAATCATGACTGCTAGAACCTTCTCATTTGCATACCCAGCACCTGTTATGGGCACCTGTTTCGTCTCCATCTTATTATTGTAACTCTAGCACAACCTTATGGTGATGGATGGTATTGCACATGAAAATATCCAGGAAACAACTGCACTTGCAGGCAATCTAACGCTGCGCCTAGACTTAACTGTTAATCGGAATTCAGATTTTATAAAGCTGCCTTTTTACTATAATTTGTTGCAACAATTTGCATGAAATAGTGAATTCATTGCCATACGACAAATCTCCTTTTTTACTATAGTGAAACTAGTTGCTTAACTGCATGTTGTAATAGCTTGGAATTAGTGTTACTATAACCATAACTGTATTAAAATATTTAATACGAATTATTATGAATCCCCCTGAACCCCTTTTTATAGGCCTCATCATCTTCTCTTGCATTCTGAGTGCAGTGAGGCATGCACAGGCAATACTTTTGATCAGCCGACCACTATCACACACTTGACCTCTGTGTAGTGCATGTCCCAAATCAGTCAGATTACTATTTGTTAACACATTTTTTGAGATGTTGCATTTTAGAAATCAACTGGTTTTGCGTGTAATCCTGAATCTTGAATTTATTTTTTAAATTACTGTTTCTGCAACAAAATCAGTAATGCTGATCACCTGTGGAGAAATAAACTGCATGACTGTAAAACTGTAATAAGTTTTTTATGAATGGCCATTTACTTAATAGAACTATTGCCACAGACATTCACTACTAGAGTACTACTAACACTGTCAACTGGGCTGACTAGAAACCGAGGAATGTTTTCTATGTGGCAAGAGTGGAATGGAACTCTCTTTGGAGTCACACCTGGTTCTAGAACCCAGGGGGGGGTCGAGGCGGAAGTTCCGCGCGAGGACACTGAACCCGAGCAGGCAGAAGTTTGACATGTCCGGGCTGGAGCTGCTCCCAGAGCCAGTTGGTGGTGGCAATGCCTTGGCCCATCGCCGGCATATGTGTGTTTGAGTGTTTATGTGTGTGTGTGTGTGTGCGTGTGTGTGTGTGTGTGTGTTTATGCGTTTGTGTGTTTATGTATGGCTTTGCTCTCACATCAATGTGTGTGTTGTGTGTATGAGAAAGTACGTTATGTGGTTGTGTTTGTTTTCACACGTGAATGTGTCTACATAAGTGTGCGTCACAGTGACAACTGTGTTTGTGTGCAATGTATGTGTGTATATATAGGATATAAGTTTGTTGGGATGTGTGTGTGTGTGTGTGTGTGTGTGTGTGTGCTTTCTGGTGGACAGGTGTTCAGTGATATAACGGGCAGGCTGTAATCATCAGGATCATTGTGGGGTTGGGCCGGACAGACAGGATAGCGTCCTCCTACTGTATCACAGCACAGCAGAGGGTGCCGGCCGGGGAGGGCAGAGGAGCATGTACTGTAAACAAACCCTGCCCTCTGCCTCTGCCCTCCTCCAGTGGGGGAATGAATGAATGAATGAGAGACAGATTCCCTTACAGTAGAGAAGAGGGGGCACCCCGAGAGCCCCAGACTGATGGATGCTGGGACTGACACCGCTGGCGCCACACTGGGTTCCGGGACGCAGGCACGAGGCCACATGTGAGCAATGCATTCTGGGAGAGGGCCACGTTAAAAAGAAAGACTCTCGCAGTGGCGGCTGGCCCATAGGGGGCGATTGGGCGCCGCCCTCCCAAAGAGGAGAGGAAAAATATAAAATGTATAATACTAAAAATAAATGTTTTTTTGTAATCAATGTCGGTTTTAATTATTTGTGTGTCTCTACATGTAATCTGAATTATTCAAACAACATTTCCACTAAATGACTCTTATTCAACAGTGAATTTCCACCGACATAGTCGTACTGTTTCCGTTCTTGGGGCGATTTTTCTAGCGCCCCTGAAGTGTAGCGAAATAGCCAATCCTGTGTGGTTGCTAGGGAAAGATTTTACAAATATTATTCCTATCAGCCTATCAGCATCGCCGAATAAAATGGTCTTGGGGCGCTAGAAAAATCGCCCCTAGGACAGAAAGTTTTGTATTGCTGTTCTGTCACCATGGTGATTGGCTAAACGTAACGTCTTACGTCAGTTAACGTTAGATCAACCTTAGATCAGTTACAGACTGAGAGACGATAGTGGCGATGACGACGACTGAGCAGCTTCCACCAAATTCGGTGAGACCTTTGTTAAACTACCCTTTTCCAAGAAGCACTATGGCCGAAAAAGTCCATGTTAAGGAGCTGGGACCCGACAGGCCCGAAATAAACATCACCCAGACAACTAAAGAAAAAGATAAATCCTACAATAGGACTTTTAGCAGGAGTTGGTTCGAATGAAAATCGTGGCTAACAGGCTGTGGGATAGCCAAAGCACTTTTCTGTTTCCCCTGCATCCTGTTTAAAAGTGACAAGTGTGATTCGACGTGGACACGTCTGTGCAAACCGGCTTAAAACACCTGTCCGAACGCATGAAGAAACATGAAGGATCAAGAATTCACATGGAAAACTGTGTCAAGCTAGCTATGGTCGGAGGGATTAGCATAGCAATGCAGCTAGATGATGGCCATCGAATTGCTGTAAGGGGGCACAACGAAGAGGTGGACAAAAACCGGCACATTTTATGTAAGATTATTGATTGTGTAAAGTTCTGTGTTGCTTTTGAACTCGCAATGAGGGGACAACTTATATAGTTTATCGTTGCCAAGGCAACGGAGTAGTTCATGGCTAGTGACGTCACATGTAAACAAGAATGAATGAATGGGGGAGCCTAATGTAACGTAGTCGGAGGTGTTCTTGCTCATCGGATATTGACGGTGTGTTTTTATGAATTCAAGATGATAGAATATAACATTGGTGTTTCTTTTAGGCTTAATATAGCCGACGGTATTTATTGCTGTTACCATTAGCCTGGTTCAAGATGGTTTTGTAACAATTCTGCATCTCCTCTGCAGTTTGGACAGAGGAGATGCAAGGACTAAATCTGTTTTATTTTTGTTATTGTTAGTTTAGTAACTGTAGTAAACACACATGCACAGTTGATCTGTATAAAAATTGTATTGTATTTGTATTTGCACTATATTTAAATTTGTGAAAAACGATTTGTATTTGCTGTCCAAAGCATAAATGGAGCCTAACTGGACTTAACCTGGAATTAAAGTATTATTGTGGAATTGTACTCATTTTCAGATTATTTATTTGTTATTTTGAGTGCTTACACTGGACTAGGCAGGGAAATCTATTGGCACATCAGCCCCACCAATTTTTTTTTTCACCAGCCGCCACTGGACTCTCGGTGAGCTGCCTGCCCAAAACATATCAGTGATGCTCGTTAACATCTATATATGCTTCTCTGCTGTTAGTCAACATCTATACCTGCATAATAGTCAATAGTTAAAGTTATTGTACTTGGTGAAAAAGCATAGTGTCTGGAGAAATTTAGGCAAAACTCTGTTTTTAAAGCACTTAATATAACAGAACCAACAGCTCCAACAGTACACCCCGGTCTGAGCCCTTAGCTGTCAATGCATAAGTATGTTGGTCAAGCCTGTTGCCAACACCATGGGGAGAGAAGCGGGTTTTAGCTTCTACGTGCCTATGTTTCTCTCTTTTTTTCATATAATCAGTGAAGCACATTGATATGTCATTGTATACAAAATGAGTTGTACAAATAAAGGTGCCTTGCCTTGCTTTTTTAAATATAAAAAAAACAAAAACCATGTGTACAAGAGCTGAACACATTTAAATAAATTGATGGTTCACTAGTTATGATTTGGCCTTGCTTGTGAGTAATGCCATATTGATGTTTGAAATTATTCTGATGATGTTTTAAGGTTTCTGTGTGTGAGTGCAATTCTAATGTGTACTCGCCGATGAGCCCTGAAAGGTGAATGTGCAGTAGCACGCCACTCTATTTTCTGATATTTGCTGACACTTCCAGATCTCTACTGCCCCCATGTGTTTGATTGCTGGTATTGTTGTAGTCTTAACAGCACACATATTCAAAATATCAAACGAATTAATATGGCATGTTTTTCAACATATTTGTCAAATACATTTGTCAAATACATGACAGAATATGTAAGAGTCTTCTCACTGAAGAGTTTCTTTCTCTTTATTTCTTTCTCTCTCCTGTTCTCCCCGTCTGTCTGTCTGCCTGTGTCTGTCTCTGTCTCTCTCTTCCTGTCTCTCTCTCCCTGGTCCATGGTTAGCCCAAATAGTTCCTGGTTTACCCTGCACCAGTAGAGGTCACTGAGCTCTAAGACAGAGCAAATGGCACAGACCTGCTAATAGGGAGGTCCCACCAAGAGTGTCATGGCGGGTCTACCGTGGTCTGGTACTGAATTTTAGCCAATCCTACTACCAAACCTAATACCCGCACCCAAAAGCACCGGGCCATCCCTGCCCTATTTGTGGTACTCCTCTGGGAGCCCTTCCTGTTTAGGAAGGCTGTAACTTTTGTGGCTGCAGCTATTGGGCAGGAGCGCCACTACAAATTGTAGGTCCTGAGAGAAAATCATTTTGGACCCCAACCCCACCCATATCATAATCCTCTCTAGGCCCCTATGAACCTCTGGACACCCTGAATGATCCTATATGCGCACATCTTAAGGAGGAGAAGAGGCAGACGCTTTTTCCAGTAACTGCTGCAGCAGCTGTACAATCTTTGGTGTCCAAACTAGCAAAACATCAGGTTGAATATGTTAGAATAATATTAAACAGGAGTTAGGTGTCACCATGACTTTAAGTATAAATGTTTAAGTGTTTATCATACATTTATTAAAAACAAATAATACCTATACAATGTAATATATATATATATACAATAAGAGTAGTGATAAAGAGTGTTATCTTGGAAACTAGATGGAGTATGTAGAGCCCAGTATGTATGTTATGTGACTTGCTAATTGTTGTGCCTGTTGTACAGTAAGTCTTATACATCACTTACTGAATTATTACATGTCTACCGAGTCAAATTCCTTGTGTATGCACTTGGTCAATAAATCTGATTCTGCTTCTGGGCTTGCACAACACACTGATCTGGCCCGTTGTAAAAATGGAAGGAAAGGTTAAAAGATGCCCATAAATCAATCCCAATCGCGTTTTTTCTGGATGTTTATGGCCACTGGGACAAACGGTCTCCTCTGTGTCCTTGCTCCCGACCCGCTGCCCTCAGTCCGCTGCTGTCAGTGCGGTGGCCCCCAAGATGGCAGCAGGGGCGTCTGGGGTGGCTGTGGTGACCCAATCCATCATGGAGGACTGACTCGGAGGAATCCTGGTGACAAGAACAAGACTCACTGGGGAGCTGGTGCTGCTTTGGAGTCGCTGAGGCACAAAGGAAAAGCGGGACTCTCCTCTGCGGAGTGAGGAGGAGATGAGAGCAGGAGGAAAGCAGAGCTCAGTGTGCAGGCAACAGGCCCTGAAGCCCGTGGGGAAACCACAGGCAGTTATGCCTGCAGCAGAAATCTGGGTAAAGGAGTGAAAAAAGAGTTAAAAAAACTAATGCTCGAGGCACTCGCATCAGCCAAGTATTTCTGAAGCTTTTTTTTTTAGCTGTGTAAAGACTGCAGTGTTTCTCAAAGTGTGGTCTGCAGACAACTGGTGGTCCCAAGTGGAAGTGCAGAGTATGTTTAAACAACATGTACACCATCCTCATACCATTCACTTGTTATGGTTGTATAATGTTTATGATGAAGGGTCAAGTTTTATGCGTCTTTATCAGTGACAGTGATCCATCCTTTTTACACTGATATGACAGTAGCAGGATTTTTTTCTCAATTGGCTAAATGAGTTTAAGTGTCAAATGACACAGCATGTGTTGACTGACATATATTACGAATTTTTAACAGCTGTTCAGAGCCTCTCTTACCTCAGCTCAAATTAACCATGTCAGATTGTAACCTGCTTCATTTTGATTTGAAAGGTAAAAAGGACGAGGAGCCAATGTATTAGTAGTGTCCTGAGCAAGTGACCTCATGTGTGCAGGGATCGGAGGGTATGGTCAGGAACAGGAACAACCTTGCAGGCTTCCTGTCTAATCTCATTTAAAACAGAAAAACAACCAGGTAAATAGAAGGGCATTATTAGCATTTTAAGTATTAACAATATATTTTGTACTGGTTTACTTGTCTTTGAATTATTTTAATGTTATTATATAATATATTGGTTATATTTATAATTTTCATTATATGAATGGTCTTGTATATTATGTCTTACTTTTATATTTTGTCCCACTTGTATATTATGTGCCTATATCAGGTGCTTATATGTACTGAGTGTACAGTATATGAGTGTATTATTGTATATTGTATTATGTGTATATTACTATATGTCAATAGAACTAACACCAACTGGAGTCAAATTCCTTGTGTATATGCTTGGCCAATAAAACTCACTCTGATTGTGAATTGAGATGGCCTTGTGGATACTGTATGTGTTATCTGTCCTCGTCTGTCACCTGTCACCAGTGTCAAAGGCGCATGCCCCTGTGTGCCATGAGCGCCAAGGTGATTATTGGCTGCTGAGGCTCCTCCTGCATTAATAGCTCTCATCGACTCACATGGTGCAAACCCACCAAAGGGCCCCGTGATGGCCCAGTGTTGGCCCTAGAGCTCTGGTGACGCGTTCGGGGGGTAAGCTAATCCACACTGTGAAACTGAACACCGCGTCCATCTGAGAGTCTGCGGGCCAGAGCAGTGTGGACAGCGCAGGGGAGGTGCAGATGAAATGGCACAGTGGCAACAGCGGATCAAGTCTCTCACTCTCTTTCGCTCTCGGCCTCCATTTCTCTCTCTCTCTGTCTCTATCTCTGTCTGTCTCTGTTCTCTTGCCTTCTCTCTTTCTCTCTGTCTCTCTCACTCTTTCTCTCTTTCTTACCTCTTCTCACACCTTTTTTACTTTCTGCTGCTGTCTTTTTGAATCAGTGTTGTGCTTTGGCCCTTATATATTCTTCATTTACCTCTTCCTTCCACATCTCTCTGTCTCGCTCTTTCTCTCCCCCCTCTTTCTTTCTCACTCTCTCTCTATCTCTCTCTCAACCACACCACTGTTTACTGCCGTGTGCTCATTTCTTCCTCAGCTCCCACCATGTCTACAGCTCAATTCAAGGAGAACCTCTCACCACTCCCCACTCCACCTCTCCCTCTCTGACACCCCCATCACTGCCACATTCTTCAGGAGGATCAAGAAAACTTCTCAGGATTTGCACCCTTGTCTGAGGAACGCATGCTAGAGAGGTGTTAGGTCTAATTAAGGCTTAAACAAGAGTCTTTACACAGCTAAAAAAAAAAAAGCTTCTGAAATACTTGGCCGATGCGAGTGCCTCAAGCTTTAAGTTTGATGGTGGTAGGCCAACATGATGCGATGGGGATTCTTCAGTGTTTTACAGCATGTCTCAGTCACTGGAAGGGATACACAAAGGACTTAAGAAAGAGCCAGACAGCTGTTGGCAGGCAGTAGTTGTACCTCCTGGAGGGCTTGTATCCACTGAATGAGTTGAAGAAGGTCTAAGTCTAATGTTTAACCAGGAAGACATATGATCAGCAGCATGCCTGTCAAGTTAACGACTAAAATTCAGCTAGTGAGGGACTGAAATCCATGAAAATGTAACAAAATCTACACCCTCCTCCCAACCAATACAGAGCACATGTAAAAAATATATATGCTTACATATTTTGTGGCATTTCATAAACGGGCCATAATGAAGAGGAAGTGGTGAAGACTAACTCACTGAATAATAAAATATCATTGTCAGATGAAAGAAAGTTATTACTGGGAGAAGCTCCAGTAGTCATGTTAACATGGATGACAGAATGCATTTTAAACACTTCTGATGACATTTTTCATTTTGCTTGGTACCCTCTTCCAATCCTTTTCTGGAGCATTCTAGAGGTTCTATTGTTTAAAAAATAAAAACAATTAGAAGCCCTAAACGAGTTCCGAAAAAGATCCATCTAGTTCTGGAATGCTCCATGAGGAGTGGCCAGTTGTCTGTTTTAGAGGGAGGAGCCTGGATGGCGGCTTGTCTGGGCTGGGGCAACAGGTGGTCAGGGGGGTCCTTGTTAAACTGTTTTAGTAGAGAAGCCATTGAAGGGGACAGAGGCCAGGGTTAACAAAGCAGGAGGCAAAGAGCAGTTGGTGCTTTACACTTCAAGTGTGAAACTTAGACAAAGACCATCCAGTAACAATAATGGTAGTGCCAGCATTAACCTTCAAGTAAGCAGGAGAAGTGAGGATCTCCAAACCACCCTAGCAGCATGCACAACGCTGTACTAAATGTAGACATTCATTCCACCCATGGCCGTGACCATGTAACCTTGGGTATTAAACTTGTGTATACGCCTGACCCTAGATGCTTATTGTGAGTAGTCACACATATGTTATGTCATATGTTATGAGAACCTGCCATGGGCCTCACAGACAACTCTGGAACATCTCGAGTCAAATGAACATTTCTAGCTGATTTCCATGGTATAGTATAGTATTGTACTCTATTCTACTCATGGTATGGTATAGTTTTGCCTCTACTCTACCTACTTATGCTTGGTTGCTTTTTTGGTTGTGAAGGTATATATTACCCCACTGTGACAGTTGTGATAAGGGTTGCCAACCATTCTGTAAAATACCGATTTATTCCGTATTTGGAAGATAAAAGATGTGTTCCATATTGAATACACACAGAACACACTTTGTTAAATATTTTTGACCATCCTATCATTAGAAAAACCATGACATTAAAATTACAGATTAGACGACCAATGAAGATCTGTACGGTATTTCTTTTTTTAAACGCATTTAAAGTTACAGTAGCTACATCCATGCCCCCCTCTACTGAACTCTCAGTGCACCCCACTACAACCTGCCCCTGTACCCTCCCTGAGGCTACTGCCAATACACTTTCTTCTTCTGTCTTACCCCACTAAAATAGTGGAAGCCTTTACTTTGAGCTGCTATTATTAACTTAGTGGTAACTGAATTTTGAATAACTTGATGTATACAATCAATGTCCTGCCAACAATGATAGTCTAGCAGAGCGATTTAAAAACTCTCGTTCGGGCTTGTTCAGAACAAGACACTGGCAAAAACATCTGTTTAGTGACCTGCAACATCTACACACCATTAAGGCCTAGTGGTTATGGAGGGTTGCAAAATTGGTTTCCACACCAACACAAAACAATGTGGTGGGGCATCTTGCGCAAGGCATCTAACCCCACATTGCTCCAGAGGAAGTGTCCTGTACCTAGTTCACTGTGATTCACCCTGGACTAGAGCATTAGCTAAATGGTCTGAAGGTAATTCCTGAGATCATACAGGCGGTACTTTGGGAAAACAGATAATCGTAGGGGGGTGGCACCCAGCACATAGAGCGGTTGGATAAGGACTCTTGGCCTGGTTCATTTCAGGCTACTGGAAAGAGAGGTGGATGACAGAAGAGAGAGACCATGCTATCTCTTAAAAGCCTCACGACACACACATGCAGAGAGAGAGAGAGAGAGAGGGAGAGAGAGAGAAAGACAGAAAGACACAGAGAGAGAAACAAAAAGGGAGGGGGAAGAGAGAGAGTAAGAGACTTCTCAGAGACAGAAAAAGATGATAATAAATATGTGTAAGTTAGTCACATGTCACAAGTAACAGTCATTTTTTCCCCCTTTTTCAGTTCTGACAATGTAACCTTTTAAGTAAGGCACCGTAAGACTTCAGAAGGTGGTGCCAGATATTTGGCAGATATGTTAGATTACTAATTGATATCTTAGTAGTAGTGCAGTGTGGCCTTGTTTTGTTATTGTCTAGAATCCCTTTTTTGGTTCAAAGCACCAGTGTTGGCTGCTACTGTTTCTCTCAATGCACAGATGCCATCGCTCCCCATCCATCTCCCGTAGCCATCTCAGCTGCTGTCTCTCTCTCTCTCTCTCTCTCTCTCTCTTCCTCTTCTCTCATCTCTCTCTTTCGGTCTGTCTGTCTCACTCTCTCTCTCTCTGTATGTGTATGTATACTCTCTCCAGCTCCCCAAGAGTGGTTCTTCCAGCAGGGTATTTGGGGGGACTGGGATCAGTTTTGACAGACCAGACCAGCCTGGAATGAAAGGAGGGGCAGAAGATTTAAAACAAGAGGCTATAAAAAGATGCAACCCTCCCACACACCCCCACCCTCAACCCCCTCCCCACCCCTCCCCTCCCACCCCCAGTCTAGCCTCTGGGGTATTGTCTGCACCTCCTTAATTAGCGAGAGGCATTTTCCACCCTCCAAATCATCCTGTAAGGCCTCACAACAGGGGCCATGACCACAAAGTAATTCATAAAATGATTTTTTAGAAATAATTCCAGACATATTGTACTCTGTTTTGTGTGCGGTATCACATGAGGATCTTTTCCTCTGAGGTCCTGGTGTGTTAACACAGCATGTGAGTCAGGGATGAAATCTGTATCAGCCATAATGGTTGGCACAATATGAATATCAAAATATAATATCATAGTGGCTGGTAGATGTTGGACACAAAATAGGTATAAGTCAGAGGCTAATGATTTCTTTTTTTTTTACAATTAATTTGTCAGTGGCTGGTAAAGGTTCACCTTTTGTGAAGTTAATTTCCCCAACTCTGATGTGAGTATGGTGTATTTAAAGGGGGTATTGCCCAAAGGACAGAGACTCCCCATCACTCCCCAAGACTCCTCTGCTTCCTGTCCTTATAAGGCCAGAGGAGCCCCCGCCTCAGTGCTAGCCCAGATGGGCAGCTGATGGAAGGTATAAAACCCTCCAAGAGCGCTTCCTCGTTTCACGCTTCACCCCTCCGTCTCCACCTCTCTCTCTCTCTCTCTCCGTCTCTCACTCCGTTTCCTTCTGTCTGATCTAAGCAAGCGAGCCCATGGCCCCCAAGAAGCCAGAGCCCAAGAAGGAGGCGGCGGCAGCACCGAAGCCCGCGCCCCCCACTCCTGAGCCGGAGAAGCCCAAGGAACCAGAGTTCGACCCAAAGGGTGTCGCTGTGAGTGTCACAGCCCGAGCTGTGTGTGTGTGTGTGTGTGTGTGTGTGTGTGTGTGTGTGTGTGTGTGTGTGTGTGTGTGTGTGTGTGTGTTTTGTTGGACAGTGCATGCTTGGTAGATGACTGCTATTTTCAAGCAATAATAATAATAATAATAATAATAATAAAAAATAATCTCGAAACGTGCTCTAATTCAGTCTGCTCTGAAAGGCTCTGAAATTGTGTGTAATTGCCTCTTAACATGGAAATGAAATGTGTGTGTGGCATGCAAAGTGTGAGAAGGCAGCAAACTGTTCTATGTTCATTTTTTTGTTTCTTTTTCATTTATTAATTTTATTGATCATTTGCCATCATGAGTAATAGGATGATGTGCGGTTATCATCTAGCTGTACTGTTCTCGCTGTCTCTCGCTGCCAGACAGAGGTCCACCTGTTCGATGTGGATCCTAAAGTGCCTTACGTAACTAACTGTGGTACCAAACGCGATAGCAAAGTCGAGGATTCGCCACTCTAATACCGTAACCCCCCCGCTGGATTATTGATGGCCGGTCTAATTGGGAGGCAGATGACTTTGCCATTTTGAAAATTCTGAGATGTGAGAGTTGCTGGCCACGAACCGATGAGTGTGTCAAATGAACTTTATCTTAGGCAGATGCCTTGCCGCTGCCAAGTTTCTCTCCGCTTGCGAGATGACAAACCTATTGTCAAGGCTTGGCACAGGACCTTGCTGTCACACAGCTGAAGGAACAGAGGGATAAAGTGTAGCCAAAAATATTTATACCCTCTGACAAATTGTCTAAAGTGGAAATGAGATTAGGGATATTAAAGAAGGAATTTTTAAACTGTTTAAACTATATCAAATATGTGCTTGGGTGTTTGGTACATCTTCCAACAGTATAATGAGCCCAAGTAAATTTTGTAAAAAGCCCTCCTTACCACAAAACAATTTTCAGAGTGTATCATTTTTGGCTACACTGTATGTTGGTCTTTAACAAGAGCAATGACAGCAAAGAATTAGGTGTCAAGACAGAACTCTGACGTCTTTTAACGTTTGATCATGCCTTATTTAGGGGGTGGTATGCTGGAGTCTTTCACATTTCTGTAAGGGTTTCTCAACCCAAAGTATATGTTAAAAAAAAAAGATAAGTGAGTGTGTGGTCAGTACACATGCTGCCCAAAGTCCCTCAGGGTAGCAAAGAGCTAAGAACAGCCTTTCCTTTTTCACCTTTCAGCCAGGTCCCCAGTCAGAGCTTTGCATTCTTCTCCCTCTCATCACGCTCTTAGTCATTGTCCTTGGGGGACGGAGGGGATAAAGTGTAGGGTATCACTCTAATTCCCCGCACTCCTGAAACATGCAACTGTTATTCTTAGGCGAGTGGGGATGGCATGTGACTGCTGTCCACAGCTGACCTTGGCCAAAATGACCTTAAAGAGCCTTGTGTGTGTGAGTGGGATAGATGTTGAGCAGATGCCTTCACCTCAGTAGAGGCTACCAGGGCCCAGCATGGAGACAAGGGGCTTCATGAATGGCACTTTTGTATACCTTGGAAAGACTGATAGTATTTCGGGTTGTAACACTTTTTTTTGATAATCCACCCACAGAGACTTTCAGATAGTTTGTTGAAATTCAGTGTCATTTTGTTAATTGCTTACTGATTATCACCTTAATCAAACCCAAACCTAACCGTAACCTTAACAAAACATGTAGTTTCAACAAATGTCTTACCATCTGTAGATAGTCTACACAACTATCTGTTGGACTATTTAAAAGAAGTGTGTCCCATTGTTGTCTTGAATGATGAGTATTATTATTATTATTATTATTATTGGTGAAGCCTAAAAGCCTGAATAGTTGTCTTTTGGGCTGTATTAAATATTATTTCAGTGGTCTTTTCTTTGCTTCTTCAGATTGAATTCAATGCTGATCAGATTGACGGTGAGTCTCGCTGAAATCCAAGCCTTTTTCCACAACTGCATGAATACAATCATTTAATTGTATTTAAGGTTTTTTACATATATTTTAAGTTTTAAAGTTAAAATACACCATAATAATCCTAATAATCCCATAATAATCCCAAATCTATAAAACCTTCACAGATAAGGTACTTTTGCATTTGGTATCTAACCTCTGTGAATGAACTGGCTAACTGGCTGGCTGTTTGCTGATGTGCCTGTAGAGTTCAAAGAGGCCTTCATGCTGTTTGACCGGACTGCTAAAGGCGAAATGAAGATCTCGTACGCTCAGTGTGGTGACGTCATGAGGGCGCTGGGTCAAAACCCCACCAACTCGGAGGTCATGAGAGTCCTGGGCAAACCCAAACCTGAAGGTAGTCCAGCAATGACCTTTCATGACCTTTCACCTTTAGGTCCAACACTGTGCTAAAAATATGACCTCTCATAAATTACCTTCACATCTTTGTTGTATGAATTTCACTGGTACATAATACCCAGAAAAAAACGTTGGTGTAACCAAACATTTGATAAATGTTTTATAATATTATTTAAATAACACCTCGTGTTTTAAATTGAACACGATCATCACGACCACATTGAACACAACCAGAGATCATCAATGCAAATCAGCACTTTTTTAAACCTTGGTATTACTCAGATCACTCAAAAACTTTTTTTTTGCATTGCTGGCTTTTTTCCTCTTCAGAGATGAACACCACACTGATCGACTTTGAGACCTTCCTGCCCATGTTCCAGCACGTCTCCAAGTCGAAGGACAGAGGCACGTTTGAGGACTTCGTGGAGGGCCTGCGTGTTTTCGATAAGGAGGGCAATGGCACAGTCATGGGGGCGGAGCTTCGTCACGTACTCGCCACGCTGGGTAAGCGCTCCTCAGGCCCCTCCTCCCGTTCTCCTCTCCACAGAATGGCACTGTGTTTGTCCAATGGGGAATAGGCTGTGGGAATGCTAATCCAATGTGTACAAGGCTGTGGGCGTGCTCATCCAATGGGGACAGGGCTGTTAGCGTGCTTATCCAATGCGGACAAGGCTATGGCCGTGCTCATCCAATACGGACATGGCTGCGGTCATGCTTATCCAATGGGTATTATTCATTTGATGCCTACACAGAAGGAATGCTTTCCAGCTGTTTGTGCAGCCACATCCATGTTCAGGCCGACTCAGAGTGTTTGTAGTTTTCAGGATTGTGTGTGTGTGTGCGTGAGTGTGTGATGCTGTTTACACACCTGTGTTCTGTGTGGTTGGTGTGCAGGTGAGAAGATGACGGAGGGAGAGGTGGAGCAGCTAATGGCAGGACAGGAAGATGGCAACGGCTGCATTAACTATGAAGGTGCCAACCACACGCAGCACCCACACTGTACACACACTTGTCCACAACAAACTACTTTACACCTGTGAGGCCTTATGTCATTTCCTGTCAATTCCTCTCTCTGTCTTTCTCTCTCTCTCTCTCTCTCTCTGTCTCTCTCTCTCTCTCTCTCTCTCTCTCACCCACATACACATATGTAGCATCACTCACTCAAAGATGCAGCATCACTCACTCAAAATCACTGTCTCTGTTTTACAGCATTTGTTAAACACATCATGGCTGGCTGAACGAAGATCATAATCGTGAAAATCTTACAACTCATCAACAAGGTAGAACTTAAGCATAGACACATGATCCTTTATTGTGGCAAAGATTTGTTGTACATTTATTCTAAAAATGTCAACTAATGGATAACTTAAGTTTCCTGACTCTGATTATCTTCACCACTTTCAAAGTAATAGTGTCTATATTGTCCTGTCCTCTCCTCAGGATCAAAACCCTTCCAGGATAGTGAGCTCCATCATCTCTCTGTATTTCCTGCCTATGTGTGTGTCTATCCTGGTCCGGACAAGCCCCTGTTTTTCCTCAGATTCTCTCCTTTTGTATTTATTTTCTGTTTGTGCTTCAATAAATGTCAGTCGTAAAAATAAGGACCACTAAGCTGTTGGTGTCAGAGATCAGCCTGTGGGAGGATGCCACGCTGATCACACTGAGTAATTCCTCATTAAGTAGTCATCACAGCCACCATCCAGGCGGCTAAGGCTATTACATTTGACATTCTCAATAATAATGTTTCATGTTTGAATTTGATATACACATTTCAAGAGAATAATATCTATCAAAGAGCTTGTTTGCAGTAGAGGACAAACAATCGTTTTACTATTTTTTGGCATTTTTATGGCTTTATTGATAGGACAGTAAAGATGGTGACAGGAAATCAGTGGGAGAGAGAGATATGGGCTAATTGGGAGAGGTTGGGAAATGACCCAGGCCAGACGTGAAGCTGGGTCCCCATAAGCACTTGCCCGTTCATGGTATGGGTTACTTGTTAAAGTGTGTAAGAAATGATTACATGATGCATCCATGTAAAAGCAGGCTGAGTTTAGACAGCTGTTCCCCTGAGTTGGGTGATCAACGAGGTTTCATTCAGTCTGATATAATTAACCCTAATGATAGCACCATTTCATTTAAAGATTCCACTCTGGGGCACACACACAGGGACACGCACATGTACATGCACACACACACACACGCACACACACCCACACGTGCATGCACACACACAACATCAACCCTGTTGTTGTCCACTCTTTAAGCTAATGTTATGTTCTGGAGCGCAAAGTCAACACTAAATGTTGCCCTTCAAAGGATTAGAGAGTGCTCAGGAGAGAAATATCATCTGTGCCTCCTGTTGTATGACAGATGAGAGAGACAGACAAAGAGAAACAAAGCAATAGACACATAGAGAGTTCTGGGATGTTTTATGTATTTGTTTTGTTGTGAGCTGTTGCCTTTGAAATTCTGTCATGTCTGCTGGAAGAGATGGATGCTGAGACGCATGTCACCACCAAATCCCGCAGCTGTCCCACTTGTGTGTGAAGGTCCCGGGGACTTATTGCTTTTAATGCCAGTAACCCATTGTGTCTGAAGATCCATAAAAACTAACAATAGATGCACCCTGTTCTACAGATCCTCAGTCTCAACAGCAAAGTACTCAGCTGATTGATCCTTTTAATTTCGTTTATTAAAAAATATATTAAAAATTGCAATGCAGATTCCAGCACAAACACTTCACATTAAGGAACCAGACCTGACCCCGACCCGGGCCTGATCCATCCCAGAGTCAGACGCTACGAGTCAGACGCTGATGGTAGGGGCTGCCCTTGGGCCTCATGACAATAGCTCTGACCTAAGATGTGAGGGGGCAGCTTCGCCAAAAATAACCTCTTGCCTGGGTGGTGACGGCTAGGGTAATCTAAGGGTTAGAAACTCAGGGGAACAGGGGGGCTTCTCTTAAATACCAGGCATGTCCCACCACTTCTGAAGCCCTCTCCACACCTCGACAGCTGACTCTAGCAACCGCTCAGCGGCCTTCGCATCGCACACCGTAAAAATGCCAGCAGCGCACGTCAGAGCTGCTCTTGTTAGTTTTACGAGCATAACAGGCGTCTTGCATTCTGAAGACAAGGGTGTGAATTTAAAAAAAAAGAAGCCACACCTAAAGAAATGATGCAGGTACAGTACACTGTGTTGTAAATCACTACAGACAATAAAGTTACCTATAAAGTTATTACAATAGGGTTATTTAGAGGTGTATGGTTGTGGCCAAAACTGCTATTGTAATTTAATTCAAAGTACTGTAAAGTGTTGATCCCTTTCCAGAGGCAAAAGCCAAAAACAAAAACTTAACTCACAAGTTTAACATGTTTCAATTTAACATGTTTTCTTAATCTCTGGTGACATATTAGTACCACTTAATGATATGGAATGAATGTCTTATAGTCCTATAGCACCTTTATATTACATCATGCACTGAATGCAAATAGCCTCCAGAATTTTCCAGTTTAAACAGTAGGCCTACATGGTGAACACAATGCATTGAATAGAAACTTTTCACATGCCTAATAGAACAGGAGCCTGCACAGATTTAACAAGGACTTTATGGGCAGAGCCGTGTAAAATGGTTAGTTTAACATTGTTTCCCTCAGCATACAAATGTCAACCATTACGTTTCAAACCATAACAAAACTAGTAACACAAGATGTACATTTTCAGCCCGTCACCAGTGCGCATGAGCCCTGGTGTGCGTCAACCATGTAAGCCAATCGTGAAAGGCTACTGATGTCACGTGTGTCCAATGAATGTACGGACCGGTAATATTTAAACTAGACTTCTTCGTCGAGAAGAATATAGATACATATTCCTTACAACTGTAGCACCATGCAGGCTCTTAGTGCGGAACATACGAAAATGTACTATTATGAAAACAGATTACAAACTTATTCAGGGTGGCCATTTGAGGAGGACTGCATTTGCACTCCCGAAAATGTAAGTAACCTTAAACTCCAGCGTTAAAACGGCTACTAACAACAGGGTTTAGGTTAGCATAGCATACCATGTTTAGATATGTCATTTTTACATTACCGAAAAGAACAGTCAATAACCGTGCTTGCAAGGGTGTATTTTTATTTTTGTGCAGCTGTATATCAGGGTTAAGACATGCTTTTTGTCGAAACTGGCAGATGGTGTAATGTGAGCATTACAATCTTAGCTGAACGTTGCCCCAACTATGTCCATAAGGCTTTAATGACATTACTGCCTCACTTATTTAACGTTTATTTTTTTGATTTCTCAAGATGTCTAAATTAATTGCTTTTCCAAAAACGTTCGTATTCCCAGATGGCTAAAGCTGGCTTTATTCACACGCCCAGCGACAACTGTCCGGATGTAGCACAGTGCTTCTTCTGCTACAAAGAACTGGAAGGATGGGAGCCTGAAGACGACCCAGTGTAAGGAACTGACTCATGACAAATTTGACCATGTCCATGAAGATGTAATGATTGTTTTTACAACATCACGACGTATTACAATACTTAAAAGTGCTAAATGTTGGATAGTGTGTCAAAACCGGGCACTGCAGTCAATTCAAAGCATTGTAAAACATTGTTCTACCTCTAGAGGCGCGAGGCAAAACAAACTCGTGCTGGCCGTCCTTTTTCTAGTCGGAGAAATCAGTAAACGTGTTTCATTAACCTCTGGTGACGCATAAGGACAATTCCATTACTGCTTGCCGTACATTTATTACATACAGCACCTATCAGCCTAACAAGAAGCATCATGGGATGCCCTATCAAAACCATGGTCCTTAGGCCACTGTCTATTTGTTGCCGTTTTGTTTCCTTGTATGTCCATTGTTACAAGCTTTGTTTGAATATCCACACTCTATTGTTGCCTTTCTTATTGTGAATTTTTTTTATTTATTTTTTTTACTTTTAGGAAGGAACACAAATCGCACTCTCCAACCTGCAATTTCATCTTGCTACAGAAGTCTGTGGATGAGCTGACTGTAGAGGAACTTCTCAAGTTGCAGAAGGAACGACAGAAATTTCTCATTGTGAGTTGGGGGTACAGGGTGGGACATAATACAGTTAAGAGAAACCAGCCTGGCTCAGAAATGTTAATCTTTCAACATTACTGACAACAGCTGTGTCCCGAATAGTTGCTGAAGTGATTTCCAAATGTTTCCAACAAGAGAACATTTTCATATTTTGCTTTAGGGTTCAAAACCAAACCCATGCGTCTTTGTAGCATATTAGTGACTCAACCGGTTTTCACTAGGCCCAGCACAAACACTTTACTGAAACTGAAATGTAATGGTAATCTGACTGCATTTATAACAGTAATTCCTGTACTCTGCAGAGTGTACCCAAAAGGCTTTACATTAAATGCCCTTACATTCACCTATTCACATCCACATTCACACACTGGCGCCTTGCATGGCAGCCTTCGCAACCGATCAGCACACCAGGAGCAGTATGGGGTTCAGTGTCTTGCTCAAGAACACTCCTGGCCTAGCCAGTGCCACAAAGGTTTTAAGTGCAGTATCACCAGTTCTAACAACAGCCCCTCTGTATGTAGGGTTTGGGTAAATAAAAGGCAGTGTCAATACCTCTGCTTTTGGGTTGAATTTCAACACCTGGATGTTTCAGATGCCTAGCTACTTGGTTAGTTTAAAGTGTAGCTGTGGATTATGTCATGTCTATTTACAAAGATCCCCCCCCCCATCCAATCACAGAAAAAGAGCTGCAATCAAGCTATTGAAAAATTTGAAGAAGCTGCAAAGAAAAAAAGAGCTGACATCATCAAAGCCATGGATCAATGAGCCATATTCTACATTTCCCTTCAGAGGTTTTATTTCTTTGTCTGTATTTGTCTATATTTGCTGAATTCTGTTTTCTTGTTCTGTACAGTTAGTAATAAAACATCTTCGTAGTAAAGGTGATTCCCATTGCTTATTGTAATTGCACTGCACACCACAATGCACGCACACAGCAGCTGCAACCTGCATTTAAGCCAGGGGGCAGCTATGACGTTGGTAGTCTTGGAGCAGAGTATTGGGACACTACTGTCCTCAAGGTACCTCGGCGGCTCTTCCTGCAGTTGGTGGATTTGTACCTGTTACCAGAGGTGGACATCCCAGGTTCAGAAAGTAGAAGTCCTACCAAACATTTGTTCCAGCCAATTCACTAAACCAGCGGATGCTAACTGGTGCCAGTCTTCAGCCAAGTAGATAAGCTGATTAGCGAATTCACTTGTTAGGAGCACAGGCAGAAGGAATATCTGGAAGGACTTTTACTTTCTCAAGACGGTTTGTCCACCTCTGCCTGTGACCCTCCAGTCACAGGTTTGTTACCTTAACCACCACCAGACCACCACTGCCCCTTGCGCCAGTGTCACCACAGGTTTTGTTTTAAGTGCAGCATCACCTGTTTCAAAAACAACACTTACCTGTCACCACAACAGGTAAACACTACAAATCAGTTTTAATTTATGTGCACTAATGGTGTTTTTTTTTTTTTTCTTTAAAAGATGCTAATGTGTTCTTGTCTACTGCATTTGTCTACAGGCTTTAAATTTAATACAGTGAATTAGCAACATATTTTGCATACTACACAGTGCACTGCATTATTCAGAGCATCATCAATTCAGTGAATAACATTGGGACTGTTTGACAGCTTGTTGGACATTTTAATGAATTCAACTCTTTTGCATGACATGCATATGGAATGATCTGTTGCAATTTGGTCACATAAAGAAAAAAAAAAAAACACGAGTGCCTGGAATGCCGTCATGATAAACAGCTGAACAGTGCAAAATAAACCAGCAACAACTGGTTTTCTGTGAGACCTGAACTACCTATGGCTATAACGTCAGTCCTCCTCAGATACAATACGGAAAAACAGCCGTAATTGAGCAAGTGTGGTATGGGTTTCAGATTTGTTGTAGTTGACAGTTGAGATAGTTGTACTGATACACAGAGCACACTGTCCATTATCTGGATTCACTATTAAGGTATCTGGAACTTCATGGAACTATAAGGTAATTGGAACACCCACTGAAACTGTAAGATATATATATCTATATATATATATGGAACACCCACACGCTTACTGCAACGAGAAAAGGCATCGGTTATGTGAAGTATGATTGTATATGATGAGTTCGGAACGGTTCCCTTTTATCTTTAATCTTTTCAAGTGCAATAAACCCTAAATTACGTGTCTAAGCTAACCCTTCAATGTAAACACAAAAAAAAAAAAAAAAAACATACTCGAGTCCCTGAGTCCAATAGAAATATTCTCCTCTTTATGTAATTGATTTGATTGCTTTAGTCAATGGAGAGCTGATCTACCTGATCTACTTTATGCACTAAAGTAAGAAGGAGAGGTCATAAGGTGCATTGTACTTGTGCAAGTCCCAGGCCCACACCAGCAGAGGTGAAGGCCGGGCACGTGATGCTCAGGTTCAGCATATTGCACCTGGATCAGTACCTGCTCAGTGGCACTTCCGAAGAAAAGGCACTGCTGTAATACAACACAAACTGGAGCGTGGTTAATGAACCGATTGCAATGTTTGTAAACACAGCCTTCAGCACGTGCATGCGCTCGCACGCACACATACACACACACACATACACAGTCAAACATACACACACACCCCTTCACATCACGCTGAATGAAGGCAGCATTGGTGGAGTGTTTCTGCACTTTCTCATTTGTGGCTGCGTTCCTGTTGAAACTCCACACAGATCTTCCAGGTGTCCACACACTGGGCGAGAAGGATGTCTTCAGGGAAGAACTGTTCCACTTCAGGTGAAGCATCCATGTCTTTCCTCTCAATGTAAGACACCAAGGTGTCCTTAAGCCTGGAGAGGAACACACAGTACAGTGGGTTAAACACAACTTCAAGCCCAACACAAGTGAAAAGCACATCAAGGATCAAATAAACATGACTAAGACCTTATTTCTTCAGATTGGTACCATGTGAAATGCTATACTGGCTTGGTTATGGTCAACTGGTTATTCCTTCAGGTGTATGTGCTCACCCCCAGTCGGGCCGGAAGAGCTCAGGGTCCCGCAGGCCCTTCAGCTTCAGCTGCAGGAACTCGTGCATCTCCAGTACAAAACCACTGGCCCCGCCCTTGGACAGGAAGCCAATCAGCTGCTTGCGTGCCTCCTCATCCAGCGGCTGCTTGTAATCTTCAGACACGCCCACAAATGGGTCCTGCAGCACACACAGACACGTGGGATTTGATCAGATCACCCTCACTCTCACACACTCACAGGGAGGCGTACATGTACAGTACGTACACAAATACACACACATACAGCAAGTTGTGTTACACAAACACACTGAAAAGTACAGTCAAACACACATTTGGAAACGGGGACAGCAGCATCATCATTGAACTTCTAATGCACATACATGCACGCACACACACACAAATCCTTACCCTCTTGAGACGCAGCATGCTCTGAGACTTGAGTGAGGAGAGGAGTTGCCACAGTGCCACAGCGTGCTTCAGGCTGCACCTGCTCAGGGCCTGCCACACAGAGAGAACACACAGCACATAACTATATGTGGCCCTAGGTGTGCGTTTGGGCCTGCCACACAAAGAGAGAAACAACACAGCACTGCACATGACTATGTATCTGTATAGGCAACAGAGAGAGAGAACAGAGCACTGCAGTTAATTATGTGTGCGTATGGGCGAGCCTGCAGGTAGTGGCCCAGCTGCATGTATGTGTGTGTGTGTGTGTGTGTGTGTGTGTGTGTGTGTGTGTGTGTGTTACCTTGAGGATGTGTGGGGGCATGTGGTCCCCCATCTGCAGCACGTCCTGTAGGTAGGGGCCCAGCTGCATGTATGTGTGTGTGTGTGTGTGTGTGTGTGTGTGTTACCTTGAGTATGTGTGGGGGCATGCGGTCGCCCATCTGCAGCACGTCCTGTAGGTAGTGGCCCAGCTGCATGTATGTGTGTGTGTGTGTGTGTGTGTGTGTGTGTGTGTGTGTGTGTGTGTGTGTGTTACCTTGAGGATGTGTGGCGGCATGTGGTCCCCCATCTGCAGCACGTCCTGTAGGTACTGGCCCAGCTGCATGTGGGGGTGGGCAGCGGTGGTGGCCAGGAAGCCCAGTGAGAGCTCCACGGCCCCCAGGGCGTCACACACCTCGCTGAAGCCACTCAGCTCCCCCGTCACGGATGACAGCGTCAGGGAGGGCAACGGCTCCTGAGGTAAACACCACAGAATTAACTTTGCAAAATGTGAATTTTGTGACACTGACAAATAAATGGTAAAATTTACCAGCCACTCAACAGTAAATTATTATTTTGTGTCCGAAATCTACCAGCAACATTCATATTTGGCTGGTGGCTGGTAACAATTCCTATCATTGGCACACACAAACCACACATACACGCATGCACATAGGTTACTTTGTGATCTTCACATTTTATATGATGAGGACACATGCATACTTTGACAAAAGTGTTGAGTCAACTACAGTACAAGGCTTCTCAGACAGTTCCCCAAACATTATGGACAAAAAAAACAACAGGCAAGCATCACTAAATACCAAGGCTATTTTTTTTATTAGTGAAATGACTACAAGCATACCTAGGAATAATATGCTTGTTGACACAGATAAACATTTAAAAAAATTACTGTAGATACATTTATCTGATTGCAAGGACTAAAATGTATTAACATTTTATACAAAATGGTAAGGTTTGTAATGTATTACTTAAAGACCGACTCATTATGGACAACTGTAAAAGCCTCACCTGTGGAACTTTTGCTTTGACATCCCGGAAAATGTTTTCATAATTTCTGTCATGTCTGTTCACCAGAGTTGGTATTCCCTGTGAAAAATGAGACAGTGAGACAGGTAGATAAAGTGTGAGTGTTGGTATTGGCTGTACAGAAAGAGGCAGACAGGTGGTTAAAGTGTGAGTGTTGGTATTTCCTGTGAGGAATGAGGGTGAGAGGGAGAGGAAGAGATAGAAGCAAGTCATAGAAAGAGGGAATGTGGAAAAAGAAGAGAGAGAGAGTGTGAGAGTGAGAGAGAAAAAAAGACAGTCAGGCAGAGTGTGTAGACTCCCATGTTGAGTGTGATGTGGGGCTTGCCTGTATGTGAGTGAGAGAGAGATGAAGAAAGTGTGTGTGTGTGTGTATGTGTGTGTGTGTGTGTGTGTGTGCCCTCACGTTGAGTGTGATGCGGGGCTTGCCCTGCAGGAAGCGAGTGAGGAGCTGCTGCTGTATCTTGGGCAGGTCGTAGTCGGGCAGGGTGCCTCCCCCGCGCTCCACGCTGTACTGGCAGTGAGA
>CM059266.1:21666023-21788523 GCA_030347295.1 Setipinna tenuifilis | reverse complement strand
GACACTAGCAGGAACTGTCAACAGCACCCGAATGAACTTTATTTTTTTCCCGGCGCTACCAAACTGCAACAAATGCTGTCTTGTGTTTTCCTGTCACACTGTTGAAGCAATTCCAGCTACATCTTGTATGAAGTGTGAGATAAAAATGCAGTTTATTATTATTATTATTATTATTATTATTCTAAACAGATGTTTCAGTTTTTGAATCCATTCAGCTGACCTCCACATCCAGCATTAGCACTTTACCTATAAGCTTAGTATAAGTCATTGGAATCAGGTTATACCAGCTGCATGCTACTACTAGATCCAGAGATCGTCTGAATGAATTCAGAAAGTAAAACTAAACTAAACAACTCTAAGAGAGTTGGAAAATGAGCCTAGTTTATAAAAAAAAAAAAACTAGAAACAAAGTCCACGACACCAGTGGGCTCCCACAAAAAGTATTAGAATCAAACATGGAGTTATGGGCATGAACCTTTTCAACTTTCCTTTTTTTGGTCCAGCACCCAGAAGACTTGAGACAGATGTAGGTACTTTATGCCCCCACACAAAAAGAGCCTATTTCCCAAAACAAAAAAAGTGCGGTGTTCCTTTAAGTACTTTGAGGCAGCGGAGGTAGCTGCACTACTCACTGTGGCCCTGTGGCAGTGAAGCCGGCGACAGGAATGTGGTCCCGGCCTCCGATCTCAGCGTTGCAGTCCGGACAATGGCTGACCTGCATGGGCTGCCCACACTAAGGGACAGAGAGAGATGGAGGGAGAGAGGGGGGAGATAGAGAGAGAGGGACACTTCATTCATGTTTATGACTGTTGTCATTAATTGTCATTCAATTTTTGCAATATCTGCATACAAAAAATATCAACATTACAAAAACTGAATCACATTTAATAGCAACAAAATGAAGTGTCATTAATGTTCATGTCATGTCACTGTTATGTAAACGCCTTCAATTAAAATGTAAGCAGATAGGCATGACTGAGGCATGACTGATACAGATGAATGGATGGAAACCTGACTTGTGACAGCATTGTGCCGCAAACTTTCATAATTAATTAATAAGTAATGGACTCACCTCGCCCACAGTGCATGGGTGACCATTGGGGCAGACTAGAGGAAGAGGAGAGAGAGAAACACACGCAGTATAAGAACCACAAATGGGTTGTTTAGGCTACAGTGCTACTGACGCTGACTATATGTGGCTATTAGTAAGGTTAAGTTAGGTTGAGTTAAGTTATGCTAGACTACAGTGCTACTGTCGCTGACTATATGTGGCTATTAGTAAGGCTAGGTTAGGTTATGCTAGGCTAAAGTGCTACTGACATTGTCAGAGTTGCAGCAACATGAATAACACAAAAAGGCACAACATACAGTACAGCATACAGCACAAACACAGCATTAGCTAAAGAGACAGAAGTGGAGCAGCCACAGGCTAATGCTAACACTGGCGGTGGCGTGCTGGAGCTGAGTACTTACAGTACCACTGCAGCTGCCCCATGGCCTGCTGGGCTACGTGCAGCATGTCGTCAGGCATAGTGGGGAGGTAGGCCGCCTGTACACACACACACACACACACACACACACAAACAAACAAATCAACAATGTTATTGTACTGCACTTGTATAGCGATGTGATTATATTATCAGCATAGTGCCTATTATCAGCCAGTGCCTATTATCAGCCGTTGCTTGTTTATAAGATGTTTAATGTTCTCTTTGGGCCTAGGAAGCGCTGGAATTTCAAATTCTGTGTGTGTTCTGTGTGTCAAATTCTGTGTGTGTTCTGTACATATGTTTTTTTGACAATAAAGCCGACTTTGACTTTGTATAAGACAACTGGACAAGCCCTCTCGGGCGTCACCCACAGAATGTCACTCTCACAGACAGGACGTGTGCATACCTGCATGTCAGCGGGCCGCAGCGCGAGCCGCTGAAGGGGGGACAGCACCCCCTCCTGGCCACAGAGCAGAACGGCAGCGAGGTGGACGCACAGCTCCGTGATGGTGTGCTCCGCTCCGGAAGATTGCGGCCGAACGCTCAGCGCTCCGAGCTGGTTCTTCACCAGGCCCACGGCGAAGGCCTTCTGCTCCGGGGTGGCCAGCACAGCACACTGGCCCACGAAGGCCTCCAGAGCCTGGGCCTGCTGAGAGGGGCAAAAAGGGTCAAGCATTAGGCACACACTGACACTGCTACACTCCAGTATGGGCTGCATACAGTACCCCACTGTTATCAGTGAAATTATAATTTTAGTAACAATTATATAATTATATTTAGCATGTTTCCTTAATCACTGATGACAAATCATGACAATTTTATAATTACTTACTGTGTTTGTGTGTGTGTGTGTGTGTGTACCAATCAAAGCTACACATATAGGAGAAACATTTTCCCATTAAGGTAGGAACCAGAGGAATAGGGTTCACACAAATTGTGTTTCCCACTAATCTAACAGTGTTTTTCTTGCTCATTTTGTTGTGTCAAAACATTACTTAGGGGTCAGGCATGGGTTTAGTCTGTGCAGTTTAGTATTCTTCAGTTATATTATAATAGGAGTCAATGGGAGTACCCCATAAGGATATTACTGTAAACTTGTATGTGTGTGTATATGTGTGTGTGTCTGTGTGTGTGTTACCTGCTGAGAGGGGTGCTGGCTTGTATCGTTTCTTCTGTAAAGACAGGTGACTTCTCTGAAGAGAGCCAAAAGCAGAAACACACTCCTCTTTATGGGAGGACTCCTGCTGCCCTGTGGCACACAAACACAGGCAACACATTAGACACACACACACACACACACACACACACACACAGGCAACATATTAGACACACACACACACACACACACACAGAAAAACAAACATCTCTCTCTAACTCCCTCATACACACACACACAGAAAAACAAACAACAAACACAGACACACACTTACATCGCAGGCCTTTTGTATCCTCTCAATCTTGTCCTCAATCATGGCTTTTGCGATGGCATCTCTGATGGTCTTGTAGTCTCCTTCACACACCAGGAACTGGTCCATCTGCCCGCCCTCCTGAGTCTTAACACAGAATGGCGTTGCTCAAGCATTATGGGGATGAAATGCATGTACTGATAATAATATATAAATAATATATAAATAATACATTATTTGAGTCACATGTATTCCTTGTATAAAGCAGTCTGAGAAAACACAACATATGCACCTAGAAAGAGTACATTTGGGGAAGAGACTACAAACCTTACCTTAACATACTTTTGTTTGGGAGAACACTTAGCAATTTATTATTATTTATTTGTATTATTTTTTAATATTTATTAATTATTTTATTAAATTATTATTAATTTATTATTTCCTGAGCCCTGAGTCAGTCGTTCTATTGTTGGGTTTGTTTGCTAAGTTACAGAGTCTAGCTGGTCTGTGGAAATTTCCAGGACACCTGATCAGTGTATTGTGCAATAAACACTAGTCTTCAGCTACAATTCTTGACAACAATAAGCCAGCAGTCATCAAGGTCAACATTTGCTGTGGACTGTGGTTTGCTACCAAGTCCAGTCCTTTTCAAGTAGGTGTCATTAGTAAACACTACTGAATGAGCCTTCAGGTGTACTGAACCTTTTGGCCAATCACTGGGTCAGAAAGCCTTAGGCAGTGGTTACTAAATTTAAACATAACTGCTACGCACCTCCTTCGAGAATCTATGTCTTACAGATGTGGCAAAAAATATGATTTTGATGTTGACTCTGATTAGCACCAGCTCTGAGCCTACCTGCTGTGAGACCTGTATATATATATATGTATACACACACAGACACACACACACACACACACACACCTGCTGTAGGACCTCTTCAGGAAACATCCACTGCAGCTGGGGGTCTCCCAGAAGCATCTGGACGAACTCGGCTCCGTGCTGGCTGCGGATCTTGCGGATGAGGTAGACTCGGTACCAGTCGTTCTTGCTGAGCACACACAAACTCCTCACCTCAGCCAGGAACGTGTCCGTTTCTGCCAGAGGTTGCTCTTGACCTCCTATAAACAAACACATACGTTTCACAAATACATACAGCTGTGGATATTAAGAGACCACTTCATATTGAGGTTTCTAAAGTGAAGTTAAAGTTAAGTTATTGCCTTAATCCTGGGCTGCACAGGATGAGCTCTCCTACATGTGTTGTGGGTGTGTAGGCACTGGTGATTTGTGTTGCAGTTTCCTGTAGTTGTAGGTGTGTAGGGGCTGGCGATGAGCTCTGTTACATGTGTGTTGTGCTTACCTGTAGGTGTGTAGGGACTGGCAATGTAGTGGTGTAGGAATTGGCGATGTGTGTTTGTGGTTACCTGTAGTTGTAGGTGTGTAGGAGCTGGCGATCAGCTCTGTTACATGTGTTAAATGTGTGTTTTGGTTAACTGTAGTTGTAGGTGCAGGCATTGGCGATGTGTGTTGTGGTTACATGTGTGTGTTGTTTTTACCTGTACTTGTAGGTGTGTAGGCGTTGGCGATGTGTGTTGTGGTTACCTGTAGTTGTAGGTGTGTAGGCGTTGGCGATGTGTGTTGTGGTTACATGTGTGTGTTGTGGTTACCTCCAGTTGTAGGTGTATAGGTGTTGACGATGCAGTGTGTTGTGGTTACCTGTAGTCGTGAAGGAGCCGGCGATGAGCTCTGCGGCCGTGTCGAGGGTGAGGCGTACGCGGGCGAGCTGCTGCAGGACTTCGACGCAGACGGCGTGTGCAGACGCAGACCCCCCGTGCAGGAAGTCGTGCAGGAAGGAGCCCTCTGCCTCCAGACACGCCTGCTGCTCCTTCACTGAGCGCCACTGCAGCCTCTCAAACATGGAGTCCTGGAACACACACACGCACACACACGTGCACGCACACACACACAGACATACACACACACACACACACAGAATTATAATTATATATTAAGAAGAGTTCAGATGCAAAAAAACTCTCAGTGCCCCATTAGAAATATTATGATTTATATTTATGAATATCAGGTAATATCAATTGGATTTTTTGAGTTTTGAAAATTCTTTAAAATGGACAGTGAGGTTTTTTGTAACCAAACATTTAATATAATTAGATGCATCATATCTAAGGCTAGTTGTATGAAAATTTTCATAAGATACACACAGACAGAAACATACACACACACACACACACACACACACACACACACACACACACACACAGACACACACACACCTCAAAGCAGTTGATATAGAGTGTGTAGAGCTCTGATTTGTCAGATTCGTCCAGGATGTTACTGCGCTCCACCGCAGTCAGGTGTTGCTGTAGGTACACCTTCACCTCCTCAAAACTACACGACAAAGACAACAAAACACACCTGTTCACCTCTGAGAACTCTTCCAACCCAACACAGAGAGGGAAACAATGCTGAGGTAACACTTTATTTTGTGGGTCCATTTTTAGTATTGTTATCCAAATGTAACAACATGTAATATTATGTGCGTACACTGTACATACCCTAACACTAATCCTAATCCCAACCCTAACCCTATGGTACAGTGCAAGTACATAATGTTGCATAATGTTACACACTGTTACAAACTTTGTTGCCCTGTAGTTCATGATGTAGATACTGTAGTTAGTGTAGCGGGGAGTGTAAATATACGCGTGTTCCGCTATGTTAACAGATTAGGTAGCCTGTGGCTGCTCTGACACACCTGTATTTGAGGAGGAGTTTCAGCACCACAGAACGCACTACTGGGTTTCTGTCCACAGTGTCATCAAATGGAGACAGAGCCTTGGTCAGGATGCGCTTGTTACCTGGGAGGAGATATTACAGGTATTACATTACACTGGGCATACAGCAAGACATGTTTCTATGCCTGAAAATATCAAAAAACATTTCAAAGTTATTATGCAGGAGGTGCAGGATGACCTCTGGGCTGGGTGGGGTGTGTGTGTGTGTGTGTGTGTGTGTGATGGTGTGTGTGTGTGTCTCACGTGTGATGGTGGGCAGGGTGCCGGCGTCCACCATGAGCAGGGAGAGGAGGTGGAGGATGACCTCTGGGCTGTGTGTGTGTGTGTGTGTGCGTGCGTGTGTGTGTGTGTGTGTGTGTGTGTGTGTGTGTGTGTGTGTGTGTGTGTGTGTGTCTCACGTGTGATGGTGGGCAGGGTGCCAGCGTCCACCATGAGCAGGGAGAGGAGGTGCAGGACGACCTCTGGGCTGGGCGGGGTGTGTGTGTCTGTATGTGTGTGTGTGTGTGTGTCTCACGTGTGATGGTGGGCAGGGTCCCGGCGTCCACCATGAGCAGGGAGAGCAGGTGGAGGATGACCTCTGGGCTGGGCGGGGTGTGTGTGTCTGTATGTGTGTGTGTGTGTGTGTCTCACGTGTGATGGTGGGCAGGGTCCCGGCGTCCACCATGAGCAGGGAGAGCAGGTGGAGGATGACCTCTGGGCTGGGCGGGGTGTCGTGGCTGAAGCACACACTGGACACCAGCGCGATGAAGAAGCTGTTGCAGCGCTGTCTGAAGTGGGCGTTACGCGTGATGAGGGTCCTGTGCACACAGACAGACAGACAGCAGACAGACAGACAGACAGGCAGGTAGACAGACAGACAGACAGGCAGACAGATATACAGACAGGCAGGCCGGCAGGCAGACAGACAGACAGACAGACAGACAAAACACAGTGGTGAGCTCCTCACAGCTCAATTTTATACAAACACACACATACACACATATGCATTAGTCTGCACATGCTGATGCTACATGGCAGGTTTACCAAGAAACAATACCTCAGTAAACAATACACAAAATAATACTGAATTTTAACAAACTATCTGAAATGTGTCTTTTTCGGAGGACTATGCATATAAAGTGTTCCCACATATTTTGTCTCTGTCCATGAAACATGAGCTGGCATGTGCATCTCAGCTGTGTCTGAGTGTGAGTATGTGTGTGTGGGTGTGTGTGACGGGGATGGAAATTGGCACCAGCCAAATGCTGGTAAAATATGAAAGTGGCTGGTAGACCTCCGACACACAGTAATAGTTGTCAGTGTCTGGTAAACGTTCACATTTTGCAAAGTTAATGTGTGTGTGAGTGTGTGAATGAGTGAGTGTGTGAGTTAATGTGAGTGTGTGTGTGTGTGTGTGTGTGTGTGTGTGTGTGTGTGTGTGTGTGTGTGTGAGAGAGAGAGTGTGTATGGGTTCCGTACTGGATCTCCTGTGAGGGCTGTAGCTGGTAGTCATCGGGGACGGGCTGCATGCACAGGGGGCAATACATGTTCCCGGGCCCCAGCCACTGGCGCAGGCAGGCCAGGCAGTAGATGTGGTCACAGGGGAGGGCCAGCGGCTCCTTGGGGTCCCCCATACACACGGGGCACAGCTGCACCCCAAACCTGCATTTGGGACGGAGCACAACACACAGGGCTTGGACATCTAGTAAGCACCAGGAGTTAGAAAAGAATATTGTCACAATGAGATGCTACAAGCAGCTCTTTTTCCAGTGTAGACATGTATGTAGAATATTACACCATAGAGTAAAATAAATATTAGTGCAAAAAAGGGGGTAGGATATACAGTTCTGAGGTGCTATATACATGTGCAAAAAGAATAACTGAGGTTTTATATACAGTGTGATATGCAATGTGGGTTATTGCACATTAGTTAAATATTGCACAGTAATGATGGTCTTATGAACTATAAATAGTGGATGTTGGGCAATGAGAGTAATTATATTGCACAGTATAGAGATATTGAGAGTGTTGGGGAGCAGGGAGATGGCAGCTTTGGAGAGCGGAGAGATGAGAGTTGAGTATCTGGGAGATGAGAGTGTTGAGGGGCGGCGAGATGCCAGTGTTGGATAGTGATGAGCGCATTGGGAGGTGGGGAGATGAGGGAGTTGGAGGGTGGGGAGTTGCCAGTGTTGGGGGGGCAGGGGGACCCACCTGAAGATGCGCTCCACGGCTCCCTCCTTACACTCCTTCAGGATCACGAGCACCGCCTCAAACGGCTGCTGCTGCTTCAGGTCAGGGTTCTTCTCCAACACCTGACACACACACACACACACACACAGTTAGCCTGGTCGAACGCACACACACACAGTTAACATGGCAGACCACACACACAGTTAATAGGACAGAAGCATGATAAGAACTTTCAGTGAGACAGTGAGAGAGACAGACAGACAGACAGAGACAGAAACACAGAGAAAGATAGAGACAGCAAAGAAAGAGCAAGAGAGAGACAGCAAGAGAAAGAAAGCGAGACAGAGATAAGGAGAGGAAGAGTGAGAGAGAGTGAGAGATAGAGAGGGAGACAGAGACAGAGACAAAGGAAAACAGAGAGAGACTGCGAAAGAGAGAGAGAGGGAGAGTGAGACAGAGAGACAGAGGGACAGACAGAGAGGGACTCTGAGGTCAGACCTGTCCGAGTTGTTTGGTGCGCTCCACCAGCAGAGGGGTGAGCTTCTGGTCCACACTCTGGATGCCCAGCAGCATGTGCTCCACAAACAACGACAGAGACAAGACGCGACTCCAGCCATGCCTACACACACACGTGCACACGCACGCACATACACACACACACACAGAAAAAGAAGGAAAGCCTTTCAGTGGAGAAACAGAGAAACTACAATTGAAAACAAAAAAACAAAACAAAAACTAGGTAGATTTTTTAGGTCACTGCTGCATGTGGATCACCGATACATGTGTGTGTGTCTCTCTCTCTCACTCACACACACACACACACACACACACACACACACACACAGACTCAGTGGACTCTGCCGACCATGGCCCTGCTCCTCTTCCTGTAGATAACTGCTGTGTGTGTGTGTGTGTGTGTGTGTGTGTGTGAGAGAGAGAGTGACTCACTGCACTCTGGTGACCATGGCCCTGCTCCTCTTCCTGTAGATAACTGCTATGTGTGCGTGCGTGTGTGTGTGTGAGAGAGAGAGTGACGTACTGGACTCTGGCGACCATGACCCTGCTCCTCTTCCTGTAGATAACTGCTGTGTGTGTGTGTGTGTGTGTGTGTGTGTGTGTGTGTGTGTGTGTGTGTGTGTGTGAGAAACTCACTGCACTCTGGTGACCATGGCTCTGCTCCTCTGCCCGTAGCGCTGCACGCTCTCCTCCGCACACACCAGCTCCACGGGCACCTGCAGCTGCTTCACCCGCCTCAGCCAATCAGAGCACTCCGCCTCAGAGTCCAGACACTGCGGCTCCAGGAACTCCACACACGCCAGCGCAGCATACACATCCAGCACCTGTATGCACGCACACGCACATGCATACACACACACACACACACACACACACAACCACATCAACCACACACACACACACACACACACACACACAGAATCACATCATACACACACACACACACACACACACACACACGCACACACACAATCACATCAACCACACACACACACACACACACACACACACACACACACAGAATCACATCACACACAGACAGAATCACACACACACACACACAGAATCACATCACACACACACACAGAATCATATCACACATAAAAAAAGAAGTCAAGTGAAAAGAAAAATGAATGCAATGCATGCGTATACACATACTGTATGTAAAGACAAGCTTAGTTGTGTATGTATTTGGTAAGTGTCTGTGCTTGTGTGTGTGTGTGTGTGTGTGCGTGTGTGAGTGTAATTAAGTGAGTAAGAGTGTGTGAGTTGAGTTTTACCAGCTCCTGTCCTTGCTGTGCGTGTGCGTTGGTGAGCAGGGCCTGTGTGATGTGCGGCTCAATGCAGAGCATCCTGGAGAGGTTCTGCAGGCGCGTGCAGTACTGGTGGTAGGCCGAGTGGACCCAGGACAGGGCCAGTGCCTCGCCCACACTCCCTGCCTCCTCACACACACTCCCTGCCTCCTCACACACACTCTTGTACAGCTCATTCACACAGCACATCAGAGCAGCACACAGCAGCTACACACACACAAACACAAACACACACACACACACACACAATGATGATATATACACTATGCACACAACATAAGGAATCTATGTCTACCTTTCCAGACTGTAGCTCCGTTAGAATCAATGAATGACTACATTGTTAAGAAAAAAAAATCTAATTAAAAAAATAGCTAAAAATAATTGGCCAACAGCTCTGGAGCTCACCTCCAACTCTCCCTTTGATGTCACCTTCATCGTCATGGCGATGAAGTCCTGCAGGTAGCGCTGGAGAACCTCTACCTGCATCTCGGCGCCTGATTGGGCGATTTCCCGGCCCAGCGGAGTCCTCCAATAGAACTCCTCAAATTGCTTCTCGGTGTGACCTATGGAGCCATGAGACAAAGGAAAGGAAAGGAAAGGAAAGTGCCTTAGATCTGGTGCATAAACCCATAAACATGAAAATAGCAAGTGGGAAAAAGAGAAGGCACACTCAGGGGCTGATACTGTTACTGCTTGTATTAAAAGCCGAAAATGTACAAGTCATAGGACAAGGCTGGACAACAAGTGCTTCAGGCTTCGTCCATTCTTGAATCTTTAGTCAATTTCCCAGCTTGGGATCAATAAAGTAAATCTATCTACTGTATCTATGTAATGTATCTGATCTATACGAATGGTATATTTTTGGAGCCACATCAAATATCTTTAGGTGCTGATACCTATACCTCACACATTATCTGTTGCGCATGATTGTTTGTAACAAAGGTCAAACAAAGTACAAAAAGGTTAAAATTTGTACTGTACAGATGCTGCCTGCTTCAAAGTTCAGGCATGTACTACACCAACTGTCATACTGCACGCACAGGCGTGTGACGCAAGCAAGACTATAGCTATTCTGTTAAGTCATAGTGCTATCTGTTTGTGAAGAAATATTTCTTGTTTGTCAAGGCCACGTCAAACTGGTTCTTCTGCCCTACTGACTGATTAAATCTCACTAATTAGTTGGGTAGGAATTTCTCAATGCTACTGAAACATACTGTTCAGAATTTGATGAACACCGTGTTACCCTTCACACTTAAAACACTTTAACACCCATACTGATTCTCCAATACCTGGTGACCTACCCAATGACTCTAGGTCAATTATAAAAATCATCCAGTTTTGTCACTAATACGCCTGGTCAATGTCATTAGTGCTTTAGATCTCAAACGAGCTATAAATAGCCCACAGAGGCAAGACTCAGAGTTCCTCTGCTGTTCTATGTGTCCGTGGGCCTGTTCAAAATGACTGGCTGGCTAAGTGGCTGGCTTAAAGCAATCCATTCTGGACTTGAAATAGTCACACATGGGTGAGTACGGTGACGTTCGGACAAGATTGTCCAAAAATGTCCCTATTTCAAGTCCAGAATGCATTGCTTTAAGCCACCCACATAGCCAGCCAGTCATTTTTCAAACAAGTCCTGTGTTTCTGTGTGTGACGATCCCCCCGCCCCTTCTTACCCTCTCTCTGCAGTGCATGCACCCACAGCTCCTCCAGGTAGTCTCTGATCCTCCAGCTGAAGGGCATGCTGCAGCCCAGAAGCTCTGCAGCCTGGATGGAGCTCGGCACCAGGATGGTCTTTGCCTCGGAGCTGCAAGAGGGGGAACAAGGGGGGTTTGGTTGGAGTTAATCTCACTTCATCTCACATGTGTAGCCACAGGTGGACTGGGCCTGTGCACAGCCATTTGTCAATCAGGCCCAACCAAATCAGAAGGCTCAATAAGTTCAATTGACTGTTTTAACAATAAAAAATAATCTGTGTTTATTTGGCTAGGCCGACTTGATTTTTTTCTGGGCCCACCCATTTCTAGCTATGCCCCTGGTTCATCTCCACTCAACATCTCATGTACGATGTCTGGTCTAGAAAGAAAATGCACCTCTACTGACAATGTAGACAGAAAATACTTTTAATTTACGAGAAATAAACATTAAAGTGCTACCCCGTGAAATAAAAAGTGTGAAAAAAAAAATGTTTTTAGTCCCAGTTAGACTATCGTCAGTGCAAGAGTAGAGATACTTTATGGATCCCAAAAGAAATTAAAGAAGACATGGCCTTATATAGTCTGCATTAACGGAAGACAATCAATCGCATATAATTAATGCAGTGTTTCCCACAGATCAGGTGGCAATTTGTGGTGGGTCTGCGCACCGGGATAGTGTCACGGCATCGCGAAGTCACGGCAGTCGGCGTAGTCGGTCATTGGGGTTTATGTAAAATGCGAGCAGAAGGCAGTATTCTTTCTGAAGCTGCTTTAAGTTGAATGTACATTAGTATTTAAAAGACATTTTTAAATTATTAGGTTTAATCTTAGTTTCTGACTGATAAGAACCCTACTAGAATCCTGTATGGACCTTCCTCTACCTAAACATGCATTACTGGACAGGCCAATAAAATTTGTATGCTCATACAAATACCTGGACTTTGTATGGAAGACCCATCACCAGATTGAAATTGAACTTGATTTTAATTAAGTTCCATTTTGTTAACTTCTTACCAAAAAAACTGGCATAAAACAAAATGATACCTCCCGCTGCTCTCTCTCCTCTGCACGAGGCCTTTTTTTGAAGAAATATTTCTCAATACTCATCTGAATTAAAACAACAAACATTCAGAGTCAGAGTGAAAAAAAACATAGCCAAAATATGTTGCTTTATTCTTAATTTGACAATGGACATAGCTTTATCCATAAACCAGAGGAGATTTCTCTAAGACTGCAAGGAAGCTCTGTAAAAAAAAATGTAATGGTCAAATGTTTACAAAATGCCTTAAAACATGTCCATTTCAAACACCAGTTTGTTAATAATAGGCCCATCATCACAAATCAACTGAGTTGGAACTTTTTTCTCCCGCCCCCGGACGCTGAGCGTCTCTGGGGGTGAATGGAATGGTGGTTTTGCTGGTCCGGACTTCAAGCAGTCCCCGTGTTGATTGGTGAACCTCTGAATCCAGTTTTGATTGGCTGGCGTTTTTGATACATAGGCTGTCACTTGGCTGCTGGAGCTCAGTCCCATCGCGGATGTTGCATGCATTGAAAGACAAGCAGTGAGCAATTTGCTAGCATTTCCTCAGAGAAAATGCTTGTTCATTTCTTACACTGTATATAAATCACACTCACACTTATGTCCGGTTTGGTTTATTACATTTTTCTTGTTCGTTTTTAATTTCGTTTCGTTAGAATGATACTGTGAGGTAGGTTGGCGCTAGTGCTACTTAACTAGCCCACTAGCTCTCGTGAACTAGCCCGCTAGCGCACCTGCACTAGCCCGCTAGGAGAGCACTATGGCAGACCATTTTCTAGAGAAGGAACGAAGGGTAGAATTAACGTGTAAGTAAATGGACACATTTTATGATTAAGTTGGCAGTGAGCTTCCCCTCTTTGGAATACCAGCATCCGCCACTGCCATAAACACATTTCACCTGAATCGCTGAATTAGGCTACTGTAATCCAGTTTATAAATGGACCTACAGCAGTTAATCAAAGAGAGTCACGAGGGAGGGTGGGACTATGCCAGAACCATAGTTGACTAGTGTAGACGTAGACCGATGCCAGTGCATTTCTTTTACAATAAGAACGTTGTACATCGTGTCTGCTTCAAATCTGACTCCCTCAACACTTTCTAGCTAAATGCAGCAAGAACGCTATGGTCACTTTCTAGCTAAATGCATCAAGAACGCTATGGTCGTGCCCTGGGCGGAATGTCTTGGGCTTTACGGGGCTGCTGCGTTACCAGCTTTATATGTTGAATTAGGGCGTGGGATGTTCCTTTGCTAACGTTAACAACTTTTAGCTCACTATGCCAATATAACTTTTCTGGACAATAATTCTGTGCATGTGTGTTTTGAGCACAGTAGCATACAAACCTTTTGTGAACAGCCAGGTTTCGCCGACTCTCTCCTCAGTGCAATTCTGCTTTCTTGCTATCCAGCTTCGGCTGCAGCGTCAGACGTTGCCATGGAGAGGAGCGGGCGAATCAGATGTCAGTGCGTTTGGACCCATGCGTGCGTGTGTGGGAAAGCGAATGACAGTAAAGCAGAGACTGATCCGAGGTTTAAATTAACGGAACGTTTTATATAAAAATCGCGTCTGGAAAAATAAATAAATACCGGAATCAATGTGTGGCGGCCCGCCACAAATTGGTCTATGTGTGGGAAACACTGTAATGGATAACTGTTATTCCATTATTAGAATTTCAAATTTACAGCATGTGTCAATGAGGAGTTGACAAAGAAATAGCATTAATATAAAAAATACATACTACCGGTACATAAAACGACTTGGCATAACACCCACATTCATAGGCCTACGGTCTGTCAGCATAAAGCTTTCATATTCTTTATAACTGCAATCCTCTGCCGCTTTCATTTTTTTCTTTTTTCTCCCTTTAAAATGTTCTGTGTTGTTAATTTTGTTGGTCTGGTGTATATATATATATATATATATATATATATGTTACTTACCTCATGTCTACATTCAACAGCTTGATATCTAAAGCCTTGAGGTTCTTTAACAGAAAGAAAAGCTCCTAAAAAAACCCTAGTGTGTGTACCTGTCCAGTCTGGTGTAGGGGACCTCCAGCAGTTTGTCATTCTGGAAGATGTGGAGCCACAGGTCCTTTAGGGGCTCTCTGACGTCAGGGTCGAGCAGCAGGTCCAGATTGGAATCGCGGTCCACCACGGAGATGAGCTGGGCCAGAAACGGAATGACCACAGCCTGGACACGCTTCCACAGAGTATGCCTGGAAAGAGAGAGTCCCAACAACCACGTACAACCATTTACTTCCTATTTATTAATAAAATAATATTCAGCACTGGCTAGAGAACAGTGCTGTGTATGTGTCTTTTGTAATTGATTTTAATCTGTAAGGCAACCTTGGGTGCTTAGAAACAGCACCAACAACTGTAAAGTATTATTTACTACTGTTATTGTTATTTTTAACAGTACCATCACTGCCTAACATAAGTCCTTAACCATTCAACGTCAACAACTTATTTAGCTAATAACCTAACCCTAACCTACCTAAGACATCAGCATGGTCAGTAAAGCCCAACATTACCATCAACCTCGGTTTTATCACCATCGACCTTAGCAACATGAGAAGGTGAGTCAACACCTCACCTGAAGGTGCCCCCCTCCTGCAGTGCGTCGATGTTGGCCGCCTCCCTGCAGACCCAGGACTGGGCGGAGTGGACCTGGCTGTCATCACGGGCTAGCAGGAGCAGATGCAGGCGCCTCTTCATGGTCCTCAGGAACATGGCTGTGGACATCAGAGTGAGTGTGACCATGCCTGCCTAGAGAAATGGCTGGGCCCTGGGCCCTGGGCCCTGGCCCTGCCCCCCCCCCCCCAAATGTGACCAATAGCCCTGCTTGGCTTTAAGGTTGTTCAGATGGCTAGCACAAATTAATTGTTCAGTGCTTAAACCATATATAACATGAGACAATACAACAATTACTTACATGAAAGGGCATGAAAGGAAATAAGCTTAACTTATAAACTTGAGTTGAACTTAAAATGTGTGTAAAGAGAAAAAAAAACACCTTTACACCTTTACACCCTTACACACCTTTGTAATATACTAGAAACATAAACCGTTTGTAGTGATGACCTGTGGTTGACCCCACATACCATAAACCGTGTGTAAACTTAAAATGTGTGTAAAGAGAAAAAAAAAACATACACACCTTTGTAATATACTAGAAACATAAACCGCTTGTAGTGATAACCTGTGGTTGACCCCAAATACCATAAACTAGTGTGTTTTACATCTCAGGTAGATTACATTACATTAAGCTGACGCTCTTGTGCAGAGTGACTTGCAGTTATTTTAGGTACAGGGTACAGTCCCTGGATGTGTGGTTAGATGCCTTGCTCAAGGGGCATGGATGAGGATGCAGGAGAGCAGTGGTTATTTACTCCCCCACCCACATTCTTCCGACTGATACAGGATTTGAACCTGCGATCCTTCGATCCCAAGACCAACCCCCTAACCATTATGCCCAACACAGCTGGCCCAAACAGACAGATAGGGTGATAGATAGGTAGACTCCTTCACCTTGGAGCTCCTCCCTGTCACTCATGAGTGTAAGCAGAAGCTCCACTCTCCTGGTGCTGCGCACGCCGGCCTCCGCCTCATCCCTGAGCATGCCCACTGCGCTCTGCACACAGCTGCGCACCAAAGCAGTGGTGTCCAAGATGTTCTCCCAACCACCAGCCTGCTGATGATATTATACACATACAATACTGAAGGCAAGCGTATGACAAAACATTTATGCAACTAAATAACTAAATAAGCACATTTCATACACACAGGCAATTCAGTGTGCCTAACAAAAATTAAAGCAAAGACTAACATGTAAAAAGCATAAAACATAAAATAAGTGTAAATGCTTAAAAGGTAAAAGTAAAACCGTTAAATTGATGTGTGGTGTTGAGAAGACAAGGGCTCTGACTTACTGCAGCCTCCTCCTGCTCCATGGGCTCTTGGTTTGTCTCCGAATACATGTCCTCCACCTCCATAGCTGCCACACAGAGAAGAGACTGTTATAATACTACTACTACTACTAATAATAATAAAAATAATAATAATCCGCTAGTGTCCATAGTGTCCATTTTATTGTGCACACTGTGGTAGTACTGTGCTGGCACATTAAGTAGATGCTATTCAAACCTTCAGCCTGCTCCTCCTTCTCCTCAAACAGCTGGCTGATTGTGATGTTCCTCAAAGCCTTGATGTCAGACACCATGTCTTTGGACTTCCGCAAGTCATCAATATGAACTGATGTCCATGGTCCTGTTATAGGTGAGAACATAGGAGTGTTTCAAAAAAATGAAATGATGCGTTGATGCTGCACTTTAGAACCAATCACTACAATTCAACATTCCACCAATTCTGATATGTACACAAAGAAGACTACATATTTGAATTCTCTGTTTTAGACAAGAATCACAAAGAAGAATCGAGAAATGTATTTGTCACATGCATATCTGTACAGGTACAAGGAGCAGTGAAATGGAGATTGGGACTAATACTTCCTTCTGAGCAAGAAAATAATCTCTAATAATAAATAAAAAATAAAATAGCAACAATATGTAAAATAAAATGAATAAATAAAGCAAGTGAGTTAAGGAAGTTATGCATTCATAACCTGCCTCTACCCCCTGAGGCCTAGTACCACTCTATACCAGTGTTTCTCAAAGTTTCCCAGAACAAGGACAACCCCCCCCCCCCCCCTAAAAAAAAACTCAAGGACCACTCTCCCCCATCTGAGGCTAATATGGCTATGTTAAAGCATGAATTGGTGCAGCATCATAGCCATAACTAGGAAATGGTATGAAGATGATATACATGCTGTTTAAACACACTGTACATAACATAGGTAGCTTACGAAACATGAATAAAGTAACATTTTAACACAAATGCTCGCAGACCACACTTTAAAAACACTGCTCTACACTGACCTATGGCCTAGTTTTAGGAGGAGGTTGTGAGGAATGCGATGCAGAGACAGAGGGAGATATGCAAGAAGGCCGCGGTCACAGATAAATCAGGAATGTTTTAGTTACAGCCACAAGCACTCTTACCAGCCTGATGTGAAAACAATTCCACAAATGGGAAAACTGCTAGAGGCTACCAGACCTGCTGTAAAACCAGCCACCCAATTCTTCAGTACGGACCTCATAAACCTAATTATAAATGGCCTTCTTTGAGTTACTCTGGGATAATATACCAATGTCAGTTTTTTGTTTTTGGTACCAGAGTGCCAACTGTTTTAGATATCATGACAAGCTTTCTCAAGTGTTGCTGTCCTGTCATTCAGGAAACTATTGAGTAACAACTGTGCACATTTACATCACATCAGCCTCTAAAGGACTATTAATGGATTGTGGAAATACATACAAAACAGCACTTAGTACTTTATACATCTACAAATACATACAAAACAGCACTTAGTATTTTATACATCTACAAATATGTAGGTTCAGACTGTTTATGGACTTTGTGTAATTACACCCAAACAGTACATTGTGTATTGTATACCTACACACACGTAGGCAATTTTAATTTGATCCAGACAAGTAACTGACTTAAAACCATGCGACAGCCAAGTATCTGCCATTTCTGCAGATACTGCTCCGAAGGACACAACAAATACGAGGGTAATGAAGGCCGTGCAGGCACCTATAGGTCTGTTTACTACCTACAGGTCATGAGGGTCCTCTCTTGAGAGACCTTGCCCTGGCTGTTTGGTCTTGCGCAATTGACTATGTAAACTTGTCCGGGGTTTTGGAGAGTTGTCTGATGATGGGGGAGTGTGTTGTTGTGAAAAGGACACTTGTGAAAGTGATATTTAATTGGATTTTTAACATCAACTGTGCTCGCCACTTTTCTCAATGTGAAATTATTTGGAGCCAGGCTTGAATGTTGAGTCATTGTCTTTCACATTTGTATCAGAGTCATGAGAAGTAATTTTCAGGTTCCTCATTGTGCAATACTACAGTCACCATAACTGTACACAAAACCTCATGCATCCAAGTGCCATAAGTGTCCTGGTCAAAATGTTGTCAATTACCTTATCTAAGTACACAAATATGCCTTACCTCCATGAAATCCAACATAGGAGGTCCCCCCTTCAATCCTAGGCAGTTTAGTGATGAAATAGACAAACACTGTCCCCTCGTGTTCCTGCTTCGATTTATTGATTTCATTCACTGCTGAATACCTGAGGAAAAAAACATTTTAAAATGTCACACACCACTTTGCTAAGAGAGAAAAAAGCTGCAAGTTAGAAAAAATTACTATCATGAGACATGTACAAGGCTTACTTTGCTGAAGCAATAAGGTTTGAACTGTGAGTGGCCTCATCAAAATCCATCTGAATGATAAGAATTTTTTGTCCAAGAGCAGTATCCAAGAATGTCCTAGGCAAAGAAAAATTGTAATTAATAGTAATTTATTGTAAAACAATAAAAACAAAATATCAAAATAGTATTTCAATATGACCTTTAACCACTATTAATGCTTGTATTTGTCCAACCTGATCTTCTTTAAGAAGGAGTACTCTGTGTCAAATTGCTGCAGAGAGAGGAGTTCAACGTATCGCACCACCTCTTTAAGTTGCCCCAGGTCTGAAGCCGTCAAGAGTCTGGAGAATGTAGTCACCTACAGAATATGCAGGACAAAAATCATCACACCTTTTTAAACGTCCTCAGACCTGACAGAATATTGACTATAAAACAGCATAATGCAGAGTGCCAAACAGTGTAAATAAACAACCCATATGTACACATTTTGTTATCCTTACCCATGTGCAATAATTAGATTTATACGATTGGTGACAGGTGTGAAGGCAAAAGACTGTAAATAAATCTATGGGCATAGTCTTATCTAGATATATCTGTATTGTCATGTATGTAATCTTCAAAAGACTTTAGACTTTAGGGTCTCCTCCTAGCAGGCTAATTTTAACACAAAGTAACTTGATATTCTTACCTCAGTGAAGGAGGCAGGGATTCTGTCAGTCTGCTGGATGTGGGAGAAGATGAAGTCAGTCAAACAGCTGTGCTTCTGTTCCTCAAAATAGACCTTCTCCAGGTGCTGACTCTCCACACGGGATAGTTTTGTGCAGTCAAGCCGCACGATAGCATCTGGAGTCGCACAATTTAGCAAGACTAGCTTGGCTTCTTGAAGCACTGTCCTCTCGTCTTCTGATGTTGTCATCTTGTCTCGTAATTTCTCAGTTACCTGCAGGACAACAGATGCACAAGTATCCGAGTGGTACCCAATGAAGACATCGGGAAGCTGGTATTTGTGCACCTGAATAGTCAGTGAGGGAGAGCTGTTGGGAGCGACAAACTCCTTCGCCCATCTATCCAGTTCCTTGACAATCTCCTTTTGTTCACCACTGAGGACAGTGTTGATGTCAAGGTAGTGCTTCTCCAATCTGTTGATGAGGGGAATTGGAAACTTCTCATAGACAACCTCCTTCTCCTCAATGACGATCAGCCTGAAGTCTCTGTGCACCCTGCACTTGACTCGATGAGTGCCCAGACCTAAATCCACATATTTCTGCCCACCAAGACACACGTAGTACTGGTTGAGGGCATCATACAGACTCTCATACAGGTTGTGCAAGTTCAGCAGCACAATGGTCTTGCCAGTCTCCATGCAGATCTTCACCCGATTTATGTTGCGGCAAATCTGGGTGTATTCCTGGTCTTTCGGGAAGCTGGAGCCGAATATGATCTCTGGTTGGGTCTCCTGAGTGAAGAACGTCTGCTGAAGGATCTGCAAAGCTGCATAGTTTTTGGTCAAGACCAACAGATACCTGCATTCCTCTTCTTGTCCAATGGCAGCAATGTTTTGTCTGACAAGCTCAATGGCACTAATGCTTTCCAGATTTGGTCGGACCTGCAGCCTGGTTGTGAAGACTTCAACGGCATTCACATCATCTCTTCCACTAAAGTTCCTCAGCACTGCTTCTACAATCTTCTCGGCACTGGGCTTCTGTTCAGAGGCTTTTGCCATGGCAAATACCATCTTGATCAAGCTGTAGTAGTCACGCAGTCCAAAAAAGCCTTTTCCCTGACGTTTGCAGATCTTCAAGTAAGCCCTAGCGAAAGACTTAAAAAAGTCTCTCACTTTCTCAAGCACCATTGCGTCAGATGAGCATATCCCCTTGGCACTTTCAATCAACTCATCCTCATCAGGGTCACCACGGGAGACAAAAATTCCTCTGTTCATCTTGGCTGGGTCCAAGGCCCAGTTAGATATGCCAATAAAACCAACCTTCTTGTGGGGCAAGGGTTGATCATCAATGCATCCTTCCTCCAAAAGTGGATGAAGGGTCTTCAAAGGCATTTTGGGAGAATCTTCAGCTAATCCAATCTCATCCAGGACCACCACAGAGACATACTCCTGCAGGTTCTTGCCCTCCTGAAAGCGGGCACACTGTTTGAAAGTATTGATGATGCCATCTGGAGTGGAGTGGGGGCTGCACTGGAAGGACACCAGATGGATCTGCTTGAGCTGGCGATAAAGATTACAATGTGCTGCTTGGCCCTGCATGCCATCAGCCACCAGTGTTTTCGACAGAGACTTCGAGCTCCCAGGTTTTCCCACTAGGAAAAGAGGGATTCTCAGTTCAATGCAAATCACCATCATGAAGACGTTTTCCTTCAGGGCATTGTTACGTGCAATAGTATCCCCAAGTGGCACTCCACTAAGCATCAGATCCTGCATGAGAGAGATTTCATCTCTGATATTTGTTGGAGTGTAGACGCCCCTAAAGTGAGTGCCAACTTTTTTCCTGTATTTCTCTTTGTCCTCCAGGCAGGCATGGTAGCACACTCCAATTGCCATCACTAAGGACCACAGCACTGGATCTCGGTCAACGTCACACCTGTGGGCTCTATCACTTGGTCCAGGTTTTTGTCTTCTTAGCTCATCGAGGAGCATTGAGTGGTGTTTATAAAACCACACAAATGTCTGCATGCAACGCTCTACATCCCTGAGACTCACAAAGCTGCACTCATCCTTCCTGGATCTCATGTACTTCTGAGATGATGCCATGACGTCTGTAATTACACCGATGTATTTCACATTAATAGAGTTTGTCTCAACTACTCTCTGAACTATCTGCTGGATGTACATTTTCTCTGTCTGATCATTTAACTGCCCAAAGTCCCAGACCAGTGGTATCATGCTGGGGGGCAGAGCTTGAACTCGGTACACAAGTTGACGTAGTGGTATGGTCCCCAGTTTCTCCTCTGTTTCATCAGCCCGGACCCTGTACCCCAAACCAGCAGATTCTAGTCGCTTTATCATTACATCTGTGTGCTTCCGGTATGGGTTGCAGGCAGCAATGATTTGCAAGCCTGTGTTTGGGGTGAGTTTTTCTCCCATAACAGTGTGATCACACAAGACTTCCTTGATGCTGCTGATTGCCTCAGTTGTGTTGGCCTCATCAAAAAACAAGACTGAGTCAAAGCCATAGTTTTCCTTGTTGGTATCTGCAATAGCCTCAGCCTCTCTCACTTTCTGGTAGAGCATGTCTGAGTTTGTGCCCCCATGAACTTTGACCAACTTCATGTTTTCTGTGTTTACTCCACTCCTTCTAAGCTCACAAAGGAACTTGATCAGCCTGGTTTTCCCACACCCGGTCTCTCCCATGATGATGACTGGGATCCCGCAACGGAAGCGCATGTGAATGGCCAGCATCTTTAATATGTTGTCTGTTGTCAGCTCGTAAGTTTCATCAGGATCAAGTGGCCACTGGATTCCCAAAACATTGCAGAGACGCTCTATTTTCTCTCCTCTTGGAAGCTGATCAAAATCAATGTTGAAAGGGACTCGTTGCAACTTGAGGCCCTCATACAGCTCTCTGGTCATGATGTTACTCTTGATCACTCTTCGTGTTGAAGGATCAATGGCGTCTACCCCATTCTGTGCATTTGGTTGGAGATGAAAGCCAATAAATGTCATGGATATGTGATCATCGTTGAAGAAGATGTATGGGTGTGGTTCTGACTCCCATCTCTTTCTGATTCTGAATGGAGCTAGGTCTGCTTCGTTTACCCCTGCCAGATCCATCTCAATCCTTCCAGGACTCTGATCTGAGATACTGAGAGATGGAGTGGCAAAGTCTTTTGCCATGAGGATCATGAAGTCCACAACAAAGTTTTTGAAGCCTTGCAAGGTGTCTCCCGTAAATGAGGCATCACAGAATACTGATGTCTCGCAGTCTCGTAGTTGTAAATTCAAGAACCAGGCAAAGTTTCTTAGCTCTGCCCAGGAGGGATCCATAATGCCACAGTAGAGGAACAGCATCTGAAGACATTCTATATGGGTTCCCTCTACTCCATTGCACATGAAGTTGTCCAGGCTGACACGATTGTGGAAGCGGGTCAAGTACTGGTATGGACGTTGAAAGCCTTCACTTCTGAACTCCTGGTCATCCATCAGAGGGTCTTCAAGATGAGCTGCACGTGGGCCGTCATGACTCATTTCCAACTGAAGGACCTCCTTTGGAGGGCGGCAGTAAATCATTGGAAACACATCCAGGAAGGTGGTCTGTTAAGAAAAAAATCAAGAACAACAGATAAAACAAACATTAGGTTGATGTCTAAATGTCCAAGATTTACATAAGACTGGCCAGTTAGGGAAGCAACTTACAGATGTTGGACCTTTCCTTTGCAAGTTTCGATCAGGTTGCAAAAGCTCAATGAGGTACAGGTGATTGCTACTGCACTTCCACATTCTTCCATTAGAATCCATCAAGTACCGCAAGACTAACAGCTTAAACAGGAACTCATGCAACCCTTTTTGCACCTAAGGGTCAGAGATTCATCTGAAGTCAGACACTGACTAAAAAATGTGTGTAGCAATAATTCTTACTGTTACTGACATAAACACCCCAAGTATCAAGACACTTAGGGATTACACAAACTTTAAAAGTCTAATTTGGACATAAAGTTTTGGCACTTAATACATTTCTAATTTATAGAAGTGAAATAAACTGAAAAATAAGTCTTAATATTCTTACTGATGTGGTGACATCAAAATGGAAGATTGTAAGCTCTTTTCTCTCCATGTTGTTGAGTAATGCATGAAGAATGGTGTTTTCATCCACCCTGGGCTCAAGCAAGCGGATGCACTTCAGCATAGATGGCTTTTTGGTGATGCGTTTCAGTTTTTCATACATTCTCTGTATGTACAGTGATTTCCCTACAGGACAGAAGTAAGTACATGTAAGGATTAATATACTTTCTCATTAGCTACACATTTTAAAAATACTAGAAATGACAATACATGACTATTTTTCAACAGTATTTTCTTTGTGTGGTAAAACAATACCTACTCACCTACACCTGCTCTTTTGGAGGTCACTACTCCCACAAACAGCCCATTTTTGAATACAGCTGATGCACTGCATCGGTCTGCAGAAACTCTGTAATGAGAGGTCAAATACTCCTGTATCTCCCCAAGAGGTTCCTGCGGTACCATGTGAAGGCGGTAATGACTGAAAGCAGAGGGGATGTAGGCATGCTCCCGATCAGAACTACAGATCAGAACCAGGCGATAGTCATCTTGGCTCTGCATTTTCTGCCTGTGAAAGAACTGCTCAACCTTGAAGCTGACTTCATAGGAGAGCTGGTCCACATACAGCATGGTGTAGATCTTCCTTGTGCCATCATCATATTTTGCCATCATGCAGCGCCGGAGAAACAGCTCAACTTGCTCATACGGTGTTGCAGGACTGCAAAGCAGCACCTCGTCATATGTTGGTAGGGGTTCTGAGCGGCTGGCCATGTAAACAGAAATGCAGGAGGTAAGTATCTCAGCAGCAGGACACACAATGAGATTCGGACACCCCCCCACCAGTCCATGTGGCAACTCTCGTTGGACAATTCCATTTGTCTTCCAACTGATCAAACCTTCGTCATCACTGCCAACCTCATCAACCTGGTTGGTCAATATTTCGAGCAGCTTTCCCAGACACCCAACATCGAGAGAATCTGGGAGAAAAGCATTCATATCTCTCATGTAGGCATTCCAGATCAGATCCAGTTTCCCTGGACCCTGAACTTGCTCTATCTTGCTGTAAAGATCATCATCTTTGCAGTCGAAACCAGCTTCTAATTCTGTTTCCATTGCTTGAGTATTGGGCACCTCATGAAATGTCTGAAATTCAAGGTCCTTGTTCTTCTCAGGGGACTCTTTAAGTAGGAAGTACTGCATGGAGTGCCAGGCCTCTCTGAGGTCAAACTGGTTGCAATCTGGCTTAATGAATGAAAGCATCATAAGGGCCTGTGGATCGGGTTTACTTATGCTCTTTTGTGTCAGCTTGGCGCACAGGTAGACGATCTGCTCAGCAGTGAAGTAGTTGAGATAGTAATGACAAGAACGTTGTTTGTCCATGAAGTCGTTCCAGAAGCTGAGGCATGTCTCCATTTTCTTGCACAGCTCCGGCAGCTGCTCAGCTGGACTTCCATCCACAATGATCAGATTAATAGCACTTCCTAAGCCAAAGTCTATGATGATTCCGGCCTGCTCGGCTTTACAGTTAATGTTGGCCTCCCAATGCCGAAACAACGGATTACCAGCAGTGAAGAGATCAATAAATGCTACTGCCAATCTCTGCACATTGGCAAACACCTGAAAAAGTGAACACTTTTAGAATGTACATAATACATAAAGAAGATTGAATACATCAGAAGAATCACTAAGCTCATGACTGTAAAATTACAAATCGCCACTTTATTTCACGGCATGTACCTCAGCAAAGTGATCAACCTCGCTCTGGCCCTGGTCACCTTTCCCAGACATCAGCATGAGTTTGTTTTGAAGCTCTCGCAAGTCCTCAAGTGAGTAGTTTCGCAGCTCTTGGCCCTCTTCATGTTCCTCTGGAATTTGCAGCCTTATCACAGTGTCTAGAGTGAGCTGGAGAAAACAAGATCATAATAATGTGTTTATCTTTATATAGTGTGTGTAGGTATAAACAGACACTTGTAGCATAGCAACCACAGCCTTCGGCTTCATGCCTGCAGCCAAACCACACCTCTGAGGATATCCATGAATACCCTCACGAACATGAGTTGTTATCGTCTGTATGTGTCCCTGTATGTCATGCTGCTACTACACTTCAGTTTTGCAGCTTGGGATCAATAAAGTAAATCTACCTATCAATCAATCAATCTTTATATACACACTGTAACACTTTTTGGCTACCTGGAGGTGGTCATCCTGTTGTTGGGTGGCGAAATGTCATGGGTTGCATGACCGGCTACATTTATTATTGTTACCTAAATCTTCAATCTTCAAAACATATATAATTTCCTCACTAATTCTTACACTCCCAATGTTTTCTTGCAGATGTATACAGAACAGTCCAACAGTCACCTGAATGACCAAATGTCATGTGTGCAAGTTTTACACTGGGAAACTGCTTGCTGTCTAATACACATGCTGTTACAGCAGGGCATGTATTTCTGAATTTGTTGATTTGCGGTCAATCAGGAGGAATAACCTTGAAGTGCAGCTGTAAATGTATACCCAAGTCACTGTCTAGATTACTCCAAACAAAAAGTAAGATATCTCAATCGAACCTTCTTTTGTCCTTGAGCACTGATAATGTAGATTCCCTTCTTGTTGATGGCGGAGGCAAGGGAGAGCGAAGACAATTCCACTGAACCATGGCTGTCTTTCACAGTTTTCAGCCACTCCAGGTGTCTGGCTGTATCACGCTAAAAAGAAAGAAGGCAAAGACTGAGCAGAAAACTAACCAACAGAAGCCAAGAGACATTGATTACCAGAGTAAGCGTTATGAGAAATTACAGTATAGTTACGGTTAGGAAATACTGCTGAACAAATGTATATCTACTTGCTATTATAAATCATTGTTAACAGGGCTAGAAGTGGAGTATGTAGTGGACAGCAACAAACACTGGTAACACTGGTAGCAGTTAGCTACTGATTGAAACTCATAAAAATGTATCAAAACTCATAGGAAATCTCACCAGCTTTTTGGGGAGGTTGGGATCATTGTCAAGAGCCTTCCAGAGTTTCTTCAGCGTATCTTTGAAAGCCTGAAACCCTGAATGAGGCTTCAGCTCATACAGCATTGGGGAATAGCCAAGGACAGCGTCATGAAAGCATGCCACGCGGTCCACATCCAGGTCATTCTCACCAGCGGATATGGAGGCCAGGTCAACAAACACTTTCAGCTCATTGATATCTACAAAAAAATGCAGTAAAAAAGTGTAGATTTGGATGGATGATGTACCAATTTATTTTCTATGAATCTTTTTTTTTCTGTTCACCAAAATGTTCATTACCTTCAAGAGCTTCTTTGACCCACATGACAAAATTCTTTCTAATGCCAAGTTCTTGAAGACACAATCTACGTGTCTCTGTGATGTCCACAAGAACTGTCTTGGCCTGCATCATGTCATTATCAATTCGGTCAAGGCTCTCCCTCTTGAAGTCTATGGTTGTCTGAGGAAAAAAAAGAATGTTAATTCAATATTTTTGAGTATAGGTGTCAAAACTAAAATGCCAGATTTACAATAATAGTACACATTTTCTGATTGCTTACAACTTCGAGCAGCAAATCCAAAACTTGAAAATCCCCTTGCAGACAGAGGGTCTCTTTGACCTTGTGCACAACCTGTGCAGAATCGACAGCCAGGTGAAGCTCATGGTACTGTTCAATCTGCTGCACTTTTCTCTTAATCCAGCGTTTGTCATCTGCTGGGTCGATGTGGCACATGATGGCCAGGTCTGCGGACAGCTCTACATATTTGCCCTTGAAGTCTTTGAATACCTCATCCACCTGCTCAAGACGGATAGTGCCGTTTTTCAGCTGGGCGTAAATCTGCTGATACCTGCTGTAGCAAGGCTGGAAGATCTCATCAAGAATTATGTCAGGGGTGACAACAATGTCTGTCTCCAGGTCACTTTCTTCACGATCTGATTCATCGCTGGTCTCTGTTGTGGAGTACTCGTGTGCCTGCAAGTTCCAGCAGAGCTTGAAGATGTAACTGTCTCTGAATACATGCAGAACTTCAGCCATGTTTCTCACATCCTCATCCAACTCAAAGAATGTCACTGCCTGGGTAGTGGAGAGCTGACCGAACACATGGACCGTCATGAAATCATCCAGGTTCATTGTTTCAATGTCGATCTGATTTTTGCGATCCAGCCTGTCAACATCAACTGAAAAGTGCAAGATTTTTAGCAACACAAATAGTACTTTCAAGACCAAAGATCATGTATGTATTGCTTTACTTTTAGAGATGGCTCTCGTGCAATTACTGATACACCTACAAATTAAAAAACGACATGATTCACAAAAGAAAAAAAACACAAACACACACACACACACACACACACACACACACACACACACCTTGTAGGTGCTCCTGCAACTTGTGGCACATGTTGACAAAGCCATCCACCAGTGTTTTCTCATGCTGCACGGCTGCAACCTCCTCCTGTCTCTGCTGCAGCAGTGTACTCATGGCACTGCCGTCTCTGAACCTCTCATCCTCACACAGACACTCTGCAGAAGCAAACACATCTACAGTTCTACGCACACCCATGTATGAATATTAATATGACTATATGAAGAGTAGTTATACCATTAACTACCATCCTGCTGCTACACCTACAACTCAATCTTTGCTGAATAAAAAGGCCAAAAACACGGGAAACCTGGCCTTTTTTCTCACCCGTCTTTAGTAACGCAGTGAAAGTGTCTTTCCTCTCCAGGATGTATTTCAGGAGTCTCATCTGGATGTCACCTCTGATCAGCTGCTCAGTGATATGTGAGAATGACGATATGGCCACACTGATCCTCAACTTGGCCTCGTCTGAGAGAAGGTCAATGAGCTTCTGCTCTGCGCCTGCAAGAACAAGAGTTTTTTTTTTTTTTTCAAAGGGCTCAAAACACGTTTTTGTTACCATGACTGATAAATGACTGTGTGTGCTGTTTTAAAAGTTACCATGCAGCTGGAAAATGTTTTTGGCTGCACTCCAGTCTAAGAGATGTCGAATGACGACTTCTTGGTCATCCTGAAAAATTCCATCTTTGTCTTTTGGCCAGGATTGCTGGATCATGGTGGACAGAAGCTTTCCAAACTTCCAGTTCCAGGTCCAGTTGCGCACCCTTTGGAAGACTTTGCCCTCCGATTTCGACTGTTAAGACAAGGCATTATTACAATATTACTACAAAGCATATCCTAATAGCATGTAACACTGAACAGTGAGCTATTGAAATTATTAATGTGGAGATAAAATTATGGCTGGTCTATTAAAGGGACCCTCAACTTTTTTGTTAAACAGGCTCATTTTCCAACTTCATTAGAATTAAATAGTCAAGTTTTACAGTTTTCAGGCAATTTCTAAATAATTGCCCCCCACCCCAAAAAAGGGTAGTGCACTTTTAAGTGTCTCCTAAGCCCTAGTACATTTGAGCTGAGATACCTGGCAAAGAGCGGTGACAGCCTCGAGGGCACACTTTTCTATACTTCTGGCTATGTGAGGGAGAGTGTCACTGAGCTCCTCCATCTTGGAGCAGTACACATCCACCTGATCTAGACGTTCCTCCTGCAAACAACAAGACAGCAAGAAAATCAAGACACCTTGCAGTCCAATACCATGAACATCTCAAGAAACTTGCTTCGTCTTTACCCGTTTAAATTTGCCTTCAAAATCTCTGGTGAACGTATCTCTCCATCTGGTTGTAAAGTCCTCACTCCTAAAGCTAAGAGAGATTACATTGTTCCATATCTGAAAGGTAATCCAAGAAAAAAACATAAACAAACAGAAAACTGGCAATAGAAACGAATAAAACTGGCAATTAAGTAACATATAACATACACTTTACACCTAAAGTGGAGGTCTATGTCTGATCTGCTGTGGATATACAGATGACTGCAGACATTTCTACATGCATGTTTAGAAATAACACGAAATGCAGTATTTCCATTTTAATGTCAAATTGGGTTGTGTTTTTGTCATTACCTCCACCTCTGCTGAGTTGAGAGATGCTGATGTGACAGATATGTATGAATGCAGCAGTTTCTTATTTAAGGTTTGGACCATCCAGTTGCGAAGCACCTCCATGGCATCTGACAGTAGTACCACATTCTGTGGACTTAGACTGTCCCTATTATCTGATTCCTGTTACAAAACATACAGATTTCAGTGTCTTTTGGGAACCAATACATGGACAAGTAAATGTACACGCACAACTACGTCATCTATCTACATAGATAAATAAAACCTGTTAGTCACCACATAGCCAGTCCCTCATCTTAAAATGTTATTTACACTACAATTACTGTATTGTGTTTCAACAAACCTGTGTGTCACACAAAAGGGTGAAGTCTGAAACTGCCCCAACCAGACTCATGCAGGCAACAGGGACCTCATGAAACTGATAACGGACTGCTCGGCAGATTTTTGTCAGCAATTTCACAGAGGTGGACAAACATTCTGTTCCATATGCCTCGCTTAGGCAACTATAAGAAATGCAATGTATTCATTAGTGGAAAGGTTTTTTAAAAATATAATGATGTTATGGTTTTGAAATCAGTGTCCATACATGTTATATTTAGTGTGAATAAGAATTTTAAATGCAACTGGCAAAGATTTAGTGACTTACCTGAACTGGTGTTCTATAAGATTGCTCTGAATATGAGCTAGAAAGTCAGAAACAACCTGAAAAACATGCAAAAATAACAAAAATGGCAAAATGGCAAACACAAACATAAACATGTGCTGCTACGAGAGGGCCTGTGTGACACTCACATTTACACTCATATGACCAATGTCAGAGGGGGCCTTCAGGTTAAAGATGTACAACAAATCCAAGAGCTCAGGACCAAGCACTGCACTGTTGGCAATCAGGTCTTCCAGTGTCAACTGGCTCATGACTGAGCGGGCAAGCAGGTGATCGATCTTCAGCAGATACGGGCGCTTCTTTAGTAAGTTCAATATGGAGCTAAATAAATATAAAAAAAAGTTATTTACAAGATAGAATTTAAGTTTGCTGTGCTGTGATTTTTGACATCCATTTTACAAAGTCCTTCGCATCATCTACTCATACCAAACCATAATTTAACAATGCCATGTATTGACCAGTTACAGACAACAAGGACCACCTTCTGTCCTGGCTCGAAAGGGATGTATTTCCAAGTTTTATCCCTTGCAGTCCAGCCCAGGATATCTCAGATTTGGAGATGACAGAAAAAGGGGCTGCTTCAAAAGGTTTAGACACTCCACGCACCAGGTGTAACAGAGGCAGGACCAGCACCCAGTGAGGCATATCCTTTGAGCGTACAGTATTTATTAGGTTCACCAACAACTCTGTTAAACTAGAAAAGACATAAAACAGAGCAGATAACTATGACATCTCTGTACCATACCACAACATAAAAAAGGAAAGCACAATAGTGAACAGCTGACGAGTCATCCATGTCCACTAACTGCATGTTGTTTCATGTACATAACTTCAAATGTGGCAGTGGCATTTACCTTTTGAGATCTGGGAATGACTGCTGGAAGTCAGCCCAGTAGGACACAAACTGGTCTTCGGGGAGGTCTGGCAGGCAGAGGGCCCCGCAGAGACGAGGAAATTCTGAATAGTCTAATGAGAGTGACAAGTTCTTCCACACAAACAGCATGATTACAGCTGCATACAGAGGCTCTTTGATGAAGGCACTCTTCCCTCCCTCATCCTTACGCAGCTCAGGAATCACACTATCCAGCATGAAATTCTTCACCAGTCTACTCACCTGCAAACAAGAGACAAGGGATCACGTTGTACTGAAACAAAATAGTTGTGGCACATTTTCGTGTAATTTACAGTAAAAGGCCTTTTGCTATATTCATGTAAGGTAAGTAACTTACATCTTTTTCATCATAGTTTAAGGAGAACCACTTTTCTTGTTTTTCTTCATACACAAAAGGGTTTCCATAGATCTGGTGGAACTGTTTCAGCTGGGTGAAGAAACTTTTGAGGTTGACATCACTCCAGCTACGAAGGAGGTCGAATATGCTCTCCAACATTATTCTACCAGCAATCTCTCTGCCCTCAATCAGATTGTCCCTTTTCTCAGACCAAAGCATATTACTCAGTCGTTTGAGAATATTTTTAGATGGCGGAGCGCAGACAATATCATCATACTGGTGCCACTCTCCTGTAGAAGAATCAGACACATACATGCTTTGAATTCATTCGCTGACATTGTTTCTGACTTCATAAACAAAAGCTTTGGCACTCACCCTCTTCATTGAGGAGATGTGTCTTGACAAATAAGCATCTGTTGGTAGTTTTCTGTGCGTCCAATTTGTAAATGTGTTCATACTCATGCTCCCCCTTCCTCTTTTTGTACACAACATATTTGTATGGAATAGACTGTTGTGTTGTGTTTGACTTTTTGGCGTGTAGCTTCCCCTCAATGAGGTACCCATGTTCACCCAAGTCGCTGAAACAATGCAGGTATCCATTTTAGTTACATATAAAAAAAAAACATTAAAATAAAATAAAAATATTTCAAAAATATTTCAGATTTAAAAAGATATTGCTAATGAAACACATAATATGCACTACCATTTAAACTCTTGGATTTACAACAAACTGTGCTTGCTAAAGACAAAAAAAAACCATTTCCACTCTCAAAACAACAATCAACAATAATCAAATATGATTATAATGCTCTGTACTGTTACTGTAATCACTACCATAAGCAGTGTTACAGTTAAAACAAATGACAGTAATAGCAGGGTTTTCCAATGTAACATAGGGGTAAAAGGCCCAATTTCTGACACTCTCCCTTCCATCCAATGTAGTGTCACAAGCAGTATGGACTGGTCTAGGCTACATTCAAAAGCCATTTCACCATTATCTGGATGTTCAGAAACATGTCAGCCTGTTGTTGTCCAATAATTCTGTTCTATGCGAAATACTGAAACTAACTATAGGCCTATTGGACAGGAGTATGCACTATGTCCTTCAAGTAATAGTATAAACCAGGATAAAAAAGAGAGCATGAAAACTCTGGCACAACAACCGGTGCACCCAGGTGCATAAAAGCATCAGAATCTCACCTTTCAGGAAAACATACCTTTATAGGGCCTTAGCTAGCAGCTTTAAGAAATAATTCAAGCTGACTGCTATGTATACCTCACAGCCAAACCCTGTGGTGTTAGGAACTCCACACAAACACGCATGCAAAATCACAAGCAGTCATAAGGGCTTTACCGAGTCACAAAAAGCTCAGCTATGTCATCTTTCCAGTCGCCTAGGCATCCGCCTGCACGGATGAAGACTCTGTCCTCCTCAGGTGATAGTTTGAAGTCCTTGGACAGGACAGCATGGAAGTAGATGGTCAGTCTCTCTGATGCAGCAATCTGCTGACTCCGTGTAGGTATCCTGCATTTGCCAATAAACATTTTTTTTTTTCAGTTTAAGGACAAACATCCAATAAAAAAACATTAAGATACAAAGGGCTTCTTTTTCTCTTAACTGCCCGTAAAATTTCCCATATATTTCCTTATAACTTTAAAAACTGGTGCAGAGTAGAAAGGAATACAGTGACCTTTCTGGAGGTGGGGCACTTTTCTGAGCTTTAGAGACTTCTCTGTTTTCACTGGAGTCTTTGTCCCCAGACGACTCATCTCCTGAAGACTGGGTAGAGCTTTGCTGCCCCTCACTTTTCTCCACTTTAACATTCCCTGATATGTTGTCTACACTTGTTCCTTCAATGTTATCCTGCAACACACACACACACACACACACACACACACACACCACCACCACCACCACCACCACCACCAACACCACCCACAGTAGGGTATTATTTAGAGGCAATGTTAAGTCCATTAAATCTGAATTTACCCAAACTTGCAAACATTGTAATAAGTGACTCTCGTGGTTATAAAAGGAAATTCAATGTGATGTTTGTCTACTGTAATTTCATGTTGAGTCTGAAACTTCATGTGATACCATTAAGCTCTTTTTGAAAGAGAGATTTTTTATGGCAATGAGACTAGCTTAATAAAGTTATTATTATTCCAAAAACACAAAGGTTGTTATATTAACACAAAAGTAAATTACAAAACTGAATAACATTTAAACACATTAAAACATTATAATGCAACCCACATCATTATCAGACAATGCCTGACCCATCCGACGCACCGAGAATTTCCTTATAGCCCCAAAGCATGCCTCAGAACAGTCGAAAAATAACAAGCAACGACAACTTTAAAATCGGGATGCTCGCTGCCTGTAAAATGCAGACAATGAACACCGATTGAATTTGATAAATGAACTGATGACAGTACACCGATTACCTACATGGACAAAGAGAGAGAAAGACTGAAAGTGATATCCAATCTGTAAATAGTACCAATATTTTATATATTCCTTCTACAATCGATCAGCAAGATAAACCAACTTCCCTTTCTTTTTTCTTAATCAATCAGCTTCTTCAACTTCCCCAGAATTTTTTATTTTGGGTAAGTAATTAAAAAGTGATGTCATATTTTACAATATCCTATTTGTCAATCTCATACAGATTTCGATTTTTGATCAAGACGCGAAATTGTCGGCAGTCTATCCTGAGCAGCCACCACGAAGTAAGCTTTAAATAGACAGTACTGGTGAAGCTTTCATAAATTCTGACGTGGTTATTTTCATTGATATCTTTTTAAAAACATCTTAATAGATCGAATTCGTAGTTTGATACATTTATTAACACTTAAGGACTTAGAATATCCTTTTACATTTTAGCATCATACGGTCAAGAAAACCCAACGTGCCAGCTATAGCTTTGAAGCTAATTTGGTTGCCAGGTTACCAAGCAAACACGGCGATCTCCAAATTCAAGATATCCACGTGGATTATCATGTGTCGAACAACTGTTATAACCATAGCTAACTATTGTGAACGCTGCATTTTAGCCTCAGCAAACAGTCTTACTGCAGTATGCTGCTGTTATTTTAGTTTTTAAAAAGTTACTTTTGCTATAAATATTGAAACAGAGCAAGCCATCCTTTCTTAACACCTGCATTTTACGCACTTTACACCCTACCCTGGCCACCCCCACCCGAAGTTAAACTGCGTAACAGAATTGGAATTTCACTCCATGTCTTACTTTACAAAAGTATATCAATGCATGCGTCTCTGATATGAATCAGCTGTAAACAAAAAACTAACGGTAAGGGTAAATGATTTATAGATTAATTATTAATCTGTGCAACCTTGTGCATACTGTTTTTATTTATGTATTATTTACTTACTTTATTACATAAAAACTCGACTTCATCCGTGTATGCCCTTAAGTCCTCCCTTGTGCACCCCCCTTGTGACACAGTCACCACTCCCCCCTAAATGCCCTTTTCCATTCTCGTGGCTTACCCTTACTCTCCGTGCTACCTGGCATCATCCCTTGCCCCCAGTATGACTGATTGCCATAGGATTGTAATCGTACTGAATCACATATTTTATTTTCCTTTAGCGTGCATTTAAGGTACTATTAGTAGTAGCATAAATGACATAAATAGCAGTAATAAATAAGCATAAATACTTGGAAATACTACTACAACTAAATACTATATTTGGAAGCTTATAGTCCCCTCTGTGTTTGTGTTATTGTACCTGAGACTGCGGGGGGCCAAACACCATCCCTTGACTTGGTTTGGTCTTCTCAGTAGTTGTTTGTTTCTTGTTTTTATTCTTATCACTGTTGCCCCTGTTGGCCTCAGATCTCTGAGACACTCCGGGTGACTGGGCAGAACCCTCCTGGGCCTCTATCTGCTTCACTTCAGTATTTAGTGGGTGGTGGTCCACACCCTTTCTTTGGCTCTTACCCTAGACACAAACACAGACAGTTTCATGAAACTCAGACTATAGTCTGTTACACAAAATTAAGGAGAAAAAAACATTATAGCAAACCTCATTTAAAAAGATGTGTAAAAATACCACTTATATGCTTTTAATCCATCTGTGCTTGTGTTACCTTACCTGAGGTTTAGGGCCAGACACCGTCCCTGTATTTGCTGGTTTTTGTTGACTTGCTTTGGCCTTCACATCCGTTGTCGGTTTTAAGTTTGATTGATTCGTATCAGTATTGGCATTGCGGACTTCAGGGGTTTGAGATGTTGATGCATTGGAAGTGTCCCTTTTCTTCTTGGACTTCTGGCTGGTTTTGTCTGAGCCTTTGGCCTGTGTTTGGTTGGTTGTGGTGGGCTGCCCTTCGGACACAGACGGTCCAGAAACAGGCTGACTGTTAGGGTCTTCAGGAGATGCAAGGCCGCTTGTCTGAAGAGGTTGTGGTGCATTCATCTCCTGTGGGCAGGGCCCAGTGTCTCCCTGACCCAACTGCTGCTCAGTTTGCTCCTGTTCTGGCACCTCTGTCCTGGACTGGACCATAGGAGCATCATTATCAGGGGAACTCTGATCAGAGATCTTCTCCTCCGGAGAATGGGTGGCTGAAGCATTAACTGGTGGCGTGCCAGGTGACTCTGGGGGCTCGTGTGTCTCGGTGACAGGCGACAGCGACGGGTTGTCAACAGGACTGGCCACCGGGTCAGGCTGCTCATCCATGGCGCTGGTGGAACTCTCGCTGTCCGAGCCTGCGTCCCCACTCCCACGCTCCTGACACAGCTCTCGCTCACTCAGGGAGGTGTCAGAGAGATCAGAGGTGAGAGACTGCAGCTTATCCTTCCCTTCATGTTTCTTCTTTTTCCGTCGTTTACGGGCTTTTTTCTGCTAGGGGGAAAGGATGCCATAAATACCCAACCACCTATCTGCAGCTACACAGTGTGTGTGTCTCTCCCTCTCTCCTTTTTTTTTTCTCTCTCTCTCTCTCTCTCACACACACACACACACTTACACGCACACACACACACACACACCTTATGTAAGCAGTGCACTTTTCCAGTCCTCTGCCTTTAGAAAATGGATTATGAAATTAATTTCTTAAAGTAACTTCAGACGCTTGTGCTGATCCTTGCTAAGGTCTATGTGCACAATATTGCAATGGTATTGGAAAGCATGAGATTTTGCAACAGAAATATCAATGGGGCATATCTGTCACAAACCTTTGTTTTGGAGTTGTTGTTGGTCTCTTCAAGAGGACGTTTGGGTGATAAGGATGTTTGGACACTGTCTAAAGATGAAGGTTCATCAATCACCAGTGGGTTTTTTCCATCACCTTCTGTCAATGAATTCGGGGAATCGTCTATGGCTGAAAACAAAGTTTGGGTAAGAGATGTGTTGCCAATCGTGATTACAACTCTGATTTCTTAATTTAAGAGTAACCCAAGCTTATAGATTGACCTCTTCCACAAATATTTTAGTAGTAAATCAATCTCAGTCTAACATTTAAAAATATTACCTGCTGTGTCTTGCAAGGCGGCGAGACGTGTTCCACACTGGCTGCAAAACTTCGGATTCTGCTCCGTAGAGACATGACCACATACGCACTTCATTTCTCGTCTGTGAGGGGGAGAAATGGACGTTTTTCGTATTTGGTCGTCGCTTCACTAAAGAGCACTGCAAGCTGTCACCGCTTATAGCCATATGAAGGTTTTCACTTTCGATTCTTCAAAACCACCACTGTCACAAGGTACAAGAGGTCTGGCAAAGTTCACAGGCTTTTTTTCAGTAGCCTAAGCTCGTGCTTCAGACACGCCCTCCCTTCTGTCTACATAAAAATAAATGAAACGTGCATTAACTCATGCTGTTTTAAACTATTGCATTAAAACATCATGACATCGTCAAACGTGCTCCTATATAAGAAAGTCTCTGGCTCAATTCAGGCCGATGCCCTTGCCCCTTTCGAAATGTTCTCCTGATGTTGCCCAGCTATTCAAGAATAAAATGTCAAGCTATAAAACCCCTTCCTGGCAACACTGTGCAACCAACCATCAATACATACACGCGATGTGTTAGCTACTATTGATTAGATGCCTTGAATGTGCGAGAACTTCTACGTCAAATTATTAATGGCCGTTACACTACCACACACTCTGTATACATACAATGTTGCCAGCTGATATCATGTCATTTGCTATTTGGCCAAGTTCAACATTACACCAGCAGGTAACTTGCTAGCTTGATACGTTACAGGCACGTAATTGCCATTAGCTGCTCTGAGCTACTATCAAATAGCCTATACATTACAGCACACCTTGCTAAATGAATAGCATTCATGTTAGCATACGCTAGCTCATCTATTAAACATTTATGGTCAAACTAGCGACAATGTTAGCTCGTTAGAGTTTAACGTTGTTCTTATACTGTTGTATGAGGCACCAGTAACATACCAGGCGAAAACTACATCCGTATGGGTAAACACATGCATGACATCGTTCCATGTCAAAACAAGCACGAAACTTACCGAACACTGTTCTTCACACTGCGTAGGCTACTCTTCAGGCACACCTGACTCGCATTGTTGACTACACAATATACCCTGGTGCATATATCAAAAGCACAGCCTTGACTGAACTAAGCGATATAAAACCCCGTGACGGGGCTGTTTCCAACAAGCGAAATCATACACTGAACTTTCGTTTCTGTTAAATGGGCGTGATTGTTATTTTCCTCATTGTTATTACATTACTGAACGTCACAGACTATGGCTGCCCGGTAAACTCAAAGTCCGGTTAAGTGTACGCTTTGGTCCACACACTGTGCCGGAGCATAATAAACTATGTTTGCAATCGTAGCCTTAAACTTGTCTTGGTGTGTCATCATGAGCTTACATTCTGGGTCTGTCCAGTGGCCTATGGCGGTCTTGAAAAGACCTTTAGCCTACTGTAGGGATTAAGTAGTGTAGTTAATGTTCTTCTGTAAGGGTTGTGTCAATGAAATCATTGCTATTCAAAGTCTGGTTTTGCATACGTGATTTACTCGGCCTGCAGGGAGAGAAGAAAAAACAAAAGTCGGGGAGTATGCACAGGCAAACGTTTCAGTTTAATCTTAACTTTTCTCGGAATGCCGTTTCGATAATATGACGCTAAAGCATTACTTTCTCAGCAATTTATTTAGATGTGGGTGGGCATCATCTTTTCTGAAGTTTCATTGGGCTATAGGTGATTTGGGAGTTTTAGGGCCGAGACCTGTGACCGACACCAACCAGCAGAGGGCGTCCCAGCCAACAACTTAACAAAAGACAAGGGCTAACATTTGGCTTCCCTTTGCCTCCGGTAGAAAACACCACTGGGAATCTTTTGCTTCTCCCTCCTCCAAGGAGAACCAAAAGATTCCGAATTCCTTTATGTAATTAGCTATTTTAGATGTAATCATAAGACTAAAGGTTATAATATGCTCTAATGTGTTAAGACTTAAGATTCAACACGTTATCATGTATATAAGGGATTAGAAATATGAGACTAAGCCATCTACAAAAAGACACACACACACACACACACACACACACACACACACACACAGCACACAAAATCAGACTGAAATTTAAAAAAAGCAATACAATGAAAGGATATCCTCCCATGAAATAATGTGAATACAAGCTATATGAGGAGGCTGTAATGTGACATTTCAAGATAAAGTTCCAGATGCTTATAGAGATGTATATACATTTCACAGTAAGAGAAAATAATGCAATAGTAGGCCTAATAAAAGCCAACATAAAATACGTATATGCATAATAGGCCAAGGGGGAAGTTACAGCACAGTTAGTCCTTACTTTTCTAATGCACATATGCAGGGCTCTACAGAGTTGTTTAGGGACTGATGGTTCTGTAGTAGGTGCTGTTGAGAAAGTGGAAACATCGTGTTGTGCTGGCTCTTCACTGGGAGAGTGCTGAAAAGGGGGTTGGCAAGGTGTTTTGGGCTCTGTAAAATTTTAAGGCCTTTCAATTTTGGGACATGGGTCATTTTTGAAACAATAAACATCAGTTTTATCATGTGGCTAAAAATTTTGAATCAATTTTGTTGTTTTTCGGGGAAAAATAAGATGATGTCTTTGCCCCTAACAAAACACATGCAAGCGAAAATCATTTTTCTCAATTTCACACTGATGAGGTGAAGTCTTTTGCCTGTTGTATAGTGTGCTCATTTTCGCCCTACTTTTGTTTCCGCAAGAGTCCACTACTACCTTCATGACCAATCAGAATGGAGTGAACAAGCAAACCAGTGACCAGGCATTTCAGACCGAACCTGCAGTTATGCAACATGATAATGAGTTTTCAGGGACGGATTAAGGAATCAAGTGGCCCTGGGCAAAAAGTTGTCTCGCACCCCTTGTCCATTTTTAACCCGGCTGATTAAGAAGTTTATTTTTTTCTGACCTAGACCTCAGCGCCCTTTACCTAAGATACGTACACTATGCTATGCTACCTGGGACATGAGGCCCCTTGGGGAAGGGGATTAGAATGTGTGTGTTGCAACTGGCCTGGGCCCAGTAGCTCTATTCATTAATCCACCCTGTGAGTTTGGAATCATCTAAGAATGCAATCTATTTTAGTACACTCCAAAAATTTGTTAAGTTATATTTACACAATATTTCTATAATGTGTATATATATATTTACATTTTTACACAATACAGGAAACTATAGTAATGTTGCCTAAGGTTTCTCTGTCTTGGGCTGAGGCGTTAAACTGGTGTGACTTTGGCAGGGGAATGTGTAAGAACTGTCTCACAAAAGCCTGATCAACTGTCCCCTGGCATGGCAGCAACAGAAAGCCAATGAGTGGTGGAATAATATCTGGCAAAAGGGTTGTCATTTGATTCCATTTCCCAAATGACCTGAAATGTCCTGGAAAGATTGGTGGCAAAAATATACACTTGCCCAAATAAAAATCACTAAATGAACGAACTTTTAAGTTTACTTTCTCTCATAATGAAATCCTATCTAATACATACTAATCTTGACTACAACCAGAAACAGTAGTTAGTAGTCATTTCAAAGGTGAATTGATAGACTACTGCACAACAGTTCACCTTGGGACAAGGTATAACCTTTCCCGTCTAGTTAAAAAAATGCACATTAAACATTATTAACGTCTGTATAGCACTCCCATAAACTGACCAATCCGCAGTGTTACAGGCGAAATATGAATCACGAATGCGAAACCTTACTGGCAGAGGGTATGAGCTACACTGTATCTATAAAAGGACTCGTTGTCACGCTGAAGCATTCAGACGCTCTGAAAAGTAAGGAAGGAACCGACTTTAAAACACCGGTGGAAAAATATAGTCCTTGTCGTCATGCACAAGTTTAGAGTAGCAGTGGCTGTATGGGTGCTTTGTATGCTTGTAACATCTAATCCAGCTGAGGCTTGGTATAAACAAGCTACTGGTCCAAGCTATTACTCTGTCGGTAGAGCGTCGGGTTTGTTGTCCGGGATCAGGAGGTCGCCTCATGTCCGACGAGCCGAGACGGAGCCTGAAGGCGAGGGACTGGGAGAGGAGTCTTCAGATAAAAATTCGATTCCGGAATCAAGCCTTCGACAGTCAGTCTTTCTCAAAACTTTGGTAAGTACAGTACTTAACATGCCTTTCATAGTATAGCTAAAACCAGAAAGAAACAATGCCCTCACGTTTCAGCTACGTAACAGAATTAAACACTTTCCTGAAAATAGTTCTGTGCTGCGATACCCTAAACCTGTGGCGCTGTCCTTTCAGCACCACGTTCTGCGTTCCATGACTTGTGATGTTGGAATGGGCTGCTACGTTCTGCCACTTTACAATGAGTTCCTTTATCATACATCACAGAAAGCCTACTCACCTAACGAGAAATACACAAAGCAAGAGAGCACAGATTTACATTGTTTTATTTATTTCGAAGGCTAAAGTGACATTTTTTCTTCATTTCCACAGCCAATCTGTGTCAAAGATGTATCACCGAACCTTCAAAGCTGCGAACTGGTCCAAGATGGGACAACTGTGTTTCAGTGCAAAGGCGAGTTGCTTATCTCCTTGGACACACGGGAGTGTGACAGACTTTGAGTATATCACACACGGGAACATCATGAACACTTTCAACTTACTGAAGAACACCACCTATTTCTTTTTGACATGTTCTGCTTCATGTCTTGTTAACTGGTCATGTTCTTGTACAGTCTAGGCTACTTTTTAACATGAGTATCAGTGTACATTGAAAACCATGTTATTAACATAATCATGTCTACCAACAGCAAATGTCTTTGTCTGAAGGATCTTGTCTGTCTAGACTAGAGGTGAAACCAGGATGACTGAAGCAAAATGCTAAACGAATGATGGGTCTATTATGATGGGGTCATTTGTATTTTTTGTTAATAGCTGAAATCCTATGTTGATTTGTAAAATGTCACTAAATTATTTCAGACAACTTGCCAGAGCTGTTTAAATGAGTTTATTGCCAAATAACATACAGTACACAGAAGTGAGATACCCTCACTGTGGTCAGTATACAAAACAAGACAACATATAAAAATAGAAACAATTAAAAAAATCATGCAAGTGTCACAGAGTACACACATTTGCCAAATGATCCTTCATGATGCTGTCTATGACTGTGGGGAAGATGCCCCGGATGCAGCTGGTGTCAGTGGCTGTGGTATAGTGATGGTACACCAGCTTGGCTGAGGCAGCAAGCTCCTCCGTGAACAGGCTAGTGAGGAAACTGGCAGCACTGCTCACATCACAGTCTGCTCCTGTGGGGAAAAACAAACAAACAAACAAAAACACAAAACAAAACAGTGTTGTCAGTTGAAGTCAAGCATTTCGTCACTGTAAGCATGGTGGGACAAATCCAGGAAGATGAGTGTTACATGAGCATGTGTGGACTTCAGACATCCTAAGAACAATCTTTCATTTCAGACTGTCTACTGGTAGATTACACCAGTAACGCATATACTGTGCATTCACCAAAGCAACCGAAATGTTTGGAAGAACTTGAGTTTGGTAACAGTGAAATAATGATGAGACCTGGTACACTGAAACTAAATGCAATTACACAACACTGAAAAGCGTAGTCATTAAATCTCTTAATGCTGCAACTCTCTTCTGAAGTAAATAATGCAACAGTGTGGATGAGTGAACAAGAACTATTTTAAGCTACAATTGGGAGAAGGGGACCAAAAGAAGAGGAGACATGTTGCTTACAAACATGATATTTATAGACATGACCTTTGCCAAAAATTTGTGCGATGGCTTCTTAGACAGGTGCACAGGATTTGCACTAAAAGGCAAATGTCAGTATTAACCTATCACCTCCCACTCAGCCCCCAGGTACCTCAGCACCACAGCCTCACGAACTACAGCAATGCGATCGAACCAGAGAGGCTATGAGTGATGGGTTTGGGAGGTGATGCAGATCACAGTAACTGTCTAATTCGTCAGCAGTAGCCTGAACCCACAGAAAAAAAAACCCCATTTATTCCCATGGTGGGTCGTATTTAAAAAAGTTATCTGGGCATTTGTTACTAATAGCATTCAGAGAACCATGTGATTCAGAACAATTTAAAAACTCCTCGCTGAGTAATGCCACAAAACAGATACAACCTAATCTAGCATTTATGACTACTCAAAATCAAATCTCTTTGAACGGGCACCGTTACCTTTGAATTCTGGAACATAAAGCCGCAGATGCCTTCCAGAGTGCAATATCTTCTTTTCAAAAAGATCAATTTTGTTCATGAATAAAATCTGAAAAAGTAGAAGAGTGGCCAAAGCAATCCATGAAAAATAATACAGGCATCCACCGAACACAAACATTAACATTTAAGATGGTCAGGAACCACAGAAGGCCACACGGTCAATAATGACTCACCAAACTACAGAAAAGAAGAAACAGCTCATTAGCCATGCTAACTCACACTACACTCCCTCAGCACGCAATAGGAAGGTCAGTGTGTGTGTGTGTGTGTGTGTGTGTGTGTGTGTGTGTGTGGTGTGGTTGGACTAGCTGGATGTAAATGATCTAAACAATAAGACTGAAACGCAACCGAAGTGAGTGAGGCCAGAGTGTGCAACAGTCACACCACTACGGACCAGCTCTTTTAGCCCTGGGTAGCCTGTCAGCTACGTGACACGCACTGTGAAATATCTGGCAAAAAGTACAAAATTTGCCATACTCAAAATAACATGCTCATGTATCATGCAGCACTGGATATACCTCAGGCCTCACAAATTGGCATTTCTTCTCAGTCTCACCCCGTATTTTCAAACTCTTCCCTTGGTGAAAATATTCACATTTGCAATAGAAGCACACCCTCAAGTCCTTCCCAAAAAAAGGCCATTTTGGCTACTTGGTATCCATCCATGACCCACAATGCATCCCTTTACCCCTCCACCCACATCAGTGTGGCCACTGCACATGTCCTTAATGGATTAGAAAGGGCTTACACCGCATGGCATCAAAGACTTATGGATGTAGTGTTACAGAGCATCAAAGATGTAGAGGAGGTAATAACTAATATATATATATGTATATGTATATGTATATATGCTGTGCTCTACAAATGGGCTGGAAACTGTGAAAATATGAGCTGCTCGTTTGGCCATGAAATTGCCATGAATGTGCCCTACATGGACTCCAATTGTGTGGACGAAGCAAACAGAATACAAAAAGGACTAACAAAGTACTGCTCTATCTCTACTTGCTTATGCAGTGCAAACATTTAGAAGCAACAATGCCATGCTCACCAGTAATCATTAGCGCATAAAGGCAGACAGATAAGCCAGTCTGAGTTTGCTCAAACCTGTCGAATGCTCTAACATACTCACATGGGTTTGGCTCTTTAATTCTTCTTCTGGGCTAGGATCCAAACAAAAGTACTAAAGTGTGTGTGTGTGTGTGTGTGTGTGTGTGTGTGTGTGTGTGTGCTCATGCGCATTTGTATGCGTTTGCTGTTCCCTTGCCCTCTTTCCATCAAATTCAAAAACACACACACACACACACACACACCTGAGTAACACATGGACTGTTGTTTTACAAGTGAGGAGAAAAGGTAATTACAGACAATAAATCCAAGGAAGTCTAGGCGGATTCATAAAGTATGCTTTCGCAGCCCGGTTACTTGACATTCCTCCTCCTCCTCCTCCTCCCCCCTGCCCGGTGGAGAGGTTATTCACATTTGGACAAAACGTGCACGTGTCTTACCAAGACAGCCCTGCTGAAGATGGAGTTGAGACAGATGGAGGAGTAGAGTTCAAGACTCTCCTGAAGGCAGCCCTACAGAGGAGGACAACAGGGGTAAGGTCCACTGTACATCCACATGATCTTACCACTAGCAATTACAAACACTCCACGGCAAACCCACCAGTGTTCTCATTTTAGTGATTTTACTCATAGAAAGATTTATTTGGAATAAAAACAACCCAGCTCTTTAAAACACCTAATTATAAACTCAAATGCCTTCATTTGAAGACTAAAGCTCTACTTTATTATAGCCCTGGTGAACATTACTGGCTATAGTGGTCACATGGGTTGTCATATGCACCCATGCTAATTAGGCTGTAAATTTACTAAGAATTTGTCAGTCTATAAAACACCCCATCCAGTAGAAAAATGTATTCAGATCAGTATTTCTTTTTTTCAGTTTTTTTTTACATTGCCAGTGTGTTGGTAATTGTTAGTGAAATGGCTGCTTAAATCAAATTCATGTCAATAATAGCCTACTTTCCTATGAGATCACCTCTGGATCAGCTCCCATTTATGCACTTGAACTCCGTGATTCATGCTTTAGCGCCATCCTAGCTGCTATTCTCCTACAGGGACCATCATACGCCATTCCATTCCCAGCATGCAAGGCGACGTCATTCAAGACACTGTGGTGCCTCAATTGTGGAACAAACCACCAAAGCACCTAATCTATTTCTAAACACCTCTGGAAAAGTTCCTTCTTCAAAGAAAACCTCTCATCTATACAACTGTAACATCCCCACCTGCGCTTTAGTAGTTACAACGTACTCTTGGATCTACTCTCCTCAGCCTCGACTGCTGGTCCTAGCCTGTAAATTGCTTTGGATGGGAGGATCTCTTAAATGGAGTGGAATGTTGAAGCAATCAAAATGAATGCCATTCTTGTATGTTTTGGTCACGCAAAAAAAAATAAAAAATACCATTGTTTTAGCTACATAGCAAACTTGGGACCAAAAATCAGAAAGATTTAGTGTTCCTTGCTTTGTCTTCTGGATCCATCACAGAATGATTTTTTTGGCCTTGGTTTAATGTTTGCCTTCAGGCTGGGGCAAACGTGACTTACCGTTGACGAGTCCTTCCGCGTGCCAAGGTCATATCGACTGAGGTCCACCAGAAACAGTAACGCACGCACGCCATCAAAGAAACGCAGCCACTTTCTTCTCTGTGTCCGCTGTCCTCCCACATCGCACAATCTACACACACACACACACACACACACACAATAGGCAAACAACACACTCGTGAACGCATGCACACACGCACCCACAAAATAGACAAACACAACGCAGGGGACAAATATTAGATGGAAGAGGACAGAAATAGAGGATGAGGGAAATCGGAAGACAGACAGTAGCCAGCACAGGTCCTAAACATGGTGTCCCCCACCTCACCCTTAAGCACTGAGACACCACCCTGCGCTGAGCATACTACAGCAGACAGGTGGTGGATTTAGTTGTCCCTGACCAAGCCTGTTACTGTGTCATATCGCCACAGTGTCCAGTTTACAGCTAGCAAAGGGTAGAGAGCTTCTCCAAATCACATTCCTCATGCTTGCCGCCCCCCTGGAAATACCGGAATACTGGACATTGACTATTCGTCAATGTCTGGTAAAAATTCACATTTTGCGAAGTTAATTTCCACCCTTGACCCACACACAGACACAGACACAGACAGACACACACACACACACACACAGTCTCACAGTGGGAGCTTTTTGGACATTGACGAGAACAGCATGTGAAATGCCCAGAGGCTGATCCCACTCCTCCCTCCCCCACAGCAGTACCACCACACACAGGGGAGAGACACAGACGGGAAAAAAAGAGGATTTTGACTAGTTTTAATGGCTTCAGGATGGATCCCTGGAGGCTTTGCAGACAGACAGACAGCGGTAGGAGACGAGGGGGAATGTGATTCCTTCCCGCTCGCAGAGATTGAAGGTGGTGGTGGTGGGGGGGGGGGGGGGGGGGGCAGACAGGCACAGGCAGACAGGTGGAGGGGAAGCATCAGTCCATCAATATTTCAGCTGTCTGATTCATCCAACAGTGTGTCACCTCAGTAAGGGGAGTGAGGGAAGTCACGATTCTCCCCAGAGATTGTGTGTGTGTGTGTTTGTGTGTGTCAGTCAGAGACAGAGCACAAAAAAGAGCATGCAACAGGTTTTGTTAAAAAAAAAAAATGCAATATTAATACTTAGCCACAGATGTGCTAATAAAACATTCAAGTCCTATCCCATTGTAACATGAGTTTATAAAACATATTTTGTCACACTTTACATTAATACATCCGCCGGGTTATGTCATGTAGGAAAAATGGAAGTGTTTGGGTTCAACAGATTTTGTTTTATGCACCTTAATATGTAGAGTATCAAATGCAAGAAAAGCGGGAAGATGGCATTATAATTCACAAAGTGAGTGACGAAGTACACAGTAAAACAGTTTCAAGATCACTTTGGGGGGCAGTTATTCCGTGAAAAGTGTACATTTGTGTTTTATATGCAAACACAAATTGCTGGTTGCTGTAGGCTCAAGGAAGGAAGCAGAAGGCAAGAGAGAGCTCACCTAAAGATACACTGCCCGGCGCAGAACTGAGTTTCCAACACACCACTGGTGCGTACACGAACACGCAACACGTCCGTTTCTGAGGGGATATAGTTTGGGGCGATGATCCGACTGATGTTGTCAAAGAAGCTGCCAATCAAAACAGAGGGCACAGATGAGACAAGCTAAATAGAGGCAGTTATCGTTAAGCATTGTCGTGCATCTTAAAGCCTCTTTTTTCCCCCACGACCTTTCAGCCAGAGTGATTCAACTTTACATCAGCATGATTCCCATCACAGGCAAATAGAGGAAGTCTGCAGGGAACAGAAAGGAAATTAAAATCACGAAAACCCCATGATTTGATGAGCAATTTCCTTTACCTCTATGGGCGCTGATCCAGACACACATACACATACACACATACACACACACACACACACACACACACACACACACACACACACACCTTGAACTACCTGTTGAATAGCTAATGCTTCAGCTGAGACATGTTGTGAAAATGATATGTGCATACATTCAGGGTGTCATGACTGTTGGGAAGGGAGGTGTATGGATTCTGCGTCACAGACCTTTCTCGTAAAGCTCGGTTTAAACAAGCACAGCCCTATTAAAGTAAGCTGTGGCACTGCTATTGCACCTGTCTCTGCAGACTGCATCCCTGAGTAGTGAGGAGATAATCAGATAAAGGCCATGTCAGCCTGGCTTTAGACTAAGGCACCTCCACGTCACACTGTGTCAAGACAACACCACTGGTTTTATTTCAACAAAACCTTATTCCCAAGGGGTAAAGCCTATTCCTGGAATCGCTCATTTCAAGAGAGATAGATAGCACACACGGTGAGGTACATATGTATGCATGACTACAAAAAAACACCACACACACCAGTCCTTCAGATGTGGCACACACGTCAACTGAAGAGGCTCAGCACCAAAGCATGAGGATCGAAGAGACAGATTTCATCACTTCCGTGTCATGCACCTTGCAAGTGACGTGACAGTGTGTGACGAGCGAGCTGCATGCAAGTTTAAACAAAGTGGCATCTGTAATGATCTGCGCTTTTGGGTAAATGTAGGCTACTGTATAAATGAACAATAGAGGGAGGAAAACGGACTTGGTGGAGTGATATGATGAGAAACACCTAGTTGATACACCAACTGAAAGCCACTTCCAAACAATTGGACCAAAGTAGAGATGACGGCAAATGTGTCCTTGAGAACTGTAAAAAAACATGATGTGGGTGCACAATGAGGCTTCACAGGGTGTAGTAGCTGTCCCTGAGATAAGCATTTCAATGACACCTCTCAAACTAAAAAAAAAACCTTTTAACAAGTGCATCAATAGGAATTGTTTTAATTTACTGTCCTAACCCGCCTACCACACACAGGCCATAATATATACGCATACCAACAGGCCTTTCTCAGATTTCACATCATTGTCTGTGGTTTAAAGTGGTTTGTTTAAGGTCAACGGTTTAAAGAAAGCCTGGTTTAGTAAAATTTAACGTTTAGGAGAAGTGAATATAGGTATGTGGAGAAGGACCTAGTCTGACTAATTACGGAGCTACAGTGTAGATCTTGTACAATGGACCAAATTTGACCTTTAATAAAAATAGCTTTCTGCCCCATGAACACCTTAACTGTCAAAAAAACATTTCAAAAGGAAAATGGATAATTAAAACCTGTGTGCAACTTATCACACTGCTTTTTTTGTATATTTTATAAATGTCAGATACCTGTGGCCAATAGCAGGGCTGAGTTAAACACGCCACACTCACTAGAGAGAGAACACAGCTCACAGCTGGGTTATAGACACCATCATCCTTTCTCTGTCAGTCACTGCACACACACACACACACACACACACACACACACACACACACACACACACACACACACACACACTCACTAGAGTGCAGAGTCGTTGAGCTGGAACTCGTAGCCACGGGCGGCCGCCACCCTCACCCCCTGATCCGCCCACAGGCAGCAGAAGGCCTGAGCCAGGAAGGGCAGCAGCTCTGCATCCTCCCCAACGCACCAATCACACCCCAGCACAGCCTGGGCGTGGTCCTATGGAGGGACCCACGTCAACATTACAAATCAATCAATCAATGGCACATATAGGGTACATTTCAACAAGCTGCACTAAACTAGTTAAAGACAACACTTAGAAAGGAATCCTATAGTGGTGTGTAGGACTTTAGAATAGCCTACTGAGAGTGTACGAGTGGCAATGTAAAGAAAAGAAAGGTTTGAAACCCCAATGTGTTGCATTCATTAATCACTAAGCCTACAAATATGGTGCTGCAGTATCCATATTTAGTGCACAAATGGTTTAGCGCCTCCTTCAGAACTAATGACAGCAATTGGCCAACTAAATGAGAGTATTTTTAACAGGTGTTGTGCTACAGTCCATGTGTTTCCGAACCTCACCTTATTCCTCTGATTGGCCAGGTTAATCCTCAGGAGGCCCATACCCCGCAAGACAAACTTCATCGAGTTGAGCAGGTTATCCAGCACTGCTGGCTGTCACACACACACACACACACACACACGCACAGTCTTAAGAGCTTTTCTATGTTTGCACTTTCATCACTTCTCGGCAGTCGCCGTGGTCACTGATTCCCAGTTGATTTCATTTTTTGGTATTGACCTTATCTGTGCATCTCTCACTCCCTCACACACATCATCACCATCAATGAAGTGACACACAGTGACAACTCCCCTCTGTTATACTGTTTATACATTACCGAGTAGGCTACATGACTGAGTTTTTGCATACAAACCTTAAAACTGATGAGTTCCTGTCTGCTGAAGCCATTATTGTGGATGATTTTGATTTGCTTAACCAGGGTGCTCTTGCCACTCTCAGCGGCACCTGCACAAACACATTGGCGTGTGATTTTTTTTTTTCCAACTCATGTGCGACTATAATAAAGTGACATTCCATGCCCTCACCTAGTAAGAGAATCTTCACCACGTGTGACTCGCGTTTGGCGTGTTCAAGGAGATCCTGGTCTATTTTGGCGCTAGTGCTTTTTGCTACCTTTTCCTCCTCGGTCACGTCTCGCCTTAGGCACAGACGCAGCGCGTGCCAGCATGACTGTGGCCAGATATTATGAGGTACACACAAGCAGAACGAGACATTACACTTACTGAAAATGAACAATGTTCAGCAATCGGCTTCAGACGAAAGGACACACAACTCATTGGAGGCCCTACCTGAAGTGATGAACCAGGTAAATTCAAACACCCAAACATCCTTCTCCTTCCTTTCTTTATATCGACATACGTTGCAGTGTATCTTAATTCGTGCTGTTGTTGTTTCACATCCAAGTTGGAGTAACAACTGTGACATTCTAATTAAGGGTCACATGTTCTCTCAAATGGTTAAGATTGGCTTTGAAACCTTGAGCAGTAGGCTAATGCACTTCATTGACTTGGCACGCCCAACTGGAAAATTCTCAAACTTTAGTGTGCCAGCTAGGTATCAGGTTTAATGGTCAAACAAATTACAAGACATGGACAGTTGGAATGTCATGTACAGTACACTGGTTTATTACAGACACACCATGGTACAAAAAATTACATTATCTCATTAGAAAGGCGGGATTGATACAACCTTAGTGGGGGAAGCACCGTGGAAAGGTCCTCTGAGTTATTCTACTGTTAATAATTTACTTTTAATCCATCACAAATTGCTAATTTTAAGCAAGCTCGTGACACGTGAATGCAGCATCCTAAATGAGCTCTTTGGAAATTTGTCAACTGGGTTGCTCCATTGCTCGACATGTTAGGGTTAAAATAGCATAATGCAGAAAAGGAACGAATCGATAGATAAAATGCAGTCTTTAGGAGTGTACTTAGTAATTTGTCCTTTAGGAAGACTGAGTATAACATTAATCAATACGTTTAAACACGACGACCCCTTTTGATAACTGGTTAAGGGGATGTAGGCTATTATTCCTACACGAGCATAAAGGGGGATAAATATATGATGTTAGGCCTGTTTGTCATCATCTGAACAATGGACACTGCGGCTTTGAGTAGGTATACCTAATTGGTTCTGAAACAAGTGGTTTCACTAATTAGCTCATCTACCTGACTTTAGTCCTAATAAGATTTAGCTGGAACGGGTAGCCCACATGACTTAAAAGCCAGTATGGCCACCTCTGCCACTTCAAAATTAATGTTCGCACCCATCAGATGTTTCACATAGAGAAACCACTCCGAGCTGGGCTTTACATTTGCCACAAAACAAAGGTAGGTCTAAAGCTAGTTGTTGGCTAATGTCAAAACATTTTAAGAGGATATAATCCTTCAGACTGCTCACACAGATAGTTACAGAATTATGTCTTCCGCCAGTTTTACATATAAAGTGTCTTGTCAAGTTTTCAAAGCCTGGAATCAAAGCTACTTTCACGGGGTTTTGGGACCTTCGCAGCTCTGCCACCTATTGGAAAACAGTTCTGAGTGAGCAAGTGCAATGCTTATTTGTAAGACACATGGTGACGCCGTGTGGCCATAAGCGGAACTGCACGAGTGGAGGCGGTTCTGAAGTAGCTTAGTTGACTGTCCTTCCCATCTTAGACCCATCCACATTTTTTTAGCGAACACTCACAAGTCAACTCCATATATATACTGTATATAAACAATGCAAACAATTTATAAAGAAATATATTGTTTTCACTCCATTAAATGTGTCCACTGTTGAGCATAACTGGTTTGGCCTGAACCAAGAAAACTCAGTTGAGTGCATAGCATGGATATCTAGATCTGTCACATAGGTAGATACATTTGGGAAAAATAATGATGCTGATTGACATTTCTCCCAGTGCTCCACATTCTCTCTGTAGGATGGAACAGGGCAGCCTGCTATGCAGAAGTCATGCTATACTTGACCACAGCCGTTCGGAGTGACTGACAAGTAGTTCATTAGTTTCAGTGTGTTTTTTGTCCTCCTCATGTATCCACTCACAGCATATTTTGAGAACACTTCCAGTAGATCATCTGTAGTAGTTACACATAGTACATGTGTAGTATGTACTATAATTATATACTGTGTAGTTACATATAGTACATATATACATGGAGTCATTCCAGTTTCATGTATTGACAGCATAACTATCGGTTCAGTTGTCCGCTCATCATGCACAAACACAAGTACGTACGTCTGTACGTACACACACACACACACACACACACACACACACACACACACACACACACACAGCCAAACAGGCCTTTTGAGATGCCACTGAGGCAGTATGCCGAATCCTACCCATCCCAGGCTCTTTCAAATATGCTGTAGTCAACATGAAAATCTGCAATGTGCCTAAAAATAGATCTCCTGTTTGGAGGTGTGCTTCTCAAAGATGCCGTACTCTCCTTACACACGTATAGGCAGGGCATAAAGCAAGAACTAAATCTATGCCTGAATTATCAAAATGTTTCAAAGTTATTATGATCATCTGCTAATGACTGTAGCCTACTCTGTCGTGCAAAGGCAAAAGACCGTAACTTCTATTTTGGGTGAAAGTGAATGGCCATTTTTGGGAACAATAAACATGAGTTTTATTATGTGGCCAGCCAAATATGTTGAGTCAATTTTGTTGGGGGTTTTTTTTTGGGGGGGGGGGGGGGGTGTGATGTCTTTGCCGTTAAGATGCAAACACATACAAGTGAAAGATTTTTTAAAGTCATTCTTCTCAGTTTCACACACTGGTGTGTGTGTTAAGGTCTTTTGCCTTTGTAGGGCAGTACTACTGTCCCACGCCTGATTCCAGGCCCCATGTCTGGGCTCTTTCAGCCCTGCTTATAGGGGGAGGTACCATACAGCTGTGCCAAGACTGATGAGGTCCTGTGCAGTCTTCCTGGCCTATCCTGTACTGTATGTGTGAGGTCTTTTTGCAGTCTGCCTGGCCTTATCGTATATGTGTGAGGTCTTCTGCAGTGTGCCCAGCCTATGGTGCATGTGTGCTGCCCCAAGAAGCCCAATGCCTGCTGCCACACTGGCATCCTCCTGTAATGCCCTCGTAGTCATACTGGCACTTTGGAACTGAGGCTGAGGGACAAACATGTGGGCTCAACCTGTTGCCATTTAAAGCACTGGGGTGTGTGTGTGTGTGTGTGTGTGTGTGGAGGGGGTTGGGGGGGGTGGATGTGGCAGCTAAAGAAAGACAAGATGGAGAACAGAGGAGTTGTGAGGAAAGAGAGATGGGGCAGAGGACTAGACAGGGGGACTAGTGGGTAGGAGCATGTGTGTGTACCTTTTGTATAGTGAGGGCTGACTACACACTCATGAGCTTACTAACAGCATAACACCCAAGGCAGGAAGACAGCGTTTGTTTTTGTATCTGTGTTGCACGTGTGTGTGTGTGATGTGTGTGCATGTCTCTGTGTGGTGTTATCTTGAGCAATAGGAGTTAAAGTGTGTATGTTTGTGTGTTTGTGTGTAGTTTGTATGGGGGTGGTCAGTCTGATCTTCTGGATTGGATTGGACAGGGTGGGGTCGAGGCGTCCTACACCACAGACTGCTGCTGCGATCTCTCTTTCATTTTCTCTTCTTCAGTCTTCTTCATGGCCTGGATAACGGCCATCTCCTTCGCCTCCTTCTTCTGGTTCCTTGCCTCGAACTGTAACCTAGTGCACGCACACACACACAAATACGCACACACACACACACACACACACACACACACACACAGACAAATACATACACACACACACACACACACACACACACACACACACACACACACACACACACAAATACACACACACACACACACAAGAATACATGTTTAAAGTCTCCTGCCAGAGTAAAGAGGTCAGTTAAAGATGAAAGGCTTTGGGAGAAGCAGCATGTGAAGTACCTGTTCTTGATTATTCTCTGCACAATGTCGTCTGTGGTCAGGTCATTGCCACTGTCTACTGTTCGGAAGATGCCTTTCCTCTTAGGGACCTGAGGGAGGGAAGAGAGAGCTGTAGCGGATAGTTTGCTTACGCTGCAAGAATGCACTGTTCTCCCCTCTCTGCACAACATCTACATCAGTCAGTGCAGGACAAGAGCCATTAATATCACAAAGGACTCCATTCACCCCAGTAACTGCCTGCTCAGTGTACTGCAATCAGGCAGGTGTTTGTGTAGTATAGTGGACAAAACTTGAGAGACTGAGGGAGTGCTTTTTTTGGCTCAGGTTATCAGGCTCCACAACAGGGACATGCCTGCCAGTTTAAAAGCTACATAGCCTGTTATTTTTCCCTGATCAGCTATGTATACTTAGCAGCATATAGGCCTACATGTAGTTATTTTTGAATATGTATTGATTTATGTATTGTATTTCTTAAGTCTGTCTTGTCTTTTTGCACAGTTATGCAGTTAACCAGTCTGCGTGTGACTGTGAGTTGTAGATGTTCTAACTGTGAATGTGACAAATAAATCTGTCTTATCTTGTCTTATCTAGAAAGGCTTGTTAGTGAGCCAACACTTGTCCTTTGGGGATATAGTTGTTGCCATGCAGGAAAAGGTTTTCTTGTGCATAGCCTAGACAGCTAGTTTGGACCACACACACACACACACACACACACACACACACACACACGACTGTCCTTCAAATAGCCATTTACCATAAAAAGTGAAATTGTAATTCGTGCCACTGTTAGTTGCTTGTGAACACATGTAGCATACTGTGTGGCCTTGAACTTGTTTTTACTTTGCTTTGAAGTCGTTGCATTTACATTCACTTTCTAAACACACTGACGAAGCACTCTGCAGTCACTGCCTCTTACTCTCAATGTTAAACAGGGGTCATATTTGTGTGGAGGGAGAGAAAGAGCAAGCGAAAAACAGAGAGTAACAGAGAGAGGGAAACGGTAAGAGAGCCTGTTTCAGCTTGAAGCTTACTGTGTAGGGTCTGTGCTATTTTTCCCAATGTCAGATAGGGGTCATTCTTGCATGGAAGGGAGAGAGGAACATAGAGGGAAAAGAGAGAGAGAAAGAGAGCGAGAGGGCGAGGCTTTTCGGCTTGAAGCTTACTGTGTAAGGGTCTGTGCCATCCCGGTCAGGCAATACATCTGTCTTTCCGTGGCACACCAAGTCAACCTGTAGTGGCATAGGAAGGTTAAATAAGTTAAGTTCAGTTTTTACTCAATACTCACATTGCAGATTTATGAAAAAAACTAAAGTACATGTGTACGAGCTATACAATTCTAAAAATGATGAAAACTATCTGTGTAATAAATCATCAATCCTGATTCAAAGTTAACAAAACATCAAGTCTTTTATTTAGTGAAGATCTATTTTAGCTCAAGCCATGGTGACAGGAGACTTCAGGTGTAAAGTCAATCTGCAATACACCAAAATCTAACAGGACTAAATAGGATAAATAAGTTAAAATGCATACAATTAGGAACACTAACAGAATTGGGAACACCAACAGATAAGCAACAGACTCTAGTGTTTATACAAGCGACAAATGAACTTTGAACTTTCAACTTTGACATAGTTCCTCTCTGGGCACTTCTGCCAGTCAGGTGCCAGTCAGTCATGGAAGCGTACAGCGGTGCACTGTCATTAATGCCACACACTGTCACGGTCACGATCATCCAAGGCATGAGCAATTCATCAAGTCCCCTTTATATAGCACAGTGGCATTGTTTAATGTAAGTTATAGCACAAGGCAAATGCAAATGTGAATCAGTCAGGCCATTAAGCCAGTTGCTGGCTTGTTCACACCTACCTTAAAATGATCCAGGAGATCCTTATTGACAGTGTAGGGTGCTCCGATTACTACCTCTGACACATACTACAGAACACAGAACAAAAGAAGAGCAGTTCTTAATACCTTATACTGCAGTGTACAATATATAGGCCTACATGTTTTAAAAGATCTGTGGGTTTTTTTTAGTCTTTGTAGGCATCAGCATACATCACTGATGCAAAGAAATGCACCATCATCATTATACAACTATTTTCTGTGTGTGTGTGTGTGTGTGTGTGTGTGTGTGTGTGTGTGTGTGTGTGTGTGTGTGTGTGTGTGTGTGTGTGTGTGTGTGTGTGTGTGTGTGTGTGTGAGAGAGAGATAAAGACAGAGAGCGAGAGACAGACAGAGAGCGAGAGAGACACACACAAATAGAGACAGAGAGAGAGAGAGAGAGAATGAAAATGAAAATGAAAATGAGAGTCAGACGGGGGAGGGGGTACTCACCCGACAAGCCAGCACACTCAGTGTTCTCTCGTGGACATTCATGATGGGGTAGTTTTTCCCTTTGTAGCGATTCACTTCCTGAAACACAAGATAGATAGGCCTCACACAGGGCTGCTGCCAGACACATTGGACCTCATGCAAGAATATGCCACTGCACCCGTAACATTACAACAAAAGACTTTGTTTAGAAAAGAAGTATTAGTATTAGGAAAGTAGAAGTATTAGTAAAGAAGGTTTTTAATGTATTTGTACTGTTATATTGTAGTAGTAAAGAATCTTTCTTTATTCTAGTTTTAGTAAGAAGTGCTTCGGTAACACTTCATTATATAGTTTATAGTATTATGCACTTACACTGTACATACCTAACGCTAACCCTAACCCTGTGGTACAGTGTAAGTACATAATGTTACATATTGTTACACTTTGTTACACTGTACTTTATTGATTTCACAGGGACAGTAAAATAAGGTGTAACCCCAAATTGGTCATTATATTGTATTGGCATCCTTACAATCACCCCACCTTTTCCTCAAGTCACCACTGGCCACCCACACACACAGACTTCAGATGCGAAACCCTTGTTTCATTCTAAGTCCAGTTTCAGAAATATGCAAAAATTATGTTGTTTTAATAATCATTTGTAAGTACTCTCTGTCAAACTGCAATTTAAGTATTACTGTCAAAAAAAAAGAAATCAAAACAATCCAAGTGGAGGTAGACTGATGATAAAGTAATGAAGTTCATCTCAAATTAACTTAATAGCTTTTGCATCTGAAGTCTTCACATGCAGAACCTGGATGCCTTTTCTGCCCTTGCTAAGTCTAACTTTCTGAGAGACAACTGGAGAAAGTTCCAGCACGTCTCCTCCCAGACAGCGGGCTCACCTGGTCAAAGTGCAGGCCCACTATGATGTATGGCTTATCAGCCAGCTTGTGCACCGCGTCCAGGAAGTCAACGTGACCAATGTCTGAGGGTCAGCCGGTCAAGGAGGAAAGCAGGCCACACTGGGATCTCTCTTACACACGCACACACACTCGCATGCTCACACACACACACACACACACACACATCCACACGCACACTCTTCCCTCTCCTAACAGTAGAGTGGTTCCAACACAGAGCAGTTATATTGCTCATTGTTTCACACACATACACACACACACACACACACACACACACTCGTAAAAGCAAGGATACGGAAGAGGTCAAAGGCCCCGGCCACGTAGATAATGGTGTCGCCAGGCTGGGGCTCCTGACCCGAGGCGAACTGGATGATCTTCTGCGAGGTCTGCAGAAACTGGGACACCCCCGTCCAGGGACTGTGCCCCTTCGCGTCCTGGTGCAGAGAACGGCCATCGACAAAAACAGACAACACAATCAGTAAATGGTGCAAACAAACTTTTGGAAAAACTACAAATCTGTAGGGAAACTGTACCCAAACTTGGACATGTTGGCATGAGTGTACTATGTATTGCTGCAGCTAAAATCTGTTCAGAACAGCTTTTTTTTAAAAAATAAGTGGCTCTTGGGGGGAAAAAAACTGATTTGGAATACCAGTACATACAACAACAGACTGTTCACTTGACAGTGTTAACTAGTGAATGTTCATGAGTGGTACTTCCAGGAAAGAGACCACATAATACAACCAACACTACATACAATTTCACCATTTGTGTGTATGTCTATTTTCAAAAAATTGTGTACCAGATATGGTTAAAAACAACCTTGTGGGTAAAACAACTCCATTGCGCCACCTAGTGGTAAATGTATTATCTTACATCATTCCTAAGAAACTGCAAAGTCATGTGAAAGAATTTCTCAACTTCTCTTCTTTGAAAACAAAAAATGAAACACAAGGAAAAGGAAACTTAGGGGACTTCACTTTGTGTGGGTACAATCTGAACACTCATGCACACATAATGACCACACTGAGTTTGGTCAGTGGTTTTCAATGTGTGGGTGTTATGTGGGTTCGAGTGTGTGTCACATTATACACACACAAAATGAAGCCCTTGTTTTCGTCCCAGCTGAATGAGCCAAGAAGTCAGCCCACACACACACACACACACACACACACACACACACAGGAACACGCACACTCATCACTCAAACAGACTGGGTAGAACGGGTGACCAAAGTGCCTTATTTACTGTTAGCTGTTGGAGTCCAAAACCACAACACAACAAACACCTACCTTTCCAAAGTTATCTGTATGCTGCTGGTAATCTGAACTGCCCTGTACAAAAAAAGAAGAGAAATTACATGAGTGAGGGTGTGTGTGTGTTTGTGTATGCCACTTACAATATTGCTGTGATGGACCTTGGTCATGAGAAGCATAGTACATGTGTGTGTCGGGGCGTGTACGTGTGTGTGTGTGTGTGTGTGTGTGTGTGTGTGTGTGTGTGTGTGCCACTTACAATATTGCTGTAATGGGCCTTGGTCGTGAGAAGCATAGTATGTGTGTGTGTGTGTGTGTGTGTGTGTGTGTGTCTTGTATGGCACTTATGATGTTGCTGTGATGGGCCTTTGTCATAAGAGGCATGCAATATCTCTGTGTGTGTATGATTTACAATGTTGCTGTGGTGGGCCTTGGTCATGAGGAGCATAGTACATGTGTGTGTGGGCATGTGCACGTGTGTGTGTGTGGGTGTGTGTGTGTGACTTACAATGTTGCTGTGGTGGGCCTTGGTCATGAGGAGCATAGTACATGTGTGTGTGGGCATGTGCACGTGTGTGTGTGTGTGACTTACAATGTTGCTGTGGTGGGCCTTGGTCATGAGGAGCATAGTACATGTGTGTGTGTGGGCGTATGCATGTCTGTGGGCATGTGCGTGTGTGTGTGTGTGTGACTTACAATGTTGCTGTGGTGGGCCTTGGTCATGAGGAGCATGCGACCCACCAGGTCTGTGGTGGAGACCCCCTGTGTGCGCTTACACTCCCTGTGGAGAACACACAAGAAGACATGCAGAGGAAGAAGGGGAAGAAAGAAAGAAAGAAAGAGATAGAGATAGAGAAAGAGATGGGGGGAGGGAGGTAAGACAAAGAGAGAGAAAGAAAGAGAGAGCAGGGGGGGGGGGGAGAAAGGGAGAAAGGAACACAAAGATATAGAGAGAGGGATGGGGACAAAGAAAGAGTAAAGAGCGAAAGACAGAAAGAATAAGACACATACATATTAAACCAGTTGGCCAGGAAAATCCTGCTGATGCATATGCATGCTTATCTGTGTGTGAATGTGCCAACTGGGTCTGGCTGGTATCTCCTATAGGCCAGTGTGTTCCTGTCTCATAGTTTCTGTGCCGTAATGACAAAGCCTAACATCACTAATGGAGACTGGGCAGGTGACTAAGCCTAACGTCACTTATGGAGACTGCACAGGTGACTAAGCCTAAGATCACTAATGAAGACTGCACAGGTGATGAAGGCCAACCTCACTTATGGAGATTTCACAGGTGACTAATCCTAACATCATTAATGGAGATTGCACAGGTGCGGGCCTGAAACACTCTGGTATCATTAGCTGGAGGGCGCTTAGTCACACAGGAAGCTTTTGTTTTGGCGCCGTTACAGAACAGGTAAGAACACATTCTTTTTATTCATGTTAACATAAGTAAAATTCGTCTCACCCATACAAGCTGCCCTATGGAAGATCACAGAAGATCACTTTTATCACCTGGTCACTTGATCTTTTGTGTTATGCTATCCTCTAGATGTCTAACCACACCACATTCTGGGCACCTTTGACAGAAAATGGGTTTCTATGTGTAATGGAGTGGCATCACAAAGGGGTTATGGGTGTGCTTTGACTGCCATTCAAAGGAGCCTGGCTCCCTGTCAGTGCGGTTAAGATGCATGTTTGATACCCCAGAGAGTCTGAGCTCTCAAAGCTGGATGGGGTGACTTCTTTCCTGTTCGCTATACTATTGAATGTGAGGGACACAGCTAAATCACCAGTAAGCCAAAAATTAAAATTCGTTACATGTACAGGCTGGTCAAACAGTCAAATGATCAGGGGAAAAAAACAGCTGAACAGATCAGCTGCTATAGTGGAAACATTTCCAACAAAATATCTGAATGACTCCACACAAGAAGTCTGTTAAGAAGTGGTCAGAAGTTCCGGAGTACCAGTTGGGAACCCTTTAGTGTCCCAAATTCAGTATAATTAAAAAAAGCCTTTATCCCAAATTCTGAGAATTTTTTATCATGCTTTGTTCCCTTGATACTGCCAGTTTGAAAGCATCTGGATTAGAACTTGTGTTTGAAGGTGCCGACATCTCACATACCGGCTTTACTTGCTCCATGTCACTTGGGCAGTAACTGTATAGCCATAACCATCGCCACAGACCTAAACTTAACTGAGTTTAACCTTTTTTGGCATTAGCTTTGGTGATTACTCCAGGTCATGTCCAACTTTCGTACACTTTCGTTGCCCTCAGGTACATTTTTGTTCATTCTGCTCTGCTCTTTTCTAGCTTCACCTTCAACTAGTGGCTTAGGTAAAGGTTGACTCTGATGGGTAGTTGTGCCATTTCTGCCAGCCATGTGATCGATTTAATATGCCCGAGGCTGATCATTGGGACTGACCTGAATTTCATCACTGTCACTAACTGTGATCGATTAATAGCCCTGCCCCAGTCAGGAACGACATTGAGCGGACCACTGTGAGTCTCATCATCTGACATACTTAACACCTAGCAAGTGCTATGACAAAATATTAGCTTGTTAGAATATGACGGGGAGTTGTGTGACATGTCCTTAGTTGACATCAAGGCTTGTGTCACGAGCGGTCAATGAAACCCATACAATAATGACACATTGTCTTGTAATGTCTCTTGACCAAGACGCTGCAAGAATGTGGAGTTCTAGGGTCGTACTGATTGACACGGTCAATTGTAAATGACAATCGTAAAAAAGACAACAATCGTGCAGTCTGACCCTGCCGATAAATCTCTTTTGATATAAGGCCCACCGCGTCCCTGCCCTATCTCTTTCTGGATTTGAGGCTTGACTGGACTCCTCTCGTTCCCACTGCTATGTAGCCCTGCTGTGTTTGCTGTGTGCATAACGCAGGCTCAAGGCAATGAGGGGGTTTTATGAGAGGCTTTAGTGCCAATATTTATACTGTGATAAATATTTCATGGCATGAAAAAATATCCCACATTGTTTTGGGTAACCTAATCTCACCAGTGCTCCTGCCTACTGCCATGTGTGACACAGGTAACCTGTGAAAGTAAAAAAGCTTAGTGTGTATGATTAGTTTTTGTTATTGTGTGTGTATGTCTGTGGGTGTGTGTATTTGTGTGTTTCAAGTGTATGTTTGTGGTGTGTTGTAAATTGAATGAAAGAGTTTCTATACCTGTATCTTCCAGACTTCTTCACCTCTTCATACGTGTCCTTGCCATCTACTGTGAGTGTGATGTCATCTGAAAGAAATTCCAACCTTCAGTAAAGAATAAACATGATCTCTGCATTCAGACATACTATGTGTGTGTGTGTGTGTGTGTGTGTGTGTGTGTGTGTGTGTGTGTGTGTGTGTGTGTGTACGTGTGTGTACGTGTGTGTGTGTGTGTGTGTGTGTGTGGGGGTGGGTATCTGTGTGTATAAGTGTGTGCATAAGTGTGTGTGTATCATGCACACATGCATGCTTTGACATGCATGCTTCTGTTCCATACCTTTGTGCAAACAGAAGTCACAGTTATACTTGTCTGTAGGGTCTGTAGGATGCTGGCGTGTGTGTGTGTGTATGTATGTGTGTCTGGGTATCTGTGTGTGTATGTGTGCGCATAAGTGCATGCTTTGACATCCATACGTCCGTACCTCCGTGCACGCAGAAGTCGCAGTTGTACTTGTCGAGGGTCTGTAGCGTGGTAACGTAGGGCGCCCCCTCCACCAGCTCGTCCACCCACTTGATAGCGCGCACCATCTTGTAGCGCTCCTCCTGTGTGAACACCGGCGGGCCCTTGTGCTTCGAGATCTCTTCTGCACACACACAACACACCCATAAGTCCACTGTCTACTGCATTGCACATTGTATATAGCTTAATTATGTTGAGGTTGTGCTCTTTTCATAACTGTGTTGTCCCTGTCTGTCTGTCTGTCTGTCTACCTGTCTGTCTGTCTGTCTGTCTGTCTGTCTGTCTGTCTGTCTGTCTGTCTGTCTGTCTGTCTGTCTGTCTGTCTGTCTGTCTGTCTCTGTCTGGGGCCGTTTCAGCAGTAGTTTGTTTGTTGTACAAAGTAAGTGTGTGTGTGTGTGTGTGTGTGTGTGTTTATGTGTGTGAATGTGTGTGTTTATATGCTGTCTAAGTGCGTGTGTGCGTATGTGCGTGTGTCTGTGTGCATGGGTATGTGTATGTGTAAGTGTGTATATGTGTTTCTGTGTATGTGTGTGCGTGTCTGCCCAAGTGTGCTTGTGTGTACACATGCAATTTGTATACTTCATAAAACTTCAAAATGACAAATAACTGCAACAGGCTACTGCTTACATGATTGAGAGCCCAATTTGAATTTTTTTGTTATAAGCTGATGAAGTAGACTACTAATATAATATAGGTTTAATATATGTGTTATGTAATATAGCATGTGTGTGATGGTCTTTGTTATGAGTGGGCTATGTTAAGTAGGACCATCCCTCACTACCTTCAAGAAGCTCTTGAAGACCCTTTTTTGTCCGGGAGTACTTCACTTCCTTACATAGCTAACCTCCACTTACCAACACTGTCCTCTGGTTCCCTGCCTGCACTTACTTTGTCCTCTCCTCTACTGCTCTTGCCTGTTCTGTATTTTGCACTCTGTGCTTTGTTACACTCTTGCTCACCCTGTTCTCCTCTGCACATCTGTAGCTTTATTTGTGTCAGTTGCAGTTGCTTGTTTAGTTGCTTTGGGAAAAAGTGTCTGCAATGTGTAATGTGGTGTAATGTAGTGTGCCCGAGGCTGCAGATGTGCATGTGGGTACATGGGTCAGGGTGTCCCTACCGTCTGTGTGTACCCCCACTATGAGGTAGTCCCCCATGGCCTTGGCCTGCCTCAGCTGGTTGGAGTGCCCGTAGTGCACCATATCGTAACTGCAGGGGTAGACAACGCACACACACACACACACACACACACACACACAGCAGGTCAGCATTGACACCACCGTAACACACACACACACACACACACACACCCACACACACCCACACACACCGCAGATCAGCATTGACACCACAGTAACACACACACACACACACACACACACACACACACACACACACACACACACACACACACACAGCAGGTCAGCATTGACACCATGGAAACAGCACAATAAGCATGCATGCCCTCACCCTGGAGAGGAGGCAGACCTAACCCATCGTGGGGGAGAGAGCGTGAGAGTGACCAGAATGTGATGGAGCCAACACAGAGCAGTTATATAACTTAATCGTCTCACAAACACACACAAACACACAAACACACTCTATTTCTGCCCCTAATACACACCTGTACACGCACACAAGCACGCTCTATTTCTCTCCCTCATACACACACACTGACCCAAACACACTCACACACACACACACAGCCACCTTTGTTACACATACCATGAGATGAAACATCACAGACAGTCAAAGCAGGAACTCACTGACCCAGCAGCAGCAGCACTGCAGGGATGGCCACCAGTTAGCGTGGTTAGCCTGTTAGCCAATCATGCCGCTCTCTCATGCTCACTTAACTGAGGGGAGCAGCACTAAATCACTCAGCCTTAACAGCTGTCATGTGCCATGTACATGCAACCTTCCTCTAATCTGGTTTGTTACAATACCAGGGTTGATCTGAAGATACAAGTCGAAGTCACAGATTCTAATTATAGGATACACTACAGATTGCCCGTCTGTATGTTTTTATGATCGGATCGATTTTAAAATGCAGATTTGGTTCTTATTTGATCTTTTCCAAAACAAAAGGTGTTCGAAACCCATCTCCCCCTACATTTCACAGCTATGCTAAGGCAAAAAAAAAAAGGCCGTTCTGAAGTTCACTTGCACTCGGAAATCATTTCAAAAAGTGTAACATTTTGTCTTCTCGCTGGCACCAAAATCTCAAAATTTTTATAATTTGGGTCATCGTGACTCATTTTGTCTGGAGACATATTGTCATGCTGTGATGAATGGCCTTGTAATCACGGTGTCTGACGAAATAAATCAGTAACACAAATAAAATAAAATAAACACCAGCAGTGAACACGGTGCATTGTCCCAGATGATCTGTTACACTATGTCATGTTATGACTGAGGACATTACTTAATAGACTATACTGCACCGTACACAATGCACACAGCATGGACGTGTTTGGTGTGATAATACATTTTACATGTTATGTTCTTTTGACTGGTGGATATTAGTGAGGATGGTGTGTGTGTGTGTGTGTGTGTGTGTGTGAAAGCAGTGCGCTACCTAGAGCCTAGACCTGCGTGACTCTCCCTGTTCTCCTGCTTTTGTGTCGGCTAGGACCTGTGATCGTAGTCTTGCTTGACTCTCCTTGTAGTCCTGCTTTTGTGTTGAGTAGGGTCTGTGATCTTAGCCCTTTCGCCACTCTCCCTGTAATCCTGCTTTTGTAATCAGGTAGGGTCTGTGATCGTAGTCTTGCTTGACTCTCCCTGTAATCCTGCTTTTGTAATTGGGTAGGATGTGTGATCTTAGGCCTGCACCACCGTCCCTGTCTGTAATCTCACACTGTCCCATCTGTGGGGGGAAAAAAAAACAAAAAACAAAAAAAAACTGGGACACCACGGACAAACCCTGCTGCTGTTTCCACACCAGCTGATGGCCATGTTCTTTACTGATGACTCCTACAAAACACACCCTGTGTGCCTATGGATACTAAACACACATGCAAACACACACATACACACACTCACAGTCCTGCTCTACTAACAGTGGAGTGGTTCTTGAAGAAGTGGCCTACTATGAATCTGGCTCTCAGGTTTTCCTGTGACTGGATTAACATAGATCAAGTAGGTAATCTCCACTAATCTAGCGAGACTAACTGCCCCTCCCCTCACAGACAGAGAGAGACAGAGAGAGAGAGAGAGAGAGAGAGAGAGAGAGCGAGGGGGAGAAAGAGAGAGAACGAGAGAGACGGAGAGAGAGATCACTGAGTGAAACCAAAGTTCATATTACAGTAGTGATTTACCTCAACTAAAAATGTGTATTTTTTGCAGACTTTTTTAGAATTGTTTTCTCACCGTATAACTGTAAGGTGTTCTTTAAAATAAAGCCACGATGTTATCTTTGAGGCTAACACAAGTGGCAGTACTGTTGCTCTCAATTCAGAGTATCACGAGCATCAGGAGCATCACGTCACTGTAATAGCCTTTCAGATGTTTGACCACATCAGAAATTGGTCAACTAAAACAAATACAAACCGCTAACACTCCCAATGTGATCTGGAGCTACAGCACGTGTTCTCTCTGCTCAAGCTGCCCACTTTAGAAAGTTAATATCTACCTCATTACTACTTTATTATATCACTATGTTAAAGCAACACTAAAGCACTTTTCATCTTCAGTCACCCTACAGGTTGGAAGCAGCATTGTCTGTTTTATGTCTCATTCGAACTACAGATTGAGAGACGCGAAGCGAATTCAGAAGTGTCGAAATGAAATGACATTATTTTACTATTGGAAAAACGTAGTGTTGCTTACTTAGCGTTGCTTTAACTTTTAAGATGGCTTAAAATATTTACCTTATTACTCTCTTCAATAGGGACCTTTCAGAGATGAACACCCCAGCTTAAGAAAGTTCTGCCATGAAGTTGTTTCATCTCACCTAGTACACCAGCTGACTGTAACTAGCACAGCTCTTTAGCCACGTTCACTGGCACAGGAAAGGCCAATACATGGCCAGATGTTTTACTTTCTTAAGCCGGGTCTTCGACCTCTGCCTACTTCTGACATAGACATGTAGCTGTGTTGTTGTTTTTTAACAAATTTCTTTTTACAAATTTTTAGCCACTTTTAATCCTTCTAATTGTCAGTACAGCCCTGGCACTAGCCCATAGCCCATGACATTTACTTTTTCATATAATGAATTAAGATTATTTCCTCTGTAATGTATTAGTACTGTTATAATGTAGTAGTAAAAAAAAGTTCATTATGCTAGTTTTAGTAAGAAGTGTTTCAGTAACACTTCATTTTAAAGTTCTTTTTTAGTGTATCTACATGTAACAACATGTAATATTATGTACATACCCTGTACATACCCAACACTAACCCTAACCCTAAGTTACAGTGTAAGTACATAATGCTGCGTGTTGTTACACACTTTGTCCCTGTTACATTACTTAGGCACAGTGTAGCAGTCACATAAAGTGTAACCAGTATTGTTTCTTCGTAGGAAAAAAGTTTCCCAAGGGGTTAAAAAGACAGACAGTTAACAGCATAGTTTACAGTACTAGAGCTACAACAGAGACTACAATTTCAATTCCCACAGACAGAGAGAGAGAGGCAGACAGACAGAGAGACAGACAGACGGAGAGAGAGATGGAAAGAGAGACAGAGAGAGAGAGAGATCTGTTACATTACAGAGACTACAAGATCTAATCCCAGAGAGATTGAGAGAGATCTGTTAACTTCATCCCAGCACTTTACTGACCTGAGGACAGTCTAGGGTATGTACGTGCAACAGTAGCCCCGTTTATATGGACACCTTTTTTGAATCCGATTGAATTTAATCAGATTATTAGAATTCTACCGAACTGTTTATATGAGCCTCAAATAAAGAGATTCGCGTTACAAGAAAGGTGTAAACCACCTATTTTAATCGGTTTGAAAATTTAAACGGTTTCATTTGAATCCGATTATTTGACTGTATATATGGGACGTTTTTAATCGGTTTCTGTAAATAAAGAGATTAAAAGTGAAATTGTGTGTCCATGTAAACGGGGCTATTGTGATAGTGTAGTGAGCGTAAATATTTTAATGTGCCTTCTGCAGAATTCACAACCACAGGACTAGGCCTCGCGCTATTCATTTTCTCAATCTGACCTGACCTACAGTATCCAGTGAAACACACATACACATAGGCACGCATGTACACACATGTTCAAACGCGCGCACCCACCCACACACACACACAGCTGCTTAACACACACACACAGTCAGGCACGCACACATACACACATGCTCACGGGCACACACACACAGACAGCTGCTTAATACACACTGTGACACACACACACACAGGCAAGCACCACCATGCTCACACATACATACACACACCATAACTCTTCAAGTATTACATAACCTCCTACTTGTCTTTCTATGGCATACAAGCAAACACTAAACATGCTTTACATCCTCCACATGTATCTTATTATGACTAATTACTCTGATGGTTTTATTCACTGATTATCTTATTTGTGTGTATCTGCTTGTCCTGTCCTTGTTCTTGTCCTTGTCCTTGGCCTGCCCGTGTGCTAGGTAGGCTGGCCTTGCTGCTGTGTGCAACCAGAGAACAGAGCCTTCGCTGGGTGCTGGAGTGAAGTGTCCTTCAGCGAACAGGGATCAGTCGGGGGAGAAGTGACATCAGCCATGAAATATTAACCACTCGAGTTAGCAGACACCCAGCCCGTAGCTATCCCCCCACACACACACACACACTCTGACCAGAGGCAGGGAGGGAAAGGGTCCGTCTGTGTGCCTGAGGTGAGGCCCAGTCACAGAGGGGTGGGTGGGTGTGAGTGTGTGTGTGTGTGTGTGAGAGAGAGTGGGCGAGTGTGTGTGTGTGTGTGTGTGTGTGTGTGTGTGTGTGTGTCAGGCATGGGGGATGGGACAAACTAAATCGTAATCATGTGTGGATCACACGAGAGCACTGGTGACAGTCATCAAACTTGACACCACCTGATCTTTCACTGGACCCGACCTCACACCATTTTTCTATTGGGTGGGGGAGGAGTCTCGTGACAAGTTCAGCCAATTGATGCTAAGTATACATAAAGTGACTTGCCATCTTTTATAGTTTAAAGCACCTCATTATTCATTCATTCTGTTTTTGAACTCCATCTATGCAGATTATTTGAACCTACGTTTTGAAAAAAAAAACACAACTTGTGCACCTAGGAAGAGTACATTTGGGAGAAGAGTTTCAAGCCTTTCTTCTAACATACTATTGTTTATATTAGGAGAACACTTAGCACTTTACGTTTCTTTATTATTCTATTATTTCCTGAGTCCTATTGTTGGGTTTGTTTGCTAAGTCGCAGGTCCTAGTTAATATATATAATATATCAATAATCACAACATTTAGGCTAAGATCCTCCACAATGGTTTGCTACATAGAGACACATTTCTTCAACAAATACTGTAAGTACATAATACAGGCATAATACTATAATAATAAAACAATAATAACCATAATAATAAAACAATTTTGTGACGAGTCAAAACAATTTACTCTTATGCTGAAAAATCTATTACAGCCCTTTCACAGGAGAAGTTTTGTTGTGTTTGAGAGCGAACTCTTATGTAAGGCCTATGTCAAAACATGCTCAGTCATCATTGAACGTTTCAGCTCAGAACTGACAACTTGGCTCTATGACATCACATCGCCTCCAGGAAGTCTTAATTATATTTGGAGGATGCTGAGGAAGCACAGATATTGACATGATGAGATATTACTGTCCAGTTAGTGCCATGTACACAGAATGCTGTCTGTGTGTGTGTGTGCGTGTGTGTGTGTGTGTGTGTGTGTGTGTGAGTCTAGGAGGACATTGCACACTTAAACACACACAGTTTTATGGTTCACTGATGTGCGAGACCCTTGACCTGTGAAGACACTGTTTTTTTTTCTTTTGGACAACGTTGGAATTGCACATCCAGTTGAAAGTTGTAAAGGCCTGATGACATCCACAAAAGGGCTACCTTTGGCCGCACTCTGGCCCTGCTGTGTGGATCTGTGCAAAATCAAGGTCACATTCGGCCCAACTGCAATCTTTACCGCTTGTCCAACCCTACCTATCTTATGAGTTTATGTGGACAGGGGACCACTGCACAGTGCTGTTCACTGTCTTATGCCAGACCTTGCTGCCATGTGCATGATATTCTGGATAACTTAACTAAACTGTATCATGTAATCTTGGCAACTAACACCAATTACTTTTAAGTGGCAGCACAAGATGCAAACCCTATCAGTGATGGAGTAAGATTAGATTACAGTAAGTGTGTGAGCCCAGTGTGTTTTCTGCCTATATCAGGGTTGCAGGGTCTACAGTCATCATACACATGTATACCTGTGTGTGTGTGTGTTGTATAACGGTGTGCGTGTTTTTGAGTGTGTGTGCTGTATACGTGTGTGTGTATACACTGTGTATGCGTGTGTGTGTGTGTGAGTGTTTACTCAGGCCCTCTGTGAGCGTCCATCGCAGCGGTTAATATTCTGGCATGTCAAACATTCCGCTACATTCCAGTACGGCAGTGAGGCGGCCGGGGCGACCCGGCTGGAATCCTCCCAGAGAAAGCAGAGTAATCCAGGCCTTCAGTACAGGAATCCACCGCATTTTTGCCCCCCCATAGACCTGCACGCAAGCTCACACACTCGCACCACACACCAGTTCTCATGTTTGCACCTGCAACCAACACCTGCACATAACCAGACTAGATACATCCTGACAGAACTGTATCTCAAAAACAAGTGTAGCCTACACACGCCCTCACTGACTTGCAGAACACTGACTAGATGTTGTACCTCGCTGTAGGTATAATGGACCACTTTGCCCCATCAACAGAACCAGCCTACCGATTTTGTACTCACCGTTTCCCCGCTTAATACCAGTGGTGTCAGCACTTAACCTACAGCATCCCTCATAAGTGTACATTAAAAAAGTTATCTGAAGCTATCTGAATACAGTTGGAGCAGCCCAGTTCTACTAAGCAAGTAGAAGCCTTCATACCTGTTAAAACTATTTTTTAAGTAGCTGTTGAATCAGTTATCAACAGAAAAAAACAGTAGCGTTTTTAATAATAATAAAGGTGTGTTGGTCAGTTACATCTTATTCTGCAACTTTATCCTTTATGGTGATTAGCCGCGCGACGGAGTGGAGGGCGAGGGTGAGGGGACGGCTTGTTTACTGAGTACCCAAGTGACCGCGCGGGTCTCTCTCTCCAGGGTGACATGTAGGTTAGGTTGTGTCGCTAGTGGCGGGGGTAAACAGAAGTGTTTTGTTCGACCTTACATAGCCTACGCTACGGTTGGGTGACATCCCCATTCAGCACCCCAGAGCGAGCGCCGCAAGAACTAGGCACAGCTAAGGCTCATGATTAAAATATACACAGAAGGAACTAATTCTGGTATGATTTATTTTAAGTCTTTGTTTCAGGTAATTCAGCAGTGAGCGCTAGCGATACGTTTTGATACGTTTCAGTCATGCCGTACACACGAATAGCCTATGCAGCGACAGCACACACCGGTAGGCTGGTAAAGATATCCCCTAAGTTCAGTTAAGACCCACGTGAGTGCTGTATCACGACTCAAATGTCATGGATATCCTTAACCCTGGCACATTCAAGTAACTTACCAGCCATCACACCACACACGGATAATACGCCGTCGCTTTTCTGGGCTGCAGGCTGTGGCGCCCGGGTTTGCTCCTGCGTCCTTCCCCGGAATGTTGGTCTGATGGTGTCCATTCTTTATCATTTTATACACGGTTTAACTACAGGCCTATATAAAACAATTTAACGAAACACGACACTTCGCCTAAACTAAAACAAGTAGGCCTACTTTATCTATTCACTGACTATTAGGGCGCTCCTCGTAATGTCCAGTCCCCTCGTTGAACAGCCGGTTTCTGCAGAAGAGTGACGTTTCCGTATGGGACAACGCCTCCTGTACCAGGGAAGTGGCGTCATGGAGGAGCGAGTGGTTCGATGATTTCGCTCAGGCAGCGGACATGTTGTTACATAATTGTTCTCCTGGCTCCCCAATCATGTGACCGCCTCGCTAACACATCGTTATGTGACTTGTCAAGACAAAGTGACCGCGTAAGACTTTATTTCATACCAAGACACAAGAATTAGTCATTCTGCTAACGACAGCAGATTTCCTTCGTATCAGAGAAGTCTAGCAATCGGATAAAAGTGTAAGCTAGTAGGCTAACCAACAGGTCAAAGTCCAAATGAAGTGGGCCATCCACCCATTAAATGAAAATATATTTTAGAGCTGTTTGTTATTTGTTGTTATCTATACAATATATGTTATGTATTGTTATTTATAGGCTTTTGTCTTCATGTTTATGTTTAGAGATTATTGTCTTAATGATAATGTATAGCGATAACCCCCCTCCCAAAATAGCCTCTCAAACTAAAACATCGTGTGGTTTAAAAAAGGACAGGACAGGACAAATTCATATCTGAGGGAGATTTTTTAAACTGGGAGAACTAGGCCTAGGTTACTGTACAGACAAGGCTATCATAAGCTTTTTCTCAGGAAGATGATTAGGTGGCGCGAGCGGATAGGCTAGAATGTAGGGTAGGCTAGATAATTGCTCTCACAAAGATGTTGGACTAGTGACCTTGAACATTACTCTTCTTATTGCTCGTGTGTAGTGGTGTCTAGATTATTGGAGTGCTGTTGCGTAAGCTTATCAAATAATAAAATGGAAACCTTGCGCCATCTTGTGAAAAACACAAGTATTGTCGGCAACACACATTGTAAAAAGCGACCCTCCTGTTGGCTACACGAATAAGCACGACAGTATTTTGTATGCGTATACCTTGTCGCAATCAACTATTAGTGCAGCATTAACAACCTAGAGTCACACGCTCAGACCTTAAAATAAAAGATTAGCCTGCCTACATACCATATTGCTACATATTGAAAGTAGCCTACATGTAAATTACACAACTGATTGATGATAATTTAAATAATATAGCCCAGGCCATTCTATTAAATAATGGAATGGCCTAAATTCAGTAAAAAAAATGGTTTTACTGTGATATTGTTTCTTTTCTAGGCTAATATAAAGGATGAATGTTTCTAATCTTAATTTCAATTTGCACACATGAGTGTTTTATGAAAATCTTAATACATGATCTAAAGCAATTTTACATCTAAAATTCTTGGAATTTCATTGAAACTGGTTACCTGGCTTACTCCTTAGAAAAGCATTAGGCTACTGAATAGAATATTTTCAAAATGGGAACAGTAGTGAACACCATCCCATCACCAGTTTTTTTTTAATGCAGAAGTATAAACAATGATATATTTTGACAATAACAACTAAACTATGCCTTCAAGGCCCTCCCTACACGTGACAAAATATAGTCATTGATCACATCTCTACATTTTGTGATATCGCATGATTTCTTAGGTGGCAAAAGCCTAATAAATCCAAGGCTGATATCAAACCTGGTAGTTAGACTTGGCAAACATTTATTGGAAAAAAATGTGTGGGTTTGTGTGTGTGTGTGTACATGTGTTTCACAGAGAGAAAGAGGGGGAAGGGGGAGAGATGGAGAGGGAAGAGAAAGGGATGGAGAGAGAGAGAGAGGGAGAAGAAGAGAGAGAAAAAAAGGAGAGGGAGAGAGAGTATGCACGTGTTCCTGTGTGTAGGTATGTGTAAATGCGGCGAGATTTGTAGCTCATTCATTCTCTTTGCCAGTGAGAGATCTAGGCCAGGCAACTGCTGGAGAACTGGGTAAGAATGACAAATGCTGTCCTTTATCAACAACAAATACAAACACACACACACATATGCAGTAGAGTACACAAAACATACAATTACACACTCTTGCTCATACACATTACTCAAACCTTTGAAGGTCAGGAACAATGTCTGTATTGGCCACAGGAGAATGAAATACTCACAACAACAGATTGTGTGTGTGTGTGCGTGTGTGTGGGTGTGTGCATGCATTTGTGTGTGTGTGTGTGTGTGTGTGTGTGTGTGTGTGTGTATGTGCGTGCCTGGGTACGTGCATGCATTTGTGTGTGTGTGTGTGTGTGTGTGTCTGGGTATGTGCATGCATTCTCGTGTGTGTGTGTGTGTGTGTGTGTGTGTGTGTGTGTCTGGGTGTCTGCTGCTACCTACCTGCAGCTCAGAGCAGGATAAATGACTTCATCTGTGCCCCCCAATTTAGGACAAGCGCACCTCAACGTCCACCATCCCCGCTCCTACCCATTAAGTCTGTGCCGCCGCGTCCACCGAGGACCCCCAAACTGGGCCATCCGCTGGCTTTTTCTGGCTCTCGCCGAACAAATCTGTGCCATCTGAATGACCACAGTCTCCTGAACCACTGTCTGATTTCACCAAAAGTCACCTCCCTGGTTATTTTTACCAGCTGCAAACTGGGTCAGTAAAACCCAGTCGATTGCTGGCTGCATGTTAACACATTCGGTTGCTGAATACATTTCAAAAAGCTTTTTTATTTCATCATATATAGAAAATAAAGTTAGCTGTTTATCAACAAACATATAATGCTGACACACACAAAAAAGTCATACACCTCTGAAACAGTCCGATCCATGGAAGAGACCCCACAGTTGTGTTACCCAAATACACAATATCACCTTTAGACAGATAAAAGTCACTTTTCTACAGCAGAATGTACAGAAACATCAAGGTGTTCAGTTTTTGACTCTTCTTGAATTATGTATAACAAACTCTAGTACATTATTACCCATACAAGAGAAATATCACACATCTGGACTCACCATTCATCAATAAAGATACTGGCACACAGTTATTTACAAATGATCTAAGAATTGAACAAATGAAAGACTTTAAAACACCACCGACTTCACTGGTAACGTCACTCGTAATGATGTGCTTAGAAATTTCATTTTGGAGTCATGGAGTTTATTTACACAGCTTGCATCATCAGTATGAAATTTGCCCTTCATTTGTCAGAATTGATGGAGTTGGATCACCGATATTTGGCTTCAAAAAGGTTCAGCTACGTAACCAGGGCTGGCTATAGCCATGATGAAAAGCTAACAAAAGGATGTTTTTGACCATGTGCTATGGAGGACTGCAGCAACTTAAATAGCATCACCAAACTTAGATCGACCTTTAAATCCACATTTCTGGATTAAAATGTGCTCCCACTAATGTGTTTGAGTCGCTCAGGTTAGGCTGCATTGGTCACTACAACAGAGCAAATAATTGAGCAGCTCTAATGATCATTTTAGTCAAGCAATGTTTTTTATATAGGTAGGCTATTTTTATTTGGGGATTTAACACAAATCATTTAGAGGGTAAAGGTAACAAAAAATGGACAGGAAGAACAAAGTCCCATCTAAAAAATATTTATCCTTCAGGGGCTCCACCCCACAGAGAGTATCTTACATCCTGTGCTAGGTCTGGGTCTTACTAAAATAGCATAATTTAAAAAAACAGTGTTTTTTTCACCTGCGGAGAGGTCCACCAACTCAGCGAATAGACAGGTACCTCCTATGGGTTTGGCTAGGGCAAAAGCAGTGATGCAAACCAAATTAACAGCTCCACAACTTCCTTTGACGAACATCATGTTTGATGAACCTTGAACTGGACATCACATTTCATTATACAAGTTGTGTCTACTACTGACCATATTATTTAAGTATTGCAAAGTGTTTTATACTGGTTGCTATGTGACCCTTGCTTGTTATGTGAAAAACGATTGCAGTTTGGCCCTTGTATGCTAAAACAACTTGGGTATGCTGACTTACTACCTTTTACTACTGGGGCTAGTATAAACATGTACTACTACAGACCTCGGCCACAGCTGCTACAGTAGTTAGCTGTACAGTAGGACATTATTGGAGCAAAATGGCGTTACAGCAACGGCACAGTGAGCAACTCTGCCACCAGGTCATGCACAGGTCATACACAAGTCACATCACGGGTCACCTCACGACAGGTACCTATGCAATACAGAAAGCTAGAACACTTCAATAAGCCACTTTTGGTAAGACTGGAAATACAGCTAAGGATTTCTTTGTGATGGTTATACAGTATGTCCTTTCTTATCTTTTTATGTGATATTGCAAGATAAATGGTGTGCATTGTGTTTTAAACGATGAATCTTGCAAGGAAATGTTTACAGATGTTGGTAACAAAACATTTCAGAGCTTTTAAGAACTATAAAGACTGTAGAACAAAATAAACAAAGTATACTTACATTACACATGCTCACACCACTCAGAAACCTATTTAAGTGAGAGTTGATCTAAAAGCATGGAAACAGGATCACTGCCAGATTCACAACATAAGCACATTTCTGCTTCAGTATTTTGAAAAATTATTTTGTATGCACACAAATACTTGCCATGTATAATATATATACCATCAGCCCATGTCATAATGATTTCTAAAAATGAATTAACCAACACTTTAAAATTTTCCAAATGAGGACACTGAAATCAGGGGAGAAAGAGCGGTGGACTTGACTAATACAGATCCAAAGGTACAGAGCAAAAAGTGTTTGAGCTCTCCCCGTCTCTGATGCACAGAGATCAAACGTAAGCTGTTTTTCGTTGGAAGTGCCATTACTGTGGCATCTCAGCTGTCACAAAAAGGCCTGGCATGTACTGCACTGAACCACCACACCAGGCACTCTGTTCAGAGAGAGGTGCCATATTAGATTGACTACAAAGATAATTTAACCATGACATACTTTACTGACGTGTCTTTGGGGTCCCGTCAAATAAAGAGAAAAGTACTGTCTGCCAGGTCATATCACAGAATATTCCGAACACATTCTATTTGCTGGTTGTATTCCGAAACAATGGCATTATTGCTCATCTTGGTCACACGACACATGTAAACATCACTCAGCGATGGAATGAAGAAGGGAAATGAAACAGCTACCTGGCTTTTTTGATGGAAGAAACAATTCCGGAAAATATGATCTGGCATAACACTACTTTGTCCCAGTTGATTGTGCTCTTTTGTGCTGCCTAGGTTATGCAGTCCTGTTTGATTGAGATGTTGCCACCAAAACTCATCCAAACCAACCACCCACCCCATCCCATCACGATCACGATCATGATCACAAGCTCGGTTTGACCCCCTTTATGACAACCCAGTTACGACCTCGTCTCCACTTTGGACTTGATGATGGTGATGACGCTGGTGGCGGCCACTTTGCCCGAGGGGGCGATGATGGGGGCGGCGGCGGGGGAGGGGGCTCCTCCGAGGTGCGCCCGGGGGCCGAGGGGCGTGCGCGCGACGGCGCGGGCGAAAGTCTGCAGCGCCTCCAGCTTGGAGCGCAGCACGTCGAGCTCCAGCCGCATGCCGGCGTTCTCGCTGGCCAGCTTCTGCACCTCCTGCTGCAGTTGCTCCCGCTGGCGCTCCAGCTCCTGCCGCTGCGTCACGCGCTTGATGCGGCAGCTGGCGGCGTAGCCACGGTTCTTCAGCGTGCGGCGCCGCTGCTTGAGCTGCACGATCTCATCCTTGGTCAGGCCACGCAGGTGCTGGTTCAGCTCCCGCACCGACATGGTGACCAGCTCCTCGTCGCACAGACATGTGCCATTGGCCCCTGGCTCTCGCTTCACCTGGCCACACAAGAAGGCACGCAGGGCGGGGGGGTGGGGGGGGGGGGGTGAGTAAGGGGGCAGGAGGGTTATTTCAGTACAGAGACAGTCACACAAAATGGTCAGAATGGGGGTGGGTGGGGCGGCATAAGTGTTATTTCGGTACACAGACAGTGACACAGAATCACCGAATCTGAAATGTTCATTCGTTCACTGTATGGTGCACTATGTAAGGGCATGAAACAATGCAACTCACACACACTATGTAGTGAACTATATACTGAACGAGCGAACATTTTTTGGACACTGTCAGCCAATGTCTGACAAAAGCAGAATGTCCAAGAGGGGCAGTCATGAAAAAAAAAAAAACACGACAGATATAAATAACAATGAAGGATTTAAAAGAAAAAGGGGCCTAATGAAAAGAGAAGAGGGAAGCACAGGAGATTTGGGTTGATTAGAAAAGAAGGATGATGGAGAGAGGAGAGGAGAAAGGAAAAAAAGGAGGGAAACAGAATGTTGATAGATAGAGTTGGTGAGAATGGCGTCGAGAGGACAGGAGAGGAAAAAAAGGACAGCCTGGAGGTAGGTTAAAATGTGTTACCTTGAGGGTTTTACTGGCTTTGTGTGTGGTACTCATGCCACAAAATCACCAGATCCAGATTCTGCACCCTACTCTTGGGGGAGATGGGTAAAACAAAGTGGAGGGAAGAATAGGGAAGAAGAAGAAGAAGGAGAGACAGACAGAGAGACAGACAGGTGGATAGACAGACAGGGTAAGAGAGGGGAGAAAGAGATTAATAGCAGGTAGAAAGCTGCAAGTAGAAGAAATTGCACTGAGGTCAGTAAAAGATTCCAAGACCAGAGGGTTTAATGGTAACTATTGTTGCTAAACTCACAGTGTCAGGAGTTATTGTGTGTGTGCGCGTGTGTGTGTGTCATGGGGAGGATAGTACAGACATCTTTTGCAGATGTAAGTTGAATTTTTGTTTGCGTGTGTGTATGTGTGTGTGTGTGTGAATGTGTGTGTGTTGTGTCTTGGAGTGGTTGGGGAGGGTGACATAGCCATCTTTTGCAGACGCAAGTCGAATTTTTATGAATAGTTGAGAATAATGCTGACAAATCAGAGCTGATGAGAGTAGGAAGAGCGGGAGGGGGGAGGGGGAGGGCGAGAGAAATGCCTTCTCAACACATTTGGAGGAGTCGGGGTAGAGGAGGGCATGAAAAGCCCTGATCTCAGCACAGATCATGAACACAGCACCAATTACACACACACACACACACACAAACTCACGAACACACACACACATACACACACGCTCGCACGCACGCAGACACACACACACACACACACACACACACACAATTGAGAGGGGGGTGTGAACCATACCACCACTTACATCTACACACACAAACGCTCAACTCACATGATGCACACACAAAGCTACTGACATCAGCAACATACCAGCTAAGACACACACCACTGACCAGAGTCCACACAAACCTCAGGCTCGGCCCCTCTGCCCTCCTCTTCCAGTCCCCAGAGGGACAATCATAAACAGCACTACTGTCACTTTGTTGTTGTTTTGTTATTGTTTAGAGTTTAAAAAAAAACATGGCTGACCTACATGGATGTAAGATCAACTAGGGTTCTCGACGTCATGGCTGTGTATCTATGACAGCTTTTGAATGTGTGAGGGTTAGCCCTCGAGAGACACAACATTTATTTAAAATGTATATTTGTTTGAAACTAAAAGAAAAAAAAAATGCTGAAATCACCTAGAGCTCGGTACATTTGCTACACTTACCACCAATTACAATTTCAGCACCACGGTCAGCACCACAGTAGCTGGCCGAGAGCTGACCAGTGTCCTGAATCAGATGGGCGGGAGGCTGACCGGTTTCCTCATCCGACATGAAATATTTAGCACAACTTTTAGTAGAATGCTGTCTCTCACATCAGTACATAAAATAGCAACCCCAAATCCTGACCATGCTGATGATCAAGGGCAATTTGTGGCTTTAGTTGTACTTCTATACCTTACCATTTCTTTTACTTATAGCCATTGATTATTTAGTACCCACTGTACCCACGGTTGTCTGTGGTCTACAAAGCTTTACAAACCTTACTTTGAAAACTGCCTATGGATAAAGATGTAAGGGCACTGCTCTGGTTCCTCATATCGAACTGTAAGCAGACCGTCAGCCATGCTCAAACAGAAATCACTTGAATGTGAAAAACCCATGGCATATGTGAGGACGTCTTTGTTTATTTTTCTGCCATGATGCAATGCTGATGAAATGCTTTGGAGCTGTACAGCGCGTGATATTCATCCATTTCAGGGCGTCTTATGCAACTTAACTAAAATCTACATGAAAGCACCTCGAACCCCACTGCTCTCGGCCCCACCCGCCAATCTTTCCCTCTTTCTCTGTCTCTTTTTCTTTCTCTCTTTCTCTTCTCCTCTCCCTCTCTTGCTCTTTTTTCCCTCTCCCATGCAACCGCCGGTAAGAGGCATGTGGATTTCTCTGGAGTTGAGAGAACAGTTGGAAACATCCCCTTCCATCTTCATCGAGCTTATCTAATCGGAATCACATTTGATGCATCAATCTCCATGGAGACAGACACATTAAAAAAGGCCTAAATAAAAGAGTCCATTCTTCTACTGTTTTAGCACAACGGGCATTAAGCAGGCACTTAAGGAGTGCGAGTGATGTGAGTGATATTGGCGAAAAATCCCCATTCTGATTAAAAAAACAACACGTTGAGGGCAAGGAGAAAAATAACGCAGCAACTGATGGGAACATGCACCCTTGCAAAGAGTTTCATCACCAGACCCCTCCCTCTATACACACACACAAAGCCTACCACTTCACACACACACATACACACTCTCGCTCTATCTCTCGGGCAGGCAGGCAGGCACACACACACTGACTCTCTCTCTCTCTCTCTCTCTCTTTCTCTCTGACACACACACACACACACTCACAGTCTTGTCCTGCAGTGAATTGTTCCTCTATACACCTTAAGAGCACCAGCAACCAGTGACATTAAACAGCCGTTAAAAAACACTCAGATCAAAGTAAAGTAAAAAAGTAAAGAATGAATGATATATACCCCAAGCAGCAACATATAACAATTTCATGTTCTGTTATTAACTACTCTAACATCCCATACTCCACGCCTAGATGCAAAACACCAGTCTCATACCCTTTCTCCTTCATACACACGCCCACCCACCCCCACAGACACGCGCTCTGAGGTCAGAGCGAGCAGACAGCTTAACGCATCTCTATCTAATATGGTTATAACGTAAATTCTACACCAGTTGCTGCTGTTTTCTTCTGATTAAAACCCTGAAAACATTTATCAATGCGAACACCAACAGGTTACTCGACGTCCTAAAATACAGCTAAGCATACGTGTCAACATCCCACCAGAACATTCGGCTTTCAAATACCTGCAGGCAGGTACGGTTCCCGTCAAAACTCTATACTGTGATTTCGGCGACGCACAGAAAGGCCGAGCGGGCTATACCATAAGCTTCTCATACCAAACAACTGGAACCAGTCCACATGATGAATCAGCAAGGAAAGCAACGAGCAAAAGCCTTTGCCCCGTACACAAAACTGAAAAATATCCCAAAGAAATCACACGCCAGTGATGAAAAGTGTTACGTAGTACGCTCTACTTTACCAAATGACAGGTGAATAAATCCAATTAGGTACGAGTATGCGACTATGCGACCCTTCGACATTTACATTTGATTTGGTGATAGACAACTACTGACAGGTAATATTCAACGCTGTCCAACAGCGCTTAATGATACATATTAGTGTACTTACAACTACAAGTAACAATACCCGTTTGTTGATGTTGCATGAATGAACAATACTGCTCGTCCCCTACCTGCTGTGGTTCTGATGTCGGCGCTGCTAGAAAGATGTGATGAAGCAGCAGGTCTGTATCGTTCGCGAGTGCATGAGCTTGCAGACCACTTAGCCACCGATCCGGTGACACATTTCTCTTCGCATCCTATCCCTGTCACCTACATCGCTCGTGATTTCACAGTCTACCGCGTGTTGTCGACTGTGCTTTTTTATCCTAATTGAGGGAATCCCCGCGCGGCGCTGCTGCACGCTTGATGTCGGTCGGTAGTAGGCTACGCTCAATAGTGACAAGAGAGAAGAACCCCTTGGTTTAGAGACGTAGGCTATTTATGTAGTGATGGTGACGTATCGCAGGTACCGAGTGACACAGGCGGTGAGCTCATGCCTCAGCATAATAGCTGCACCAAGAATCCCGATAATTTGCAGATCCAGCGACGAAGAGAGCGAAACTTAAGGAGAAGTTGGTACAAAATGTACGCAAATTAGAGTAATCAAACGCGGATTGAACCAGAAAGTGATGCATCCAACAATGTCAGACGACTAGACAAATTACGAGTGTGTTTTGATTACTAAGGCTACTCGTCTATGTCTGTGCGGACGAAGTCTTGCACATGCCAAAGCGCCGTGCAAAAGGCATCCTAAGCAAATATCCAATAGGGTTAAGTTTAAGAATGTTAACTTTTTCCAGTTATACACGGTCACCCTATAAAAAAGGGGCTGCACTGCCGGTTGTTAGTGTGTGCAGACAGGCTAAAAAGATTGCGAAAATGACAGCTGAGTGTGCTGACATGACCCTCGGTTGTGTGCATAGGAAAACTAAATAAGGAAAGCAGTCGGTGCAACCTGACCTACCACAGACGAGCTAACAATAGGCTGCGCGAAGCTGAATTGGGACTCGTGTATCACTTCACCCACTACCAGTGCATGTCTTGATTTTTTTTTTGTCATATCATTTTGAAGACTCACTGTTCTTGCTTTCTCATCATGTAACTTTATTTAAAAAGCACAACATTTTGCGTATTGATTCTCGACTTGAAAAGGACAGTGTGCCTTGTAACATGTCAAAAATAATCACATGACCATAGTTCACAATGAAAAACATTGGTACATTTTGCAACACACACCTGATCTGGGGATTTGACAGACTTTAAAACTGTAAGCATATAGTCCTGAGCAGATAGTCCAGCTTTAAAGTGCTTCTTCATTAAAGGAGCTTTGGTTCCACACGGGAAACTGCTATTCACAATCTGAATGACCACTGAAAAGGCAGTAAGAAACATCTGTATTGGTCTGATAATGAATACTGTTTGCACGCTCTTCAACCCATTCCCAAGAACCAGCGCAGCTAGTGAGAAGTAATGCTTGGTGATCCCAACTATGTATGCACAGCGTGTTTAAGTTGCAGCATCTGTAACAGATACAGACAGTATAAGACCCCTCCCCAGGAATTAAGACCCCCCCCCCCCCCCCCTTGCAGCTCCTTCCCCATTGCTCTGACTGTAACTGAATGCTCCCTAATAACAGGTGTTGTTTGATTTACTTAATCGTTGCTCCTCATTTGCTTCCTTTTCCGACATGTTGGCTGCAGGCAGGCAACGTCCCGGTCTTCCTCGGGCCATTGCGCACGGCTCGGTCCGATAAAAAGAAACTTTGCTTAGGGCTAAACTCAGGAAGCCTAACTTAAAATGCAGTAAAGTATGGACAAATGCTAAATGTCACAGTACCAAAAATGGCATTATAAAAATGATGGCCAAAAAAAAAAAAACACTCCTACTCAGAGAGTAAAGGAATTGGGGGAAAAAAAAACACACAATGCACTACGTTTTATACATGGTTATTGATAGAAGTGGAGGCCTACGAGTGTTGAAACAGAAGTTTATATTGAAACATTATTAGAAAAAAAAAAGTGTAGACCTTTGGCTGTAATGCCCTTGAAAACTCCTCCACTGCCAAAATAAAGGCAACATCTATGATATTGTAGCTCTTTCATGTATGTAACTCCATATCAGTTTGTGTGTTGTGCGACTGTAGCATTTCTATTCAGGACAGACCAGGGTATATGCAAAACGAGAATAAAGACAGTTCACAGGTGGGCAGACAGACAGATACAGACAGACAGATACAGACAGACAGACAGACAGACAGACAGACAAACTGCCCTTAGTAAGTGCTGACGGCTGTTGGGCGAGTCCAGAATCCAAGGCTGTGAGCTTAGATAGGCCGAGTCTGTGCTGTGTGTGTGTGGGTGTGTGTGTGTGGTGGATGAATGAATGGGAGTAAGGCCTGTGAGCTCCACTCTCACTTCTTGTGTCTGGCGCTGTTGAAGAGGCTGATGCCCGTACGGACGCCCACGCCCGTGTCCGCCACGCCCGGCTGCTGCAGCACCTTGTCCAGGGTCGTCTTCTTTATGGCGGCCGCCGAGATCTTCTCCTGGTCAGCCAGAAACTGGAGTTCCCTGTCCAGGGCACAGCACAGCACAGCAGAACTTAGAACTTAGAGCTTCAGCCAAATACACTATGATGAACATTGACATCCTTGAAAGTACCCAATTCAAAAAAGTCCAGCCCCTCTCTCCATCTTGGTGTGAGGGGGGGTTTTAAGCAATATAGTAAAAAGTGCTCCAGGAAAACATCTACCCTTAACTTTAAGGATCTCAGAGTTCCATAGAGAAATTAACACAAAAGCTTCAGGAAAATGTCCTGCCATGTATATGTTTAATCTCAAATGAATTCATGAAACAAGCCGATTCTAATGATCAGAAATCTTCTCGTTAGTTTAAGAGTCAGTTAGGGATGTCACCTGTTTTAAGTACACCGGTTGGACTGTGTAGAAAAGCTCAAGATTGGTGCAACCACTACAAAAATCAGCGACTATGACTAACTTTTATCATTTATATGCACTGCCTCTAAATTTACATGCAACTGAATGTCGAATGTCAAACCGAATGTCAGTCATTGGGCTTCGGACTCAGCCTTTAAAAGGTTATGTCTTCACATTAAATTCTTTTTACATATTTTAGGTGTGTTAATGTATTCTGAAAGAGAAATGGTGTTGCCATTATAGTTTCTCTTTAAGATAAGAAGCTGAATTTCAATGTCAATGGCCTTTGGACTGGACCAGAGTTTAAAAGGTTATTTCTCAACATTGCATCAGTTCATTTTAATTCTTTGTGTGTGCACATTTCAGATGTGATGGCATATTACAAAAGTTAAATGCTGTTGCTACTATGGTAATGGTGAAAGTAAGGACATTTGCGTGCATAAATTTAAATCCAGTGAATGAACAGTGAAGTCCACCGAAAAAGCACAGCTTGATGCCGTCAGACGCATCATTGAACAGTTACCACTTATGATGATGCAGGGTCTAGGCTGACATACTCAAAGCTGTGGTCAGATTTTTTTCCCCTCAATAAAAAGTTGTCAATAATTCTTTTCATGTTGATATTCCAGTGGCTTAGCCGGCATTTCTCTTATTGCTCCAAGATGACCAACTGTTGCAATCTTGGGGTGAGACCCAATCCGAGGCCTGAAGATCTTCCCGTGGAGGGACAAGGACTAGCCTGGCTAACGCGACTTATCAATGCCTTCCCGTGGGGGGGACAAGGACAGACTCGTGGAGAAAAACAGATAGTGCTACAGAACGGTAGGCATACAAACACAACTAAAAACAAAAAAAAGAATGGTAGCACTTGAAAGATGCTGGCATTTAGGTTGGATATAAAACCAACTTTGTCACACTGCGCAGCTCTTGCTTGTACTTTCTGAAGCAGAGATGTCCACCTCCATAAACACACCACACAGAAGGTGTGGCAGGCGTCAGCTCACCAGCTGGTTCTTTTTTTTATTTTTTTGGGCTTTGATTTCATTTACCCTGACAGGATAGTTAAAAGATGCCAGGAAATGAGAGGAGAACGAGATCAGAAGGAGATCGGGGAAATGTCTGGATTAAATATGTGGTAGGGTTTGTACTTTCTTAAGATGGGATGCACAAGTGTCAGGCTAGGTCTGCTGTGGTGCCTCTGCTCAATATTGTATTCTGCTACATTGCTACATCAGGGAACTCTCCTAAGGGTTTGTTTTCCCTGCACTAGGTTTTTTAGCAACGAATCAGCTAACAGGAACTAAAGGCAGAACCAATAGGTTTTAAAGTTCAAGCGAGTGAGTTCCCACCCACTGCAAAGTAAACACATGCCTATCAAAGGTGTCCACAGGAGAGAGCGGGAAGATCTTCAGGCCTTGGATTGGGTCTCACCCTAATATTGCAACAGCTAGTCATCTTGGAGCAATAAGAGAAATGGCGGCTAGGCCACTGGAATATCAACATGAAAAGAGAGAAAGAGAGAGAGAAAGAGAGAGAGAGAGAGAGCGCGAGAGAGAGAGAGAGATAGAAAGAGATGGGGAAGGGATCAGAACATGGAAATGACCTCCAGGCCAAAAACCAAACCAAACCGAACCAAACCAAACCTGGGTGTCCCCCCCCAGGGCCCTTCCTCACCTGGTCCTGATGCAGGAGGCCTCCACGGCGTTGATGAGCAGGCTGCGGAAGCCCCCGCTCTCCATCACGTGCAGTGCGTGGATGGTGGCGCCCCCTGGGGAGCACACGTTGTCCTTCAGCTGGCCGGGGTGCTGCTCCGAGTCCAGCAGCATTCGCGCCGCGCCCTGCACACCATAGGACAGGACAGGACAGCACAGGACAGACAGGACAGGGCAGACAGGACAGATCAGAAGAGGCCATTACTCATAATATCCTTTTCAAGACAGCAGGAAATAAAGAGGACAGCTGTCTTTTGCACTGCTTTATTTGGTGGCAGTGGTCTCATTTGTCCATGCCAAGTGTCCCATGAGTGTCCTGTGCGGACTAACAGTGAGCATTGCATTATTTGGTTGTTATTTTTTACCCAACTGCATGGCAGGGGTCTAATTTGTTCATCCCAAGTGTCCTGTAAGGAGGGCTGATGGTACCAAAAAAATCCAGAGCCTAAACTTTCTACACTCAGTCTTGCGGTTTACTTTCTGGAATAGGAATTGATTAACTTAAGCAACACCCTTACTAGTGTAGTGTAAGTGTAACTCAGAATTGTAAGGTTGGCATGGTGTTAGTCTAAGGTTTCTCTGGTAGACAGCAAAAGCTGGGTTCTTCTTATTAGACCTTGCTGGGTGACTCAAATGTGACAGCATCCCAGCACTGACAAGCTTTTTTTCTATTAAATATTCTCGGTGTAGATCCATTTTTTTTTCCCCTCGCAGACAAACACTGCCAACCCTGAAATGAGGCACGGTGCCTGAATACTATCAGCCCTTGTGTAAGTGTCCTGTGTAGACTGACAGTGTACATTGCATTATCTGGTTGCCCCCCCACCCCCCAACTGCATGGCAGTGGTTTAATTTCTTCATGCAAGGTGTCCGATAAGTGTCCTGTGTGGACTAACAGTGTATCTGAAGTGTACTATTACAAGGTCATCAAATGTCTTGTACATAATGTGCCTATATACATTTCTATTTGTCTACTGAATGTATACCATTACATGTCTACATGTTGTATAAATATAGAGAGCCATAATCTACCAGGGTCAAGTTTCTTGTTTATATAGGCACACTTGGCCAATAAAAGTGATTGTGATATAATTGAGTTTAACGTACCAGCAAGGCCTGGGCTCCTAGTCGCACAGCCAGTCTCCTGGGGAGGCCCATTTTGACACCCCCGTCAGCGAGGGCATCCACTGCAGTAAACGCCTGCATTCACACAAACACACACACAAACACAAATACACACACACACACACACACACACACACACACACACACACACACACACACAGTGAAGAACTGTTCCACTTCACTGCAAGTGTTAGTAAGTTTATTCTGGTCAGGAAATTGGGGGGGGGGGGGGGGGTCACACATTATGGCAGGATGCAGGACAACCAGTTGATTGGCGTGTGTGAGAGAGTGTGTGTGTGTGTGTCAATGGTGCACCACTTTTTTAAAGGTCAGTGGTCATTATTTGGACCAGGCGTGTATGTGTTTCCAGAAATTTCTAAATGAGTGCTGCTTACAGCTGCTTTACAGTGACCACTATAAACTTGCGCTGTATTTTTTAATTATTATTATTTAACAACATTTTTATGACACTGCATCAACTCTACATGTTGACTGTGTTGTATATTGCTGAGGTGTAAAGCAGAAGAAGAAAACCGTGGGAAGAGAGAAAAGACTGCACTGGCACAAGAATAATTCTCCTGCCTGAGTAGGTCAGTCTCTCTCGCAGCCCTTCCTCTAACCTCATTCCTCACGCTCTGCCACCACTCACACAAACGCATGTTCAGCCCCCAATACTACCACTGCAGAGTAATCTACAAACTCATGTTCAGCCCCCAATACTACCACTGCAGAGTAATCTACAAACTCATGTTCAGCCCCCAATACTACCACTGCAGAGTAATCTACAAACTCATGTTCAGCCCCCAATACTACCACTGCAGAGTAATCTACAAACTCATGTTCAGCCCCCAATACTACCACTGCAGAGTAATCTACAAACTCATGTTTAGCCCCCAATACTACCACTGCAGAGTAAATCTACAAACTCATGTTCAGCCCCCAATACTACCACTGCAGAGTAATCTACAAACTCATGTTCAGCCCCAATACTACCACTGCAGAGTAATCTACAAACTCATGTTCAGCCCCCAATACTACCACTGCAGAGTAATCTACAAACTCATGTTTAGCCCCCAATACTACCACTGCAGAGTAAATCTACAAACTCATGTTCAGCCCCCAATACTACCACTGCAGAGTAATCTACAAACTCATGTTCAGCCCCAATACTACCACTGCAGGGTAATCTACAAACTCATGTGCAGATACAACACCATCACTGCAGAGTAATCTACAAACAGGACCCACTACCATCACTGCAGGGTAACAATACAAACTCATGCTTATACCCACTACTACCACTGCAGGGTAATCTACAAATGCATGTACAGATACAACACCATCACTGCAGTGTAATAATACAAACTCATGCTCAGAGCCACTACTACCACTGCAGGGTAATCTACAAATGCATGTACAGATACAACACCATCACTGCAGAGTAATCTACAGACAGGACCCACTACCATCACTGCAGGGTGACAATACAAACTCATGCTTATACCCACTACTACCACTGCAGGGTAATCTACAAATGCATGTCCAGCTACACTACTGTCATCTACTAACTCTTGTTCAGCTACACTACTTGCAATGGTCCTACTATTGGCAGTTTCAAATCTAGATCAAACTGTTCCCAAATGCTTTCTGCTAATGATTTATACCCTTTTTAAGCATTTACCACTCATTTTATCTTTTATGCGTTTGCGTATTGTTCTTTATTAAATGTCTTCTATTTACCTTACACCTATTTTACACTTGTTTCATTTTTTATGCCTTTACATTTTGTTCTTTTATTTTATTTTTGTTAAGCACATTGAACTGCCAAGGTGTATGAAATGTGCTATACAAATAAACTTGCCTTGCCTTGCCTTTCTATCACTGCAGGGTAATCTATAAACTCTTATTCAGTTCCACTACTATGACTTCAGGGCAGGGATGAAAATTGGCACCAGCCACCGGCCAAAATATGCTGGTAAAATATGTAACTGGCTGGTAGATTTCGGACACAGAATAATGATTTACTGTTGAGTGGCTGGTGAAATTTTGCCATTTATTTGTCCCTTGCTGGTAAAGGTTGACATTTTTGTACAGTTTTAATTACACCCCTGCTGCAAACTCATGTTCAGCTGCAGTGCTAAGACTGCAGGGTAAATGGACAAACAGGTCCTTGCTGACCAGACTCAGACACTTTTATGTCTCCTTACACAGCAGGGGTAACGCAGGGTTGTCCACCTGCTCCATATGCATTATTGAAAACGGTGGCCAAAATGCGTAAGGAGGTAAAAACCCCACCACATGTTCCCTCCGTCTACTGCACACAGGGGATCTACCCATCTGGTGATTTGTGTGCCCATGATCAGCTGGTTTAGCAAAATGGTTGGATCAAATATGAAAATGAGGCAGGGTTTGTACTTTCTTAAGCTGGGATCTCTACCTCTGCTAAAATCTAAAAGTGCAAAAAAAGTGTTTGTGTGCACACTCCATACACCTAGCCAGGGTAGGTCTGTCGTGGTGCCTCCGGAACTCTCCTAAGGCTTTGTTTTCCCTTCACTAGATTTTTTAGCAGCGAATCAGCTAACAGGAATTGAAGGCTGAACCAATAGGTTTAAAGTTCAAGCAGAGTTTCCACTGCAAAGCCTATCAAAAGTGTCCAAAGTCTGGTCCACCTGCCTAGGGATCCTCACTTCTGCTAAAATGTGTGTGAAGTGTGTGTGTGTGTGTATGTATATGTATATGTGTATACCCTCTATGCATAGTCCAGTAAGCACACACTGTAAAAAGGGGTGCTTAGAACCAAATTAAAGAATAAGGCAATATGCTGCACGGACCTTTTTTTACATCGGCTTAAATAATATGCTCATAATAACTACCAATGGCATGGTTAAGTTACATTGGCTTAACTAATAGGTTGATATTAACTAAAGGCATGGTTAAGTTAATCGAATGTAAAAAATAAGATCTATGCAGCATGTTAAATGTTAATATTAAAGTTTCACTTGGTGCGGCAGTGGCTCAGTAGGTAGAGTTGTCGCCCAGCACCCGGTGTGTGAATGTGTGTGTGTGTGTGTGTGTGTGTGTGTGTGTGTGTGTGTGTGTGTGTGAATAGACAAATGTAAGGCATTCAATGTAAAGCGCTTTGCTTTGGGTACCCTGCCAAGTATAGGAATGCGCTATATAAATGCACACCATATACCATTCATCACTTTTTTTACAGTGCAGGAAGTGAAGATGCATCACCCCAGCGAGCAGGGAGAGAGGCGCAGCACTGGGGGGGTCTGAGCGGGGCAGCACACTCACGTAGGCCGGTCCACTGCCACTGAGGCCGGTGACGGGGTCGATAAGGTCCTCCTCCACCTCCGTGCAGTAGCCCACGCTGCCCATCAGCTGCTCCAGCAGCTTGCCGTCCTCCACCTCGGCGTGCGTACCCGTGGCGTAGACCGTGGCCCCCTCCCGCACCACCACGGGGGTGTTGGTCATCAGACGCATCACCTTGGGGCTGGGCCGGTGCTGCATCAGCTTCTGTGACCCCCCAAGCACACACCCCAAACACACACACATGCGTGCGTACACACACACACGCACACAAACACAGACACACACACACCATCAGCTCAGCACAGTTTGGAGGGATAATGGAAAACAGTATGTGGATACATGTGCAGACTTTATCATTTAAATAATTAATTAGTTAATAGGAATGTTTATTTCTAAAAAAAAAGCAAACAAAAAATAAACCCACTTCCTGAAATGCAACTCTTTGCTTTTTCATCTATAGAAATGAAAGCTCAGCAAAAGTTCTGCCAGAAAGACCCACTGCCTGACTAATCAGCTACCCTCAACTGTCCTTACAATGCGTCAGTTTACACACTTTTTTTTCCAAGGGCCTACAGGTGCAAAGCATTGTTTATGCTCCCATTTGTCTTGTAAAACAAAATGGATTTGTTTAACACTCATACTGCTTCTTCACAGCCTTTATGGTTAGCTCTTCAAAAAAAAAAAAAAAAACCAGAACACTATGATGACGACTTGTGTCTTTTATCAAAGCACAAATTGCAGATGAAGCTGCTACTTTGTGGCGAGATTTCTGCTTGCGCTACATACTCTATACTGTATAAGTTCAGAGAGGAGAGGAGAGCTCCAGTCCGCTACAGAAAGTACAGTCAGCTGTTTGAGCTGTGTGGGTCTCAGAGGGGCAGCGTATAGGGGCTACACATTCTTTTGGAGGAGGAGGAGGAGGAGTACTGTTACATAGCGCCATGACTGGGTTAGCACAAACTTTAGATGCCGTTTCAGCTCGCTTGTATAGATGGCTGTGTGGAATATCGTTTCTGTAAAAAAAAAAAACAGGCCTGTCTGCTTAGAATTTTGTGTCCGTGTCAAGAGACAGTTAAGCATTTAGAGTATAAAGCAAAAAAAAAAAAAAAGCACTGTGAATCAGCTATTTAGCTTGCAGCTATTTATAGTTTACTATATTTGCTGAAGAGCAAGGGTCGTCCAAACAGCTAGAACAAAGAACGCACTGCACACAGACCCATCACCATGCTTCTCAGCATCTGGTGTTTCTGGTTCTGCAAGTAAACCACCATAAAACTATTCTCACCTTAAAACTACCCTGGCCAATACAGCTGAGCCATTTCTGCTACCTCCATTGTTACATGTGTACAATTTAAGTGCTCAACTACAAAGAAGGCTGTGGCATGTCGAAACACCTCCAACAACATTTGACTAAGTAAGTTAAAGACAATGTCGTCCGGCATCACAAGGAAGGGGAAGTAGTAACACGCAAACAGAGTTACTTCATTAGAAGCACGGGATGATTTTCTTAGTTCGTGTCACAGCCTCAAGAGATAATTTAGAACCGCAGGCTTTTTGATTCAATTTCAATCACCTATTAAGCATCGGACAGTATATGTTTAGTTTTAGGTATGGAATTTCCCTGATATGGATGGGGGGGCCATAAAACTTGGCTACCGTTTATACTTAAAACTGTATCTGTGTATGCGCTCCACAATTCAAAACGAACTTCTGACCTTCTCGATGGAGCCGATGGTTACTCCAGCAGCACAGGACACAATTAGGTGGCGGTCCTCGATGTCCGGTCCGATCTCATCCAGCACGAATGGGATGATGTGTGGTTTCACCGCCAAGAAGAGAACGTCACTCTTCTGCACGGTCTCTTTGTTGCTGGTGGTAAAGTTCACTCCCATTTTCTGCAAAACACACACACAGACAGACAAGACACAGACAGACAGACACACAGACACAGACAGAGACACACACAGACAGAGACACAGACAGAGACACACCACTTTCAGCACACAGCGTTGTCCCCATACGCTCCATACAGGCACAAACCAATTTTGTGGTAGCCCTGGGCTATTACTTGAGTGAACCTGTCAGTATCTGTCTGCCTCAGTGTCTATGACTGATTATGCACTGTACTGAGGAACTACGACGTATTTCTCAAGAAGCTTTGTCTGGCATAGTAAGCTTTTACCGTTACTATTGTGTTACTGTTACCATTTCTTATTCCTTATGCCCTTGTATACGGTCCTTTCTTCCCTTGTTTCTACTATGCTGCCTTGCTTGACACCTTGACACTTTTACCTTGCACCTTTGCAGCCTTGCTGTCTAATTACATTGCACAGGCAACTGTTCAATGACAATAAAAAAGTCTTGAAGTCTTGCCTTGTGGGTATGTGTGTCTTGTACTTACCCTAAGGCCGGCCACTGTGGGCAGGTCGGTGTCAGGGGAGCTGGCTGTGATTCTGTGCACAGAGATGACACCTGTGGGAGAGACAGACAGCAGGCCACACACACTCAATTACAGCACTGCATAGTCATTGGGCTTGTATGCAATGACTGGCTTAAAGCAATGAATTCTGGACTTGAAATAGTGACATTGTTGGACAATCTCGTCTGAACAGTGACGTCAAACTGTCAAAGACGAGACTGTCAAAAAATGTCAAGTTTAGAATGCATTGCTTTAAGCCAGTCAGTCATTTATTCACACTCCTTCTAACTTTAGTATCTACAACTTAAATAAGAATGTATGACTGAAGTAAGGAAATATAATTTAGGATGAAACACTGAGGCCAGAATGGCTTCATAATTTTCAACACAACGTGGACATTTTGTTTGATAAGATTATGCATTTGGAATGTGATTTTTAATTTTTTAATATGGCAAATATGATATTCAAATGATATTATGCAAATGAAAAGTGCAAAGATCTAGTTTACCTGCAGCTGTGAATCCCCTCACCAGTGCGTGAGCCAGCTGGCCGGCGCCAATGAAGCCCACACTCATGTTGATAGTTGGGTAGCCTGCTGTAAATGCTAAACAAGTCATATGCCTTCATAATTATTCACATATCATTGCAACTAGGTTTTGATTATTCTGTCATTATTTAGGCACATTATTCTCTCTTTAAAGGATATCAATGGTACTTCCTGGTTTATCCATGCTAGCTATTTTTGCGTTTGCTGCTCACTGACACTGACGGCACAACAAGATTCACGGCTCAGTACACTTACCGAAAAAAGACGCGTCAATGTCGAATGCTCTTCATCAACTGCTGTGATTCTGAGATGTGAAAACTGCTTCGAAGTGCTAACAACGTGGCGGTCTCCTTCACCCGCCGGATGCGCCTTTGTTACAGACTGGCACCGAGATCCACCAATAGTGTGCGAGCTTTCTCGCAGCTTCACCCAATGGCTGTTGTGAATTCTGTGCCGTGGCCGCTTATTGGTCAATTCCGCATGAGTCTAGGTCAGTAGCGCAGTTGCATCACTTTTCTGAGTGTAGTGGGTGTGGAGAGACAGTGACAACGTGTTATTGTTAAGGCTACTGGTATGAGTTTGACATATGTCCCATTGGCCTACTTTTGGAAATGTGTAAGTCAGGAACTAGTTATAAATATATTTGTTGTGTTGTTGTGTTCCTGTCATGCAGGATGCACTTATGTTGATGTTCTGAATGTGCATAGTGCCTAGTCTCAGATATACTTGGAATAAATACACTGTGTTACAAACCATGTAAATCAAACACAAATGTCCCTTTTGTGGGAAAAAAAGGGAACAAGTCTTTTAATATTCTTTTTAAGCTTACGGAAACTTCCCTTCATCCAGTCCATCCACATTTCCCCATACCTCTGCTCCTGTCCTCAGTCCTTCAGAACACTGGATTCCTGTTCTGGAACTGTTCCATGTCCAGCCATGTGCAAATCAAAACAGCTCACTTCTATTTATCTATAGTTATCTGCTGTGATTTTTAAAGCAGAACTTTAATGTGTGAGAGGCATACATTGTATTCACGTACATGTATGTATGTATGTATGTATGTATGCATGTATGTATGTATGTATGTATGTATGTATGTATGTATGTATGTATGTATGTATGTATGTATGTGTGTATGTATGTATGTATGTATGCATTTCTTTATTTGTTGGTGTGGTGTTTAGTACACTGAAACTTCATGACAGTGAATCAATGGCACTTCATTTCTGATCATTTGTTGATAGTCACCCGAAACAGGGTTTAAAAAAATTGTAAATGAAAAAAAAACACTTTATTGTTTGATTTCAGAGGTTGTATTTACTTCCATTGAGGACACATATTCCAACTATACAGCAATTGCTTACCCATAAATACAAATCCATCATACAATACAGTCATGTTAAACAAGGCACTCAAAATCATGATTATAAAGCTGAAAAGTCTTTTCAAATATCTTAATTAAACCATTGAACTCACGTTTGCATTTAATATCAAGATGATCATACACGGAACAACTCATTGAGCAATGTTGCCAGGTATTGTAACAGATGTGGTTTAGGTACACTATCACTGATATTAGGCAGCACATTTACTTTCAGGATAGGAACTTAGATAAAAAGGCAACTTTTGGCCATCATCCCATCAAAAAAAATAAGGGCCAATAATCTTGTTGCCTGGCAACACAGCTCAAAAAGTTGGCCCGTGTAGCATCATCCCCTTCAGAGTGAAAAGGTATTCTATTAAACATCAGAATAAAAATGTTTCCACGAGATATCAGCACAGAACCTTGAGTGAGTATCACCAAAAAAAAAAGAACAATGGCGTCCCATAGGTGGGCATGAGCAGACTCTAGCAGGCTGAGGAGGAGCCGGACACAAATCGGATTCTCTGTGAGTAGACCAGGTCACTGAAATAGAGGATCAGGTTGACCTGGGTGAACACCGCCACAACGAGCTTGCTGTCCCAGGGGCACTGTCCGCGCGGGCAGTGGTACGGCCTGTCCGTCGTGCCGTACTTTTTGTCGAAGCTGAAGACGGGCCAGATGATGGCGGTGCTCAGGTAGAGCAGCACAGCCATGAACGTGTAGATCACCACGAAGCGGTCGAAGGGGAAGCGCAGGGCGGACGTCCGGCCTGACACCGTCATGGCCACCACGATCACCGTCACGGCAAAGCACAGGCTGTACACCACCACGCAGTACTGGGTGGGGATGTGCTTGTTGTACTCGCTGTCGTGGGCCAGCGCTCCGAAGATGATGCACGCGCAAAAGGCCTGCACCACCTTCAGCAGGCCGCTCAGCGTGGCCATGTAGCCCACCACGTGGCCCGGCTTGGCCCGCGTGAGGAAGACCTCGGCCCCGTAGGCGAAGGAGCAGACGCAGGAGCAGACGGTGACGGCGATGCGGTAGTCGCGCGTCTCGCAGCCCTCCGGCGGACACTCGGTGCTCAGGAAGTAGACGGGGTAGACCACGGAGGCGGTGATGTACATCAGCGTGGCCAGCATGGCGAAGGAGACGGTGAAGTTGTCCCAGGAGATGGGCACGCAGCCGTGCAGGCGCGTCACGTCCATCATGAAGACCACCAGCGTGACGGCGAAGCAGAAGCACCACACGAACATGCAGTAGATGCCGTAGTCGGCCCGGTAGCCGGCGCTGTGGGCCACCAGAGCCATGGTGGTGCAGCCCAGCAGCAGCTGGCACATGCGGGCGATGCCAAGCCCGGACAGCACCGCAGACTTGTTCAGGTAGTGGCCCCCGGAGGAGTCCATGGTTGGTTGGTTGGGTGGGTGGTTGGGTGGTTGGTAGCAAAAACAGGTGTAAGTGCAGTCTATGAACAGTGTTTACTAGTACGTTGTGTTAGAGAGAGTTAAAGTAAGTTGTTTTGAAAGAGTTAAAGTAAGTTGTGTTACAAAGAGTTAAAATAAGTTGTGTTGGAGAAAGTTAATGTAAATTGTATTGGACAGAGTTAAAGCAAGATGTGTTAGAGAGAGCTAAGGTAAGTTGCGTTGGAGAGAGTAAGGTTGGTGTAACTATGTGTTGTAGTGTGTGGAAATCTTCGTGTGTGGTTTTACAAGAAGCTGTTTAGAAGTTCACAGTGAGTATAAGTTGGTCAGTAGCACAAAAAAGTGTGTTACTGGTAAGTTGTGTTCAGTGTAAAAATAGTGTGTTGTCTTTAAACAGCTGGAAGTTCACAGTGTGCATAAGTGTGTATTAGCCACTTTTAAAAAAAGTGATTTTGTGGTGTGTGTTGCCACAGTAACGGTGTGTATAGGGGACGTCCCAGCCCCTTTAACCTCCCCCTGTGCCAGCCGCTTTTTATAGCTACTTTAATTACTAATCTCCCATGCTGCTTTGTAATTACAGCAATGTGTCGTGGCTCGGATTACAGTTCTCTAGGTACCCAGCACAACAGCAGCACAAACTCTTCTTTACCAAGTTTTTGCGCAATTTTTCCAGTTTACTGTCAAAAAAAAAAAACATGCAAAGAAAAAGTAGTTGTCTTCCTTTAAAACTCTCTTGGCTTAGATGCCACTTTGGCACAGAATAGTTTAGCGGCTATTAAATGACTGGTTTGTTGTAGAAGAAAAGTTACCCTTGGGTTCCTTTTGAAAGTCCCAATAAAATCCTGGTGTTATCTCTGCGGTGAGCGATTTTTAGATGTCTCGTTCTGGAGAACACTGGAGAAGCTTCTAGAGATAGTTGCTTTGTGTTGCGGCTGCTTCGCGTATGTCCGTCAAGTTAGTGTCAAAATAGAAATTCCTGTAGGGTACCCTTGCTCCATGCTTCAGAGAGAGAGAGAGGAAAGCAGGGGGTCTTGCCACTGTCTCCTGTAAAGGAAGGTGGGTGGGAGACAGAGGTCGTCCTTCTCTGTCCGTGTGTCCGTCTGTCCTTCCACAAACTCCTGGCACTTTTCTTGACTATATGTTTCCTTCTTCTTCTTCTCTGATGTATGCAAAGGACTGTCTCCCTAGACACGTTCATGTACATCCAGGCTTCTTCTCTCTTCTGAAGCTTAGGGGAGGCATGTGGGTAATGTGTGTGTGTGAAAGTCTGTGTGTGTGTGTGTGTGTGTGTGTGTGTGTGTGTGTGTGTGTGTGTGTGTGTGTGTGTGTGCCGACCTCAGAGCCAGGGACCACGCCAGAGCACTAAAAATAACGGTCTATATTCCACAGTGGAATGGGGTGTGTGCCCACATGTTCACGTCAGACTGTGGAGTGTATGTGCATGTGTGTGTGTGTGTGTGTGTCTGTGTAGTCAGGTTACCCTCGTAGGGGAGGGGTGGAGGACGGAGGACACAGAAATGATCCCCCCTCACAGAAGGCCCCCAGAGTAATGACACGGATCCACAGGCCTGCATTTACACACACACACACACACACACACACACACACACACACACACACACAGGCACACACGGGCACACACGGGCACACGCACAAACACACGCACACACACACACACACACACACACACACACACACACACGCACACACACACATTTTGAGTGTGTACACAGATGTCCTGGTTAACATTAACTTACTGCAGACTGGGTGTGTAATTAGGCAGGAGTAACTACAGAAGAAACTACAGCCTAGATACAGTATGTAGAAGAGAGGGGCTGCTTTGACCTTCCAGAAACATCTACAAGTCCAGCTGTTTTTTAGATCCAGCTGGCTAAAGATTGGATTCCATCATGAACATGCTACTTCAGTAGGTTAGTATACAGCACTGTAACACGTGCTTCCAGAGGTGTAAGGAGCTGAATTACTTGACACAAAGAGACTGGGTTTGGCTGATGCATTTAGAGTCATTTTAAGTCTGAAACAAATAATGTGTTTCTCTTACACGACACAAATGATTCTCATCTGAGTACTAGCCTTGATCTCACCTCCCTCTTCTCTCTGGAACCTCTCCACCCAATGGTCAAGGGAGTGATGTGATGCTGATGCCTTACAAAATGGTGTCAGTATGGGTGGTACAAAAATTTCAGTCCTGATTACTTTGTGAGTGAAACTCTCAGGATGTGATCGTATCGATGCAAACACCTATCTCATGGGTGACCTGATCTTATGTCAGTCGCTGTTCCTCCAGCTGGGTGTTTAAGAGAAAGTTGGCCTAAACTTCAGGGAGTTTCCTTTCAGCTGTCGCACTCCCACACTGAGTCGTGTTCATGACATTCCCACACACCATGACATTCCCACACACAGTGTCTAGCTCTTTGTCTCTGTCTCGGTCTCTCTCTCTGTCTCTCTTGTTTAGGGTTTTGTTTGAATTCCTTTACATCTGATGTGTCTTTGATTTATTTGGTTATTTGATTTAAGTGGTATTCAACCTGTTCATTCAACTGGTGTGACTTACAGTTAAGCTATGTGTTAATCATAACAGTAACTTGCATCTTGTTAGTAAACTGTTTGATGATATACCATTCATATATATCTCTTCATGTGCCATGCCACTACTGTACTATTAGCCCTTGTGCTGTTTGATGAAAGTAGAGGTAATGTTATTATGTCATGTCAGATTAATAGAATTACTCTGTTTGCCATCCTAATGCATTATTATTATATCCTGTAAGTCCACAACATGTGAAAGCCTTTGTCTACTCTTAGTTCCGGTGTTGTCTGAAAACTGGAAAACATTCAGGATGACATTCGGGGCTCCAAGTACCACCCCCCCCACCACCCCAGCCCCCTGCCAACACACACACACAAATCCCCAATCCCATCTCTGGCACACACATACACACGATACGGCAGTTGCAATGGACCCATGACCCATTAATATTGGAATTGTATTTGTTATTTTTAGGCTATAGTTCTTAATGGTTTGTAATGTAAAAAAAAAAAACAATCGTGTGATCGATCTGGGGCTATTGTGAGGACATCCAGGGCTATAGCGCCAAATGTCCAGATCTCAAAATGCCCCTAAATCCATAAATGCGCAGCTGTAAATCTATAATACACACTATCCTCACACTATTCTCATTTAAAATGACTTTGCTCGAGTTTCTCTGAGACCCATCTAGCAAGTTATCTGGAGAGAACTGGGGTTTAACTTACTGGAGGCTGGGAGTGTAATTCGACATGAGAAACCACAGGAATTACACAGGAACTACAGCCTAGATACGGTAGCTGCTTTCATCCATGCACTGAAAACCATAGTTTCCACATACATGTACAGTTTGGGAGGTGTGGTGGGGGGTGTTCTGGCCTTCCAGAAGCTTTTACAAGTTCAGCTGGCTTTTAAATCCAGCTGGTAGGAGATTGGATTACATGCTGAACATGCTACTTGGGTAAGTTAGTAGAAAGCACTCCAACAAATGCAGCCAGAGACATTGTTAGGATGTTGGGAGACATTTTAGGGATTTGCCACCATGGCTCAAAGCACCTGATCTGCCCACGTCAACCCCCCACCTCCCCCATCCCCTGCAATGGATACTGGAAGTTAATCAGACCATATATCTTAGGTCTGTTGAGTTAAAAAAGAAAGTTTTACATCATGTGATCGATCAGGGGCTTCAGCCCCCGAATGCCCCTAACGACCCCCCCCCCCCCACCGTAAATGCATCCCTGGGCAGCTACAGTTCCAATACTACTCTCACAGCTCACTGTTTAAAATGACCTAGCTCAGGTTTCTCGGAGACCCATCCAAGCACGTTATCTGATAGGAGCTGTGGGGTTTTAGCGTTCGTGAATATGTGATAGGGGGCACTATTACAGTATGAAACTCAACACTGTACTTTAGGGGAAAACCACAGGGAGACCGAAGAACCTCTAGTCTTTATTTATCCATTCTGTGTTTGGCTAAGGTAGATATCCTATCGATCCGCTGCTCTGTGTCTGCCTGTGTCCTTGTGGAATCTCATGACCCGCTGCTGCTGTGGTGGTTTGGTTTGCATGGGCGCGTTGCACGAGTGTTGTGGATTCCTCGAGTGCGTGTGGGGAAAGAGAGAAGCACACAGAAACACGTCCTTGGAATATATGTAATGTGTCCTTTTTTCATACAAAGACATGCAATGAACGAAAGGAAAAAAAAAAACAACAAATATTTACAATTTACAAAGAATCACTTCTCTGTGAAAACAGCACTTTATAAATATGATTTACATAAGAAAATAAATATGTAACGTACGAAAAAGTAGCTTGAACGTTTTCTATTAAAATATGTTACACTGAAAATAACAATTAGTAATACCTCTTCATGTCTGGTCTGTTAAGAAATAGAAGTTATTATCTTTATCCATAAGCCTTAAAATATAGACTGTTACATAAAGCATTAACTTAATTTAAAAAAAAAAGATTTTCTATTAAATATTATCCATAGTCCAGAGTGTCTTCATTTCAGGAGAAACTGATAAATTGACTAGAGGGCTCAGTGAGGAGCTGTCCAGTGTGAGTCCTCTGGGGATGTGTGTGTGTGTGTGTGTGTGTCATTCCACTGATCAAAACACACACAGACACACACACCTCTGCCTGGTGGTGGGTGAAGGATGTCCCCAGTGAGTTTACCACATCGAGACTCTGCTAGTTGTTGGTTTTTAAAGCACTGCAGTTGGACTGACATGGCAGGTAGTGAGCACATGTAGCCAAAGAGCCCCTTTGAGATAAGAGAGATATGCCCCAGCCATGGGAGGTGAGGAACTCTCTGTGTTCAGCACCATTTAGTGTGGTTGGCAAATGAAGAATAGAAGCTCTGAATGTGTGTGTGGTCAGGTGGGAAAGACTTTCACTACTCACATACACACACCTCCTCAGACCTCTGCTGGTGTCTGCTCGTATCTGAAGCACCACAACTGAGACTCTTAGCAGCAAAATATTTCTCCAAAGTTTTTTTTTGTTTTTGTTTTGTTTTTTTTTGTTTTTTTAAATCTTGAATAATCTGAGACATCAAACACAATATAATGACGTTTGCTGCATCAGAGCTCTCTTGATATTTGTTTTTTTTTTGTTTGTTATCTGCGCAATCCTGAAATAATTTAAGACAAAACAATCTGTACAACTGAATAGGTTGGTTGCATGAAAGTTCAGGTCTGTAACAGGGTTTTTAATTTTACAGTCTCTACCAGCAGGTTTTGGGTATCTATAAAAAGCTACAGTCCGCACTGGAAATGAGCATGGTGGAAGGGACCAATATAGACTCTGTCATGGGTGTGACTGTCTTGATCATGGGGTCGAGCGCTGTAGGCACAGCCAAAAGGCCTCCACAGCACACAGAGGAGACAGCTGTTCAATCACATGTGAACACAAAAAAAGTGAATGAGGCTACGGTTTTCCTTTCTTCTCTTTGTGTGGCAATGAAAGGAATGAAAGGAAAGTGAAAGACATAAAGAGATGGAAGTGAAAGAAAGAGATGGATGTGAGGAGCCAGAGACGGAGAGAGACAGAGAGAGAAAGAGAGATGAGAGGCTGAGGCCTTCGCCCCTCTTTACCACTCCCACAGAGAGGAGAGGGAGTGGCTGTGATTACCAGCTTATTGTTATGTGTTTGAAAAGTACAGATCCTGAGCTCTTTTCATTAGCTGTGTGTGTAAGAGTGCTTGTGTGTGTGTGTGTGTGTGTGTGTGTGTGTGTGTGCATGCGGCGTATGTGTGCATATGTCTATGTGTCTGAATATATACTTGCCAGTTGAGGATGTTTGTTTAGCATGAGGAAAACTTCTTCACTACACTGTTATTAAAAAAAAAAATCATAAATTTTCTAAAGACTACTTCATCACACCCACTGATGTTTCTAATCTCTTTCACCCTTTTAAAAATGTAAATACAAAAGACACTAACAATTAAAACCTTAATGCTGTTACAAGAGAATATAAACACATTAGAGTATCCTTAAAACCGGATTACATTCGTGATATTTCTTTTTTCTTTTACAACCAAAAGATAAACCAAAGGCCAGTAGCAGTGAGGTGTGCTTTGTGTGTGTGTGTGTGTGTATGTGTGTGTGTGTGTGCTTGTCCAGTATACTGTGTCAACTGTTCAAGTGTGTCTGAGTTTGAATGTTAATAGGAGACCATTCGAGTGCAAGGTTATGTGTGTGTGTGTGTGTGTGTGTGTGTGTGAGTGTGTGTAATACCATGTACTGTATGTAGGCAGAAGTGTATGCTGACCAATGTATTTATGAGTGTCTGTGTGTTTATGTGCATGTGTGTTTGTGTGTGAGTGTGCGTATGTGTGTATTTGTGTCTATGTGGAGGTGTGTGTGTGCGTGTCTGATATGTGTGTATGCAATGCTATGCTTTCAGGTTCCAGGTTTGCCGTTTTTGAGACTTGGTTGAATATGAGGGGGGAGGGAGGGGGAGTTGACCCAGTCGGAGTTGGGTGTGAAAGGGGTGGTGGTGGACAGGGGGGGGTGGGGGTTGGCACTGGAGGAGTAGGATGATGAAACCCCATCCCCATCCCTATCCATCCTGTTCTACCCCCCAAACCTAGGGTTGGGCACTGGCTGGGCGGGGGTTAGCAGGGGGCGATTGGATTAGCTGCCGTTGCTCAGGATGCCCAGTAGCTTGCCGGGGTCCATGCCCTGCTGCTTGGCCATGGCGGGCACGTCGAAGCCCATGTGCATGAGGAACTGCATGCTGCTCATCTCCTGGCCGCTGTACTGGTCCCTCATGGTGGGGCAGGTGGGGTTGCAGTGGGGCCAGGGGCAGCTGTCCATCAGGTGCATGGGGCAGCCCCGCGGGGGGGTCTTGTTGCCGTGCCGTGAGCTGTCCACAAAGCTGCGGTCCCAGCAGTGCAGCGCCCGCGGCAGCGATGTGCCCTTCACCTGCACGTCCAGCCAGTAACTGCACACAGACACAAGGGGGCGCTGTTAGCACACCTACGCAACCATGTACAGTTGTGCTCATGAGTTTACATACAACACAATTTGTGTTGTCATTATGATTTACATAAAGTAGACAATGGTGTTTGACAATAAATGGCTTCAGGCAACACTAACCATCAGTGAAAGAAAAGTTTTTGTGTTATCATTCATATATCATCAATTCTGCCAGGGTATGTGGGTACCACTGAGCACAACTGTGCATACAGTACAACTGCATGTTGCAGCAAGACCTATGTGCATTGTAAAAGGTAAAGCATAGAATCCACTTTAAAAAAGTAAAAAGACGTGCTGTTGTGTGGTTAGTTTTGTATACTATGACGTGATGACATCAAGGGTTGTACTGGAAAAATAAATGTGATGCACGGTTGGTGTGCATGAATTGTAACAGGCAAGACTTCCCTAAAAGGCATAAACTTTATACCAATCGTAGCTGAGTAACCAACATAACAGTGCTGCATGGATCTTTTTATGTTTGTATGATCTTTTGATTTACCTTGCACTATTTTGGTATCATGACACCCGATAAATACTGTGAGTTAAAAGAAACTTTAAAAAGACCCATGTAGCGCATTGCTTTAATGCTTCACGTTTTGCATTGTAGTGTGGAAAAATAAAGAGTGGAAAAGTAACTAGTTATTACAACAGCATGCTCTGTGTATAAAAATGTGAGCAGAAGCCATTCTCACCTTCTGGTAATAATCTCGTGAGACAGGCAGGCTGGAGCAAACATGGCCCTGTAAAATACACAACACAGCAGCTGGGTTGGCAAGGACAGTCTTAGCATACAGCACGGATCATAACAAACACATTTACATTTGTCTGTCTGTCTGTCTGTCTCTGTGTGTAAGTGTGTGTGCATGTGTGTGTGTGTGTGAGTGAGTGTTGTGGTCCTGTGTGTAGACTATGTGTGTGTGTGTGTGTGTGTGTGTGTGTGTGTGTGTGTGTGTGTGTGTGTTTGTGTGTGTGTGAGATAGTGTGAGTGTGAGAGAGACACTTACGGGACGTCCTTGAGTGTGTTCCTGAGCTGCAGTCCAAGCTCCTGGATGTAGTTCCACTGGCCCTCCTGCATGGGCTGACCCGTCAGGTGGATGTTGTCTACCGTCAGCTGGGCCTCGTCAAACAGCCACTGCACCACAAACACGGGGCCTACACACACACACCAGCACACACGCATTAATATTTATTTACCACATGTGCAATACACAGAGTCATTACAGTCATACAAACACATGCATACATCTGTATCTCTAAAAGGTCAAAATCTTCATCAAAGCTGTTATGATAAAGATCTGCTACATTTCTTTCTGTTTTAAACATTTTAAACAACTTTTTTGCCTTTGACAGGAGCTGGGAAAGGCCTTGAGAAAAATTACAATGATAATTTCAGACAACACCGGGGCACTTTTTTTTAATTATAGTTTAGTTTAACATGTGAGTTTACTTTAGAGTGAAAAAATTCAAATATTGTGGCAGTTACACCTGGACCAACTGCCATTTTTTAAAATTTGAATGTTAAGCAATAGAACTCTCAAGTGATGTCATAATACCTATGCCATGGCCTGCATACTGTTCTGCCATGTGCGTCTATTGTAGTCTATAGTAGCTTTTGAAATTTGGCATACATATTTGCTCTAAAGATCACGATACTTGGCACATTCAGGCACACTTTTAGCATTTTCTGCAGTAATTTGAAACAGTTATGGTTGGTTATGACTTGTTGCTGTGTCATTTTAAAACACATATACAGGTTAAATAACACTTATACAGTTGGAGTTCCAGTACAATAACACAGGTTAAATAACACCGATGCTATTTCTATTTGAAAGCTACTTTGCCTAAGAGTGGAGTACGCACTCTTTCTATTTGTCGGTGGGGTGAGTGTGTGTGTGTAAGTGAGTGTGTGTTCATTTGACATTGGGGTAAACTGCTCTATTTGAGGTAAACTGTCACCGAAAAAGCCCATTTAAGAACAGAGGTACACACTCACATTTGATGGAGTACACTCTACAACTAAACAACCCTCCCACCGCACACACACGCACGCATGTACACACACACACCCTCCCTGTGTTTGATGGCGAAGGTCAGCACTTATATTTGATGTTGAGCTAAACAGTGCAATCAAAAAAGCCTGTGTGTTTGAAGCAGGAGGTTAGTGCTGGTGGCACACACACACACTCTAAGACTACCCCAGGATGTGCTGGAGTGAAGGTCAGCACTAATGTCTGACAGCAGGGCAGCCTGTCCAACCAAAACAGCCCCTCTGCCTTTGAGCGTGAAGGTCGACAATCATGTCTGAGAGCTCAGGCGAGGAGAGGAGAGGCGAGGAGAAGAGAGGAGAGAAGAGGCAAGGAGAGGAGAGGAGAGGAGAGGGGAGGAGAAGAGAGGAGAGGAGAGGCGAGAAGAGGAGAGGAGAGGCGAGGAGAGGAGAGAGGAGCACTCACGTTTGATGGTGGGGTACACTCTGTAGCCAAAAAAGCAGTTCCACTCCTCCCCCTCATGGGCCTTCCTGCAGCTTTCTGGAACCACTCCGCCCCAGTACCTGATGGACAGAGGTCAGAGTTCAGAGGTCAGAGAAAACACAAGAGACTTATTTGTGCACCTGGGAAGAAGAGTACCTCTGGGAGAAGAGATTGACAGGCGGGAAAATTGGATTTTCAGATATGAGGCTTATTATTGTGCCTGATATTATCGAGATATTGGTGCCCACATTCAGACTATGAATTTATCATAATACTATTTTACTAATAATACATAAAAAACTGATTACAATGTATGAGGCATTATAATAACAACATGACTGAGTGAAAACATGTGACTTTACATTAAATAGTGTATATAAGTATTTTTTCAGCAACTATTTCTACCAGGTGGTCACAACCTGATGAGGGAGAGAGCAAAAGAGAGAGAGAGAGAGAGAGAGAGAGAGAGATAGAGAGAGAGTAGGTGTGTGTATGTCTTGACGCATGCATATGCAGGTTTGTGTGTGTATATGCATGCGTATGTGTACTGTTGGGGGGTGTTTGTGTGTGTGTGTACGCATGCATGTGCGTGTGTGTATGCATGCGTGTGTGTGTGTGTGTGTGTGTGTGTTAATGCATGCGTGTGTGTGTGTGCATGTGTGTGTGTGTGTGTACGCATGTATGTGTGTGTGTGTGCGTGCATGTGTGTGTGTGTGTGCGTGCATGTGTGTGTGTGTTAATGCATGCATGTGTGTGTGTCTTACTTGAGCCCTCTCTTGATGGCCTCGGTGGGGGCGCAGCTGAGGGTGTCCAGGCAGTCGCTGCAGTGGTACTGCTGGTTGTCCACGAACCAGCCCGAGTCCGACAGGCCCCTCACCTGGATGCTGCCGTAGCCCTGCTCAGCTAGCAGCTCCGCCACCGCATCCACATTTAGCAGCACCCCCGTACCGCCAGCACTGCGGGTTACAAAGGGTTAACTATGTTACAAACGTCAGCACCCCCCTGTTACACCAGCACTGCGGGTTACAAAGGGTTAACTATGTTACAAACATCAGCCCCGCCGTACCGCCAGCACTGCAGGATACAAAGGGTTAACTATGTTACAAACATCAGCACCCCTGTACCGCCAGCAGTGTAGTGAGGGAAATTTCCTCATGCTAAACAAACATCCTCAAATGGCAAGTATACATTGAGATACACACAGACACAGACACATACACACACACACACACACACACACACACACACACACACAACTTATTCCAGGAATATTAAATGTCTTTTTATGCGATCAGAAATAAAATCAGTACCAGCTTGTAGACACGTAGACATGAGATATTTACCTGCTACCGGCGAGCAGCACCACCTTGGCCGTGTCCAGGCCCTTGGTCAACAGCTCCTTCACCACCTCCTTTATGATCAGAGAGCCCATGAAGGCATAGTCACCTGCACAAATACAACACACACAAATTAGGGATTGTATCATTTAAACAATGCCTTAGATTCACATGAATGTGTGAAAAAAATGAATAACAAGCTTACTTTCATTGGTCTTTGGAGATATCCCACTCCAGACATCACTTGAGCAATATGGTATGAATCTACAGAAAAGAAAAGAAATAATTAGTATTATATAGCATAACAATAAACATACATCTACACAAAATTACATAAAGCCACTGTACACAGGACAAACCTGAAAATAGTAAATATTAACTACGTAGTAGTACACTAATACTGACATTGGAAAGTGCATAATAGACCAAATGTATGATATTTATGATATGACATAATGTAATAGTGTATGATATTGTCTTTAAAAGCTCTATTAAGCTTAAATTGGTACTACGGTGCAGGAGGGTTAACTGTGTGTGTAAGTGATTTTAGCGGGTAAGGTGTTTCTTGTGGAATGAGGACCATTTCATTGGTCAGTTCCCTCTCCAGACACTAGGGGGAGTCAGCAAACAGTGTAAGCACTGCTGTATTTGGCCAGCTCGGTCTAACAGGCCCTGGGACCCAAAACAGTGAGTACAGGCTCAAATACAGTGGAGCTCATCATTGCTAAACTTTGGAACAACTTCAGTGCTTCTTTAACACTTCTTATCTTATGTAGAAATACTGGTACATACAATTTCTGGCAACATATGGTTACTGTATCTCCACATTATTACTTGGAACACGAGCACTCTCACACACAAACACAGACACACACAAATGTAAACACAAACAAATAAGAACACAGACTACTCACACAATGTTAGCATTCCACCAATGGGGATTTTCTTCTGGAAGGGGGGAAAGTATTCCTGTGCCTGAGGATACCAAAGACAGACACGCAGAGAGAGAGAGAGAGAGAGAGAGAGAGAGAGAGACAGAGACAGAGACAGAGACAGAGAGAGAGAGAGAGAGAGAGAGAGAGAGAGAGAGAGATACAGGGTGAGAGAGACAGAAAGAGAGAGAGACAGAGAGTGAGAGAGCGAGAGAGAGATGCAGGGCGAGAGAGACAGACAGACAGACAGAGAGAGAGAAAGAGAGAGACAGACAGACAGACAGACAGACAGAGACAAAGAAAGAAAGAGAGAGAGGGAGAGAGATACAGGGCGAGAGAGACAAGGCGAGAGAGACAGACAGAGACAGAGAAAGAGAGAGAGGGAGAGAGAGAGGGAGAGAGAGAGATACAGGGCGAGAGAGACAGACAGAGACACAGAGACACAGAGCGAAAAAGAGTAAGCAAAAAAATACAGCAATCCCACAATAAACAGCTGTCGTCCTGCGAGGAGACACAATGCCTGCACCGCAGGGCGTCCCTATGCTAAATGAGCAGTGGTCACAGGGCCGAAATAGCATCGGCACATTTAGACGAGAGCCAAGAGGGCCTGACCACATCACAGCCACTCCTAAACACCATCTCCCCTCCTTATCATCAGAGCGTCTGCCTGAATTACAAGTCTGCTGCATGACAGGCCTCTGTGTGTGTGTGCGTGTGTGTGTGTGTGTGTGTGTGTGTGTGTGTGTGTGTGTGTGTGTGTGTGTGTGTGTGTGTGTGTGTGTGTGTGTGCGTGCGGGCATGCAGGCACGGTCTATTTCAAACACTGCTAAATGTGGTAAGATCACAGGCTGTGTGTGGTGCTGTTACACCTTGCTGTCTGTATTGGGTGTGAAAGTGTGTATTGATGTGGGCGAGGTGTCTGTGTGTGTCTGTGTGTGTGTGTGTGTAAATAGGTGTGTGTCCATGTGTGTGTGTGAGTGAGCGTCCATGTCTCTGTGTGTTAGTGACTGTTCATGTATGTATGAGTGAGTGTGTGTTCATGCGTGTGTGTGTGAGTGAGTGTCCATGTCTGTGTGAGTGAGTGTGTGTCCATGTGCGTGAGTAAGTGTGTGTCTATGTGTGTGTGAGTGTGTGTCTGTGTAAGTGTGTGTGTGAGTAATGTGTGTAAGTGAATGTCTGTGTGTGTGTAAGTAAGTGTGTGCCAGTATGTGTGTGAGTGTCCGTGTGTAAGTGTGTGTGTGAGTAAGTGTGTGTGAGTGGATGCTCATGTGTGTGTGACTGAGTGTGTGCCCGTGTATGTGTGAGTGAACGTGTCCATGTGTATAAGAGTGAGTGCCCATGTGTGTGTAAGTGAGTATCCACGTGAGTGATTGTGTGTCCATGTGTGTGTAAATGAGTGTATCCATGTGTGTGTGTGTGTGTGAGTGTCTCACCTGTCTTTGTGCTCGGCCATTTTGTGGAGCTCATCAAGCGTCGCATAGTTTCATATCTGCTGTTGCAGCTCTCTTTATTAAAGCAGTACCAGCCACCTGTTCACACACACACACACACACACACACACACACACACACACACACACACACACACACACACACACACACACAAAGACATAAGGACAGAAATTTAGCATCAACACAGTTCAAAATCAATGACATTAGGAAAACACCATTACCAGAAGACAGATTGCTCACCTTCCAAAAATATAAGCCATCTTTTGCTTCCTTTAGACTCTTTTATGTAATACCTGTAAAACAAAAACACAAAACACAATGCCATTAAACCACACACGTGCAAACTATACAAGGTCTCTTTGTATTTCTATATTTCTCTGACACTGGTCCAAAACCTGACCAAGAGATGTTTTTGAGCTATAACCAGAGATGATGATGACCAGAGATTTAGATTAGATTAGATCAGTTTAGATTAGATTAGATCAATTTAGATTCAGATTAGATGTGATTGCATTTCAATGTATTGTCATTACACATGTATAAATACAGGATAACGAATTCCTTACACATTCACACTCCCCTTTCAGTTATAACCAGATTAGTCACAGTATTGTTTTCCAGTCCAGTGTTATTCTGACAAGTGCTCAATTCATTTACTCACTCTACCACAGCAAGTAAGTCCCAATTTAGCCTCAAAGGAGGCTCTTTTGTCGTTTCTGTGATTTAATTTACCTCACAGAATCCACCTTACATGTGCGCAATAACCACTTTTGTTCACACACGCTGCGTGCAAGGATACAAGGATACAAGGGTGTTTTATTGTCACTTAGACATACTGGGTAGAGTAGGACATGCAGTATAATTAATGAACATGCAGTGGAATTAATGAACATGCAGTGAAATTAATGAATGCATCCACACTTAAGTCATTATGTCAAATAAGGCCACTTAAAAAAATCAGCCCTCAGTCTGCCTTGTGTCAATCAGTAATCCAACAAAAGGGAAGCCAATGTGGAAAAGCACAGGCTGCAAACACGTTGCTTCAAAAAAGAAAAGAAAAGACAGACAGATACTTCAGATCAATAACTTCCCACATATGTACTCCATCTGACATCAGAGAGCTGGAGGGTGTTGGAGAGTCGTGCTTATGCACCACAAACATCAAATAGGGGGGAGAATCGCGCCGAGCAAGACCCAGCATGTAATAACGTTATCATGTCAGCATAGCTATGTCTCACTAGCCCTGCTCCAACATACAGTACATGGAACAGCAATAGCTTATATCACAACGGGGTAATACTTTCAGTGCTGTGATAGAAAACACTGAAAACTAATTATCAAACACACAGATTCAGAACTATTTTTTTCTTTTTTGCATGATAAAGGTATCATCGTGATAGCTTTATATACTCATAGTCATCCATCCACAAAATGACCAGTATGTAATGAGTATGTAATGAAGCTCTCTATAGCATCTTTTGCCCCGTGTGACTGTCTAATGTGGGTAGCTTTTACACACACACACACACACACACTTTCTATCAGGGCTCCTAAAATGCAATGAAATGGTTGCCGTGGCTGGACAGGCATGGGGGGAGCATGATCGGTGGAGCTACAGCAGACACACACAAACACACACACACACATGATCAGTGGAGCTGCAACAGACACAGACAGACACATCCACTGACACACACATGCACACACACGCATGATCAGTGGAGCTGCAGCAAACAGACAGATACAGACACTGATACACACACCCACGCACACACACACACACACACACCCACGCACGATCAGTGGAGCTACAGCAGACACAGACAGCTGAGGGCGGTTGGAAGACGATGACCACTGGGCTGCAGACATCGGGGTTTCACACACAGATGTTGACACGCCGCTTAAGGACACACACACACACACACACACACACACACACACACACACAGATGTTGACATGCCGCTTAAGGATGTGTTCATGGTTCAAGACACAGCACCACATGAGACACGGGGAAGGGAACAAAGGGAAGAAAGCCAGCCGAGAAAAAAGAGAGAAAGAGAGAGAATGTGTGTGTGTGTGTGTGTGTGAGTGAGAGAGAGAGAGGAAGAGACAGAGAGAGAGAGAGGGAGAGGGAGATGAAGAGAGAGAGGGGGGGGGGGGAGAGGGGGAGAGGAAGAGAGAGAGATTGGGTGGGGGAGAGGGAGAGAGAGAGCACTAAAAACTAGGAGGAGAAAGTGGCAGCAGCTGTGGAGATCTCATACCTCTCTGGGTAGTCAGCTGTGATCTGACATGTTTGTTTGTGCATGTATGTGTGTGTATTAGTGTCTGTACGTGTGTGTGTGTGTATGCACGCTTGTGTGTATGTGTGTCTGACCCAGACGCAACAGAAGCTCTAAAGCATGAAGCAGATGGGACAGAGGACACACTGGGAGTACTGTCTGGATCCATCTCACACACACACACACACACACACACACACACACAAATGACACACAAGCATACTTACACACACAGAATGGCTGTAGCATCACATCTCACATCACAAATCAGAGATTATTAGATCACTGGATTAGTGTCACTGAAAGATTTACGCTATTCTTGCAAAAAATAAATAATGTAGACTATACAAGAAAAGGGAAATAAATTGGGCATAATGCTTCTGTACTCAGGCAGAATATTTGGACAGGCCTAAGTAGATATCCAGTAAATCAGTCCTCTGCCATTGTGTTGTTCTAGGCTATATTTCACTTCTCTGTGAACTGAAGAAAAAACCACAGCGAAAAAACATTTGGTTTTAATGAACACTTAATTGAGATTTTGCTATTGTAAGGGAGCATAACAAATATACCCATCTGGGTACGAATAAAGTTAGAAGTGGTCAGTGAAAGTAGTCAGTGTCCAAGTGTTAATCACAGTGTCTGGCTACCTGGCGTTTTTCAGGTTAGCTTAAATACACACATTAAAAAGACGGTCTGTTGTCGCTGAACTAACCCCTTCAAAAGCGGCCGAGCCAACCCCTATAAAACTTCCTGTCAAATAGTTGTTTTAATCCCAGCACGATATTGTTTTGAAGACCACGGGGTATCCCGCCAGTGAAACTTCCCGCCATTGGTTGGTTTCGGAAACACCCTGAGGTTTCACCGTTTAAGAGAACTGAGGTTATTAGCTGGGGGTACTTACTGCAGAACAGAATGGCCTCCAGAGTCTATCGATAGGATGACATCAATTCTCGAAAAGGATGCAAAATGGATGGACACATTAAGGTACGATGCGAGTAATAGCCTGCTCCCTAACTACCTAACCCATCCCCAACGCACACAGATGCTGGTTCAAATAATACATTTCGGCCAAGCAAACTGAATGTGAAGGCTATGTGAGACAAGGCCAAACAATAAATAAAGATGCCAGTCGTCGTTCGTGGTGCGAAGTCCGACCTAGGTTAAGTGTGGTGTTCTTTCAAATGGGTGAATGCCACCCAACTTTGTAAACCATGTAAAAAAGTACTATACGCGGGTCTACAGTAAAGGCCTAAGGACCATGGCCAGGTTCTGGTAGCAGGTTGCTCTGCCAGGATTGTGCGCCCCGCCCACCTGTTGCCTTTCTCCTTGACTTAACACTCGTTCGTCCCGCAGGTACTGCTAGGCTGTTCAGTAAGTGCTAATATCTGGCATCGGGGGTCATTTGTCAACAGTTGGGATACAAAGCTGGGTTATGTAAATAGCTGTTTATTTATTGGCGTTAATACTGGAACAAGAGCGACCGACGTAACACAACTGACATAACAGTCTTCAACATATCACTCCAGGCATCAGTTGCAAATGTGATTCGCCTGTGTTGCGCATCACTCGGCAACACTTACACCAATAGTGCGCCTGACAAGTCAGATTATATAATCGTTTTACAGAGTTAAATGATATCAAAGATGCTTATTCCCATTTTAACATCTGGGTCGTGTCATATCTACATATTTTCAGCAAGTATTCTATGTAATGCTGTGACAGGGATGGGCATGGTGATTCAGGAATGGGGAAGGGGCATTTTTAAAGCTTCTCTAATAAAGCATCCATTCGTATCGTTGCAGAATAGCCCAGACCAGGTGTACCTGTTCACAAAGCGTGTTTGCATGAGTAGCCTACGTTAAGATCTAACCGAGGCAATTTAGGCTGCACCTCACACGTCTTGAATCGCTACCGTTGCGCATCTTTAATCTCTGCGTTGTGGATTTGAGTACCAAATTCAAAGTAGTTCTATTACAAAAGTTTTATTTATCACATTTTGTGTGTATGTGTAAGAGGGAGAACTTACCCGGCCGGACTTCCATCATTGCATGTAACTGAAGTATTCTCCAAAAAGTGTAACTTCATATCATCGTCGAGTTTCTGCGCAGAGCATGGATACAGCGATTGCGCTAGGTTCTTCACCTGCGTCATGAAGTTGTCCATGTTCTCCTCCACCGCCGTGAAATCCAGCGAGAAGCTCTCTGTCGTGTCGCCTCTGTCCCGATATGGCACCCGACGAGGCTGGGAGTTCCGACCACCTCTAAACCTTCTCGCGCCTAGAACCCCAGGTTGCAGAAGCACCAACATGGACACCGACCACATAAGCCTCATGGTTGATATCCTAATCTGACAACAGTGCATGTCCTCCCGGTGGTCTCGCCTCCTTACGCGTTTCTCTGAAGTAATGTGCTGAGATGAAATGCCAAAAAATACTAAAAATTTCGAGTTCAATTTCGATTTTTTTTTTTTCAAATAAATGCCATTGAAAGTGAATAATATAAAGTTTAAGTGTGTCAACAAAAAGACTTCTCTTGACACTTTTTTTTTTTAGTTATGATCCACTCCTAACGGCTTGTGGAATGACCATTTAAACCGGTGTGGCATCAGCATTCTACCTGCGAGCGCAGCGCACCGCATTTTATCCAGAGCACCCCCCTTTTCCATCCGTGCCCGCCAATCAGTGCGCAGAACAGGCTTCGAGGGCGTGGTATGTTTCCATCGTTGTCTTGTATAGTAAAAATGCCCATACACACAGACTCCTGTGATCCCAAGTGTCTTTTCATGTGGTGTTTTTCACTGGCTCTAAAAATGCCTGTTTCCCCATCAACGGTTTTAAAGGGTGAGAATAAACCACAACCGGGACAAAATAGCTTCCAAGACAAAATAATAAAACGATAGCACATACTTATGACAAAATGGGCAAAACGACTGGAAACGAATTTAATACGTTATTTGGCACCAATTATTATTATTATTATTATTATTATTATTATTATTATTATTATTATTATTATTAGTAGTAGTAGTAGTAGTAGTAGCACTACTAGTAGTATATTGCTGTTGATGTTGTGTTGCTGTTTTGCTATAAATATCCCAAACAATGAAAAGCGAATCATCTATGACAGCCATTGCCTGCTCTATTGCTTGCCCAAAGTTTCTGCACCTTTTATTTACCAAAGGACACTATTCAGAGGTATTTAATAGCATTTTGCCCACAGGACCCGAGGTTCTCCAAAATAAATAATTCACCCAGGGTAAAGATATTACTTAAATCATTCCACGCACGCTCCCCCGATTTGACCCTTAATCCATCGTGGGGTCCGCTACGCAGGTGGTGTCTGTAGCCCGCGAGACATGAGGACACTGTATCGAGTAGGGCCCCTTCGACATCAAAGGGCCCGACCATCAGTCTTTCTGTCTGTTCCGGCTCGTGTGTCCGGCAGTGTTCTTCTCTTCGCCGCTCAAGTGAAACCAAGGGGAAATGACCACACAGCCTTGAGAGGGGCCGTCGTGGCCTACAAGTTTCATTTCTATGGCATGCGTTATTCTTAGAACCTTTTGTTTGTTGGATTGCGTACGTTTGTGAGCATAATTATGTCTTGCCAACATAAAGGCTTAAATGCCGCTAGTTATGCGGCTGCTCAAAAGAATCGGAAGGCTTGTGTCGCCCGTTGCGTGACTGACTTGTATACCACGACCGGTCAAAGAAAGGCAGGGTTCAGCTGAGTGTGAGCCCCAGTGGTTGATTAAAATCGGTTAACAAAACAGGGACATAGCGTCAAAAACCACGCAACTGGAGGTCTTTCTTTTCGTTTTCTTTCAGGATAATGGAAAGGGTAATTGGTTTATTCCCGCTAAGCCTCGAGGGGGGTTTGCTCTGATGTCTTAATTAACCGTTTCGCACAATAAACTCATAAATGCGTTAGTGCTCTAAGGAGTTAGGGTGCTCCATGGTGCGCATTTACAGGCCCTCGGCGGCGAGATTAAAGGGATTGAGTGGCTAATGGTTAATGAGAGGCCGCTCGCAGATCAACCCTGTCCTGGTCTATAGCACTTCAGCGACCCACTTTATTCAAACTGTGGCACTGTTGCTATCCGGTTGTAGGAGATTTCGTTTTTTTTTGCTGCTGTTTTTGGCTATTTGGTCATGTTTGGCATTTTGCCAATCATGAATGGTTTTTGTGAATGCCTTAATGCACCTATGGCGACGTGTTGATGGCACTGCATTTAAAAACAGATCGTCTCGTTTTTAAAGTGTGAACATCTTTGTGTGAAAGTGTGAATTGTCTTTGAAATCTACATATGAATTAATGGGGAAAAAACGCAACTCAGTTGAAAGACTGTTACCAGACATCAAACTAATAGACCACAAATCATTGGGTAGCTTACATATTCAAAATATTTTTTGGGTAACTTTTTTTTGTTGTACAGTGGACCTGTCTGTGCAGGGAGGAAGTTGGGACGTTCAGTCTCAGCAGTCCTGCTGGTATTCATTGTGAGACTTCAAACAGATGCCGGTATAGATTAGAGCGCGTGTGTCTGTGCGGGGCCCAGGAGAGTCTGTCACTGATTGAATCGAGTGACTTTGACCTGTTCTTCCCATTTTTATTACACGTCATCCTCAAGAATTTGACCCTTAAATCACTCGCAGATGAGTGTGTATGCGAGGAGGAAAGCGGTTTGTGTGTTTGTGTGGCGCGTGTATGTTTGTCATGATGCTACTAACAGGTCCGCGAGGCTGCACCTTCACTGGGTTGTTTACACACAAGGGTAGGCTACGGCTTTATGCCGATTTCCCATATCAGTGTGTTTACTCCGTGTGTTGGTGTCCACCTGGCTGTTATTTGTGGTACTACTGAACTCTGCCATTAGCTTTTTCGTTCGCGGCACGTCTTCTTGTCGCTGAAGCTTTTGCTGTGTGTGTGTGTGTGCATCAGGGCTGGGCAAACGGAATTCTTCATCCTTTTTGCCAGCTCTGCTCACAATTTAACTCGAATGTAAGAACTGAATTAAATGTCAACTTTAATCTGTTTAAGGACAAAATGATCATTAGTGGATAATGAGGATACGCAATGACGAAATTGCTTTAGACTACAAAAACATCTGCTGTATCCAAATCTTTAGTTATTTAAGGCAAGTTGTAGATGGTAGGCTAATGTTGTTTGAATTTTTTTTTCACTACTATCACTCCACATGTCCTGTGTTTGTTGATACCTTCTTTTTACCCTCTCATCTAGCCATATCATCTGTGTTTTTTTGATCATAGGTCTAATGTTTACAGCACCTCCCTTCTGCATGTCTCACATCTTACTGCTGTATCTATGGTCATGATTCTTGACCCCCCCCCCCCCCACTCCCTTTTTTGAGGCTCTCTGCCTCCACCCCCTCACACAAACGACCCACACCTCCACACAGATGCACTCGTCTTCTCATACACACATCTGTAATATCTGGACACCTCTGCGCATTAGCCTACTTCAGGTACTCTGGATGTTGACAGGTATGTATGGGATCAGAGGCATCAATCCCAGGTTCAGAAAGTAAAAAAAAAACTGCCACAAATTTGATCCAACCAGCTCTGAATCATCTGATCATAATGAGCACTCAAGACAGATAGATCTGCTACTCAGTGAGGTCACCTGTGTTAGAAGGAAAATGTGGCAGGATTTTTACTTTCTGACACCTCTGTCTGAGGTAACTGAAGGTCCTCTGAAATCCCCTCCCTATGCCCCCTTGTTAGCTCAGAAGCCCACATGAGGAGCAGGTGTCAATCTTTACCTGCCTAGAACGGTGAGGACATGCACATGCACTCCCAAATATATACAGACATGACACTGAGTCAGTTCTCTCTCTCTCTCTCTGTCTCTGTATCGATCTGTCTCTCTCACTACCTCACTACCTCTCTCTCTCTCTCTCTCTCTCTCTCACACTACTTCTCTCTGTCTGTCTCTCTCTCACACTACCTCTCTCTCTCACACACACACTACCTTTCTCAGTCTCTCTCTTTCACTCACTACCTCTCAGTCTCTCTCTTTCTCACTATCTCTCTCTCTCTATCTCTCTCACTACCTCTCTCTCCATCTCTCTCTCTCTCTGTGTCTATCCCTCCTGCCTCCCTCTGGTCCATTGTCCCAGAGAGTCTCTCTTCCTCCTCCTGGTGTCTCTGTCCATCTCTGGAAAGCGCTAGTTGGGATTGGGCTTTGCACGTGTGTCCTCCACCCAGGGCCCAGCCGCGAGCGTCAGGCCCAGCCATTTGGAACTGTTAGATCAGGTTACATCAAAGAGATCACAACGGATCAGGCTCTTGAAGGGGACATGCTCCAGCTCTCCTCATCAGAAACAGGTGTAGGTCTTCGCTCCAAGAACAAAGGCTAGATCAGCATCTATAAAACCTTTGTATTTCACCGAAATACCTCTTTTAGTTTTTCTTTTTTTTTTTTACCCTTATGTGCCCCTCTTGCTACAAGAGAGCAGGCCTGTTAGCAGTTCAGGGCACGAAAGGTGGTGAAAGAAATAAAAAAAGTTTAACTAGTTAGACTAACTTGAGTTTTTTTCTGTCTGTTCCTATCTCTTTCTCTCACAAACATACCGCCTTGCACAGCTGTGTCCCATACAAACACACACGCACACACACACACACACACACACACACACACACACAGACTTTGAGACTAATTTACTTATACATTTAAAGTTTTACCAAACAAGAATAATTAATATTAACATCCTACACAGAATACAGTATGTTAAAACTATATAATTATTTGCCTTGTTATTTGTTGTACATACCATCTCCTCCGTACAGACTAAAAAGTGTAGTTTATCATCATCTTATATTTGTGGTATTTCAGACTTGTAGCTGATGAGCGTTTGATGTCTAAAAGCATCTCCTGTGTTGACTTTCTCTGGGTGAGGACCTGGTCTCATGGGTCGTTCTGATGTGTGAGAGGTTCATTATTGCTCTAATTTGCACGCTGTGTTTTCCAGCCTACCCTCTCATCTGTGGACATTCCAGAAGCTTTCCCCTGTAATTACGAGTTGTAACTTGTGACCACTGGTGAAAACCAAAAACAAACTTTTTTTTTAGTGGGGAGGAGGGGGGAGGAAGAGAGAGAGAGAGGGAGGGAGGGGGGTGCAAATCCTTCATCGTATCAAAAGAAACTGGTGAACAGAGCAGCAGCCTTGAACCCTAAGAGGAACAGAGAGGATGCCATGCCAACCTTAACTCCAGCCAGGAGGAGAGGAGTTCAGCGACATCTTACACACACGCAGGCCTGTGCACAGACACACACACACACACACACACAGAAGAAAGGTGGAAGACATCTGCCGACCAGGCTCCCTATCTCAGAAGAGCCTATATTGGTTACAGATGATGCCCGATTTCATGAAAAAACAGTCTAACCATTTCAAGCTAGGAGCGTTTCTCCTCCGGGCACCCCTGCCATACCATACAGGCAGGAGGGATGAAGAGAGAATCGGGATGACAGCTTGTGCTTCGGTACAGATGAAGATAACCCCTGTGTGCTTTTTTCTTCACTGCTAAAGAGGCCTCATGGCTTGAAAAATACATCTTTCTGAGATGTAGAGATAACACACTTCTTCAGAATGTTTTTTTTGTATTATCGTAAAAGTTAGCTAGTCAGTTAGCTAGTTAGTTAGTTAGAAATTTGCCTTTACAGTCTTGTTGAACATTTTTCAAGTGTGGCACATCAACCTAGTAACTCAAAAACAGTACTGGTACTTGGGCTGGCACCAGAAAGGAGCAGTACATAGCCCATTTACATTATGAATGTTTCCCATTTATGTTCTTGTTTTCCACGCTCTCTTTAAAAAAAAAAAAACACACCAGCAGTTCTGTTGAATGTGTTGTTGACAGTCCAGGCCGAGGCTTACTAATCTACCGCTCACACACTTTGTGAGTCAGACTGACCAGGGGGACTTAGATCAAGGTTTGTTTGGGGAAAGTAAGTTGACCACTGTATACCTGACACTTGAAGGCATGCTTCAAAGTTGCCATGGAAACAATTCGGCCTGAGTGAAGTTCCTGTGTTGCGAGTGTGAATATGTGTGTGTGTGTGTGTGTGTGGTCTGTGTGTGTGTTAGGGGGGAGTGTGTCCTTAAGGTGCGCCTGTGATGAGTGCTGCATGACTAGGGCATGTGTGAGTGTGTGTGATGGAATGAGTGAATGTGTGTGTGTGTGATGGAATGAGTGAATGTGTGGCCTTCGTACAGAAGTTTCCACTCATGCTTTCAGCCTGACTCACCGGACAACACCCCTCACCCCCACCACCACCTCCCCCCAACACACACACCCACACCCACACATACACACACATACACACCCACACACACACACACACTATCGCCACCTGCCCGCACATAGATGATGAGGGGTGGAATCTGTCTCTGCCGCGGCCTCCTCAGGCACACCTGAACACGTGCACACACACCGGAACACGCACACAAACACACATGCACACACACACACACACACACACACACACACCTCTGCCACTGCAACACTTAGATAATCAGCTGCTTTTGTTGTGGAAAAAGTTGAGAGTGGAGAAGTTTGTTGCCGTTTCGCCCACACGGAATGGAAAAGCCCCTTATTACAGAGCAGGAGCAGGAAAGTAGGTTTACTACCCTCTTTCCTCTTCTCCTCCTCCTCCTCCTCCTCCTCCTCCTCCTCCTCCTTTTCCTCCTCTTCCTCCTCTCCTCATCCTCCTCCATATATTTCCCCTTTCACCAACACCTTACTCACATCATTTCCCAGCAGTCCCACTTGAAAATAACAAGTTTTAATAATTAAATTAAACCTATTTGTTTTGTGCCAGGCCCACCTATTTTATGATTTCCGGCTATGCCCCGGCATTATTCATACCTTTAAGCTGAGTAAATAAATAAATAAATACATAAATAAATAAGTATGTCTGTGCTTCTCTTACTCACTAAGTCAAGTTAAGTAGGTTGTATTGTGTTTTCAATCATATACACAGTACATAGTGAGATGAAACAATATTTTCACTGGGAACAATGAAACATTGGATACAATATAGTGCACACACACATACACACGCACACGCACACACACACACACACACACACACACACACACTACTACCAGACAGTAACACTGGGATGCACGTTCTGCTATGGTCTATGATCTTTTCAAGCACCACCTGCTCGGCTGGAAGAGTTGGATGCCAGAGACAGTTACCCGCCGACGCTGCCCAGATGTCTACCCGTCCTCCTCCTGACAGCCTGTGTCTCATCATGATGACATCATTCAGCTGCTATGATTGCTTCTCAAGAGGGCTCCAGTGCTCTGATGAGCCAGATCACCACCACATACCACCACCACCACCACCACCACCACCACTCTGTCTGTGCCTGGGATGGAGAGAGAAGCATGCAACAGCATCCAGCCTGGGTTTAGTGTATCGCTGTCAAGAGCCAACACAATATTGGAGGTGCCGAACAATAAAGAACTAAGGCTTCAGAGGCCTTATCGTTATTATTATTTGAAAACAAGCGTGGCTTTGAACGCCGAGCCAGTGGCACAAGGCACGGCACGGCCCGCATGGAGTGTTATGGAAAAATAGGTTTCCAGAAAGTCGTCAGTGCGGAGTCAGTGTGGGTCTGGCAGAGGGAGAGCAGTGAATTATAAGGTGGCTGCTCAGAAGTTTGCTTTCGAAGGAAGCTGTGGGCTCCATGCAGATATTTACAGCTCCTCTTGTGGAGAGAGACAGAGAGAGAGAGAGAGACAGAGAGAGAAAGAGATACAGAGAGAATAAAAAAGAGAGAAAGAGAGAGAGCAAGACAAAGAGGGAGAAAGGGAGACAAAAAGAAAGATAGGAAGAGAAAAAGAAAGAGACAGAGAGAGAGGGAGAGAGAGCTTGTGAACAGGAGAGAGAGAGTGAACAAGAAAAAAGAGAGAAACAGAGAAACTGAAAGAGTGATAGAGACAGAGAGAACGAGAAAGAGCTAAACAAAGAGAAAGCTGGAGAGAGAGAGAGAGAAAGAAAAGCAGTCGTGTTGCCCTGTGTGCGAGTTGCTTTGTGAGGACCTCCATCTCCATCCCTCAGCAGGCTGTCCTGTCCCGTCCCTCACCTGTCTGTAAACACCTGCTCTGGGTCCGGCCTCCGTCCACGTCCCTGCTGCCAGCTCTGGCCAAATGTAGCACATGTAACGGGTGTCCTTACGCCTGTTTTCAGGAGTGTTAATAGCCTCTCACTCCAAGCACAGCCAACACTGTCGCTGGGCTGCCTGCCCTGCTACTAAAAAACTGCACTCCATCTTAGCATCTCCATCCTCCTGCCTCCTGAAATACTATATAGCATACCAGAAATGTGTAAAAGTTATGTTAAATAAATATATTTTTCTATACATTTAACTTGAATATCTTTACCCATATTGACTTTTGAGTACTCTCCAGAGACACTGATATATGCATAGCTTACATTACATTACATTACACTTAGCGGACGCTTTTATCCAATGCGACTCACAAAAAGGAGGACATAAACTTTTTTAATTCATTCTAATGGTCACATTGGATATTGCATGAATGAACACATGAACTTAAAGGAAATATTACATCAAGAGGAAAGGCTATCTGGTCATCATCCTGAGAGGGCTTAGAAAGTTCTAGAAACTGCTGCCGGATGGGACATGGATCTCTTTGCACTGATATGCGGTGGTCAACATGGTTTCACTGTATCCACATCAGCATAGTGTATTGATGAAAGAGAAGTTTCTTACTCCTGAAATAAAAGCTGGCCCCACCCCATCTGCCTTGACCGTGTAAATCATACGATGACTGAAAGGTTTCATTCTCTATCTCCGGCTTGTTCTCATTTCCTTCCAAAAAGCTACTTTTTAAGGAAGGAAATACGATTAAAGTGTATAATGTGATAATACGATAAAAGACATCGTTCTCCGGCTTCCCCCTGTTAAAGTGAATCTCCTCTCCCACTGGCCCTCTCTGTGATCGTGATTCTCTCACTCCTCCAGCCGAAACATCTCATTTCCCTTCTGCAGAACAGAAGCCATGACGTCCGTCCGTCCGTCCGTCCGTCCGTCCGTCCGTCCGTCCATCCATCCATCTGTCCGTCCATCCATCCATCCATCCGTCCATCCGGCCGGCCTGGGCCAGGACTCCCCTCCACCAGCGAGGCCCTTTCATCTCTCCTCACCTCAGACATCAAAAGGGCCGCCTTTATTGGCAATGACGCTTCCAGGCTGGTGAGGGTAGCGCGGGTTTATTAGATTTTTTCGGGAGGAGAGCAGAGCAGAGCAGAGCAGAGCAGAGGAGTATTTTCTCCCCTGTGGAATGAAGCTATGCGGGGAGAGGTAGCAGGTACGGTACGGAGGAGGAGGAGGTGGAGGACGAGAGGAGACGAGAGGAGATGAGCGGGAGCGGGGCCTTGCTGCTGTTGAAAGCGCAGCGCGGGGGCCTCTCTCTTCGGGTATCCGGGTCTCTGAGAACCAGATGAAGGAGAAGGGGGCCTGGTCAGCCACGGCCCTGAAATCATTACAC
>CM059266.1:21641023-21663523 GCA_030347295.1 Setipinna tenuifilis | reverse complement strand
AATAACTGGCCCTCTTTTCCAGGCACCCCGAGCACAGCCAGCCTCTCTCACTCTCTATCTCTCTCTCTCTCTCTCTCTGCCTCTCCCTCGGCCCTTCTACACCACCAACTGCCCCAGTAGTTAAGCTGCGTCAGCTCAACTACCCCAACTGCCCCAGCCCTGTGTCAGATGAACTGCCCCACTGGCCCCAGCCCTGCGTCAGGTCAATTGCCCCATTCAGCTGAACTACCCCAACTGTCCCAGCCCTGTGTCAGCTCAACTACCCCACTGCCACTACCCCCTCAGCCCTCCTACCCCACTCAGATATACTCCCCCATTGCCCCAGCCCTGCAAGCTCTGCCCATCTCACCTAACCCAACGTCCCCCAGACCAGACTAGCCATACCACAGTGGTGGGGCAGAGAGGGAGGTAAGTGTTGTTTTTTTTGTAAGTACATTATTTGGCATTCATGCCTTTATTGTAATAGGGCAGTGAAGATGTAGACAGCAAGTCAGTGGAGAGGGAGAGAGAGATGGAGAGGGAGAGAGAGATGGAGAGGGAGAGATGGGGTAGGTGTTGCAAATGACCCAGGCCAGATTTGAAAACTGGGGGTTTTTCATGGGCAATGGGTCCCCATTCATAGCAGGGTTGCCCTCACCACTGTGTCACAGCACGAAAGTGTTGGGTTTTATGATGAACCTTTGCCTTCATGTTGTCATGTTAAGTTTGGCCCTGTAAGGCCACCATGACCCTGAGCCCCCCCCTTTTGACTTTGATATTCTGTTGTATATACTTCCTGTTGGGTGTGAAGTAAAACTTTGGCCCGAATCGGCCAAGTGATCTCTGGGTCATTGTGTAGTGCACTATGTATAGGACACAAAACAATGGAGCTCAGCTCACACCCTACACAGCACACTACTGTACATACAAGTGAACAAGTGAACACTTCGATACATGGCTGGCTCTCTTGCGTAACTGCAGGCCCTGTTTGTTTGTCTCTGTCCCGTCCCTGTTTTTTGGAGGGTTAATTTCAACACCAGTCAACACATAACAGCATGCCTTCTGACGGAAGTGAAGAGTGTGTTGGCGAGGGGGTGGGGGGTGGGGGTGGGGTGGGGGGGGGAGGGTACATGAGGGTGGGTGGTAAGGGCCGGAGGGCCGCTTGTGTGGACCTCATGCTGAGCTCCTCATGGCTGGCCGTCTTTGATGGGGGACTGTACTGGACCAGACGGTACGCAGAGCTTCTACACACAACAAAAGAGTCGGCCCAGTGGCTGAGGGTAGCACGCTCCAGGCGTCAGGGATGGATGGATGCAAGGATACAAGGATAGAAGGATGCCAGGAAAGAGTCACCCCAGTTGGGGTTGGGGTAGAAATGCTCCAGGCAGGCATTGGGATGGATGGATGCAAGGATAGAAGGATAGAAGGATACCAGAATACCAGGATAAAGATCTCGGAGCATTTCTGTCTGAAAATGTATTCGCACCTTGTCATGATTGTCAGGATTTTTGGAAAACATTCTAGATGAACAAAAAAAGACACTTTCATTCAAACAAATAGACACACACACACACACACACATACACAGATACAAACATATATAGATAATCACACACACACAAACACACACACACACACACAGATACAAACATACACAGATAATCACACACACACACATACACACACACACACACACACACAGGAGGTAGCAGTAGCAGCAATAAAAGACGATGTGATAACGCGTTGCTGGCCTGGTCCCATGCGCTGCTCTAAATGAATCTGATAATGGCGTCTAATTGGTTTTGTGGACAGAGGGGACCTCTGGTTTTGTTTTACATGGTGTCTTTTTTTTTCTTTTCTTTTTTTTCCCCGTCCGGCTTTTTTTTTTCTTCTTTGTCTCCAAAAGAAGACTGCTCGCATGCCATAATGCTTTTTTGCTTTCTTCTTTTGTAAAATAAATAAAGACGTCAAACTTCAAAGCGGCCTTTGGTTAATAAAAGAGGACCTCAAATATTTTCCATCGTGTTTGACATGGTTTGGGTTTCGCTGCGTAGGGAACAACAACAGGCCGGGCAGGACGCTGCCTCTGCTCTGCGCCTCTGTGTCTCTGGGCTGTGGAGGTTAAGCAGACCAGAGCGTGTGTGTGTGTGTGTGTGTGTGTGTGTGTGTGTGTGTGTGTGTGTGTGTGTGTGTGTGTCTGTGTGTGTGTGTGCAGACCAAACCAGAGCCTGGCCTTTGATGTTAGAGACGCTAATTATTCAGAGGTAGCAGCTCTCCATCAGAGTGGGCACACACACACACACACACACACACACACACACACACATGTGTGTGTGCGTGTGTGTGTGTGTATAAGTGGAGTTCCTGTACCATCAGCACTCATGACCTTTAACCCCGCCCCAAAGCTGATTACTTCCGTGATGCAGCCAAGCAGAGACAACTGTATGAACACACGCGCACACACACACACACACACAGAGCCAACATATGGCAAGAGACAGAAGCATAGGCACAGCCACTTGATCAAAGACTTCAACAATTATTTGTGTTTCTTTTAAGATCAGTGGTAATTTAGTGGGAGGGCCATGGCCATGTACACAACAAACGCGCTGCGCTGTGTTTTCATAGCTCCACACAGAGAGCAAATTCATAAATGAGTTAGCAGGCTTTTGTGTGTGTGTGTGTGTGTGTGTGTGTGGCACAGAGGGGAAGTCTTTGCGCCTACTCTCTCCGCAGTTACAAAGAGTGCCTCAGAGACTGCTACAAATTTGTCCAAGTACATGTTTCTTTCACACAAACACGCACAGACACACACACACACACACACATAGGCACACACACACACACAGGCACGGATGGGCGCACGCATGCACACACACACACAGGTTCAGATGGGCGCGCACACACGCACGCACGCACGCACACACAGGCACGGATGGGCGCACACATGCACGCACACATGCACGCACGCACACACACACACACACACATACACACAGCGATACCACTCAAACATGGCTGTAGCTACAGCTGAGTTGTTAAGTTCTATTAGAAACAGTCTGGAGTAAATAAATCTGTAGAAACCACACTACACACATCAGCAGTGATCTGGAAACAATATTCAATACATCACAGGCATACATTACATGAAATGTATTGGCACAAACAAGCACACACACACGCACACACACACATAGGAACACACACGCCAGCGCAATGCTCTTTACTTGTTTCACACACAAACAAACACATGTAGACTTGAAAAAATCAATCTTTCAAAATTTAAACAGAGACCTCCCACTAAGAGGGAAATGAAAATGTACTGAAGAAATGATCTGCTTTATTTTGTACTGTAATTATGGTTACTGGCTTTCCACTCTCTCCCTCTGATTGACTGCGACGGAGCTGGCAGAAGAAAGGGATGAGCCGTCCGACAGACAGCCTGGTTTGTACGCTTCAACCAAAAGTCAGTGAGAAGAAAAATCACCCTAAGCTTCAGTTTTCCACTTGTCAGCTGATATGTGCAGTAGTGCATTACCCCGGAGCATGTTAGCCTTCTCCCTGTGCTCCTCACGAAGCTAAAGAGCTTTTCTTATGACAGCAGAGGGATGGGACTGGGGATGGGAGGAAGCCAAGGTGGAGGTAGATGCAAGCAGAGGTGTAGGTTGTCAAAAGGCAACACAGGCAACTGCTTTGGGGGCCCACAAATGCCAAGAATCTAGAATTATCCAAAGCAGAAGACTCTAGAATCATCTATGAACTTTAGAATTATCTATGGACTCTAGAATCATCTATGGACTCTAGAATCGTCTGTGGACTCTAGAATCATTTATGGACTCTAGAATCGTCTGTGGACTCTAGAATCATCTATGGACTCTAGAAGCGTCTTATGGATGCAGGTCCTGGACTCTAGAATCATCTATGGACTCTAGAGTCATCTATGGACACAGGTTCTGAAACAACACTTCTCCAGGGTTCTCCACCCAACCCTACATCCTGTCAGCATGGGTCCCACACGGTGGATGTCCTTTAGTTCACTCACTTACTGTACTTTTTGTGCTCAGCAATTTCATAAATCACATGATATGCCTTTTATGGAGACCTACACATGAGACAAAACTGATAAAAAAAAGTGTTACAATGATTTAAAAAGCTCTAATCTGATCCTCTATTTTTTCATTTCTCTTTCAGAAGTTAAAGAATGCAAACCATATGGACTCCAGCACAAAGCAGACTGAATTTCTAGAGGTAGAATATAGACTGAATTTCTAGAGGTAGAATATAGAACATTAACAATTAAATGTATGTAAAAATGAACCCTGAGTGGTTGAGTAACATGGGATGGAAATTTTAACTGGTCTACGTCCAAATAACAGAAGGTGTTCATAACAATTAATGTAGAGGACCACTTAGTATTAAACTACTATATTATACTATTATTACTACTAACAATAACAGTAGTAGTATAATTTTTTTTTCAGTTTAATAACTGTGTGAGAAAGAGGAGGAAGTCAGCGTGGAGAGCATAAGTGTGGTGCCCTATGCTGTGTCAAAAAGAGCGCCTCCTGTGGACAAACTGAGTGTGTGTGTTTGTTTTTTTTTTTTTTTTTTTTTGCTCCATCCATCAAGGAAATCGTTATAGATACTCAAGACGACCACCTGATTCCAAAAGATGATCCTGTCAAAACACATTGAAGCCCGTACTGTAACATCTGTGGTTCTCTCCCAAATCCCTTTAGTCTTCGGTCAGTGGTTGTCCCACTGTTACTCTCAATCCAAACATTCTCATTTCCTCCCGCGGTGGTGGAGAGACTCTCCCCTCGCTCTGGCTCAGCTCTCCAGGGGCTGTAGTGGTTAACTGGCACAAACAGCTACGACTCCTAGAACCTTCTAGAGCTTTTCAGAAGTTTTCACTTTTAATTTCTGGACAGGTTAACCATTATTGCCTCAACAGGTATTCGTGTTACACATTAGTTGAATCCTTGATGAATTTGTCTGTAATTAAAATGTAATATTGAGCGAGTTTGATATGTTCATGTTCTCCCCCTCCCATCTCAGCTTGACATAACCAGTGCCAGGAGCCAACTACTCGGTAGTAGAGGACAAAGCAAAAATAAGTACAAAGCTATGTGTCTTTCGCAGCCGTTGGACCGGAAGCCACTGGTTTACCACATGGACTCTAAAGAGAATCCTGGGGTCAGTGAAGAGAACCTTCCTGAGGACTTCTTCCAGGTCACAGCTGAAGACATCAAGAGACGTTATGCTCAGCTCCAAACGGAAAGGTATGCATGTAGCCTAGCTCCTGCTAAGCCTTCTTCTCACCTAGACCTTTTTATTTTGTTTCAGGAGTCTGGATACTCTCAGTAGGCATACTTTACTTCCTGGTGGGTGGGGATACTTTGTGTGAACTTTAGAACTATTGTGCCTGCTTTTAACCCACTGCCACAATCTAAATGCAGCATACATACTCAAATTTAACGCTAACGTTTAACATCATTGCTTTCAGCCACAGAGGCCTCCCTCTGTTTGCTGATTGGTTGCTAAAAAATGTAGTCAGGGAAACCAAAGCCTTAGGAGAGTTCCCCTACAAAACATTGTAGCGAAATACAATATAAAGCAAAGAGTACTGAACTAGCCTGGCTACCTCTCACCCATACTTGTACTGACAACCAGCACCTGCTCCTTGGCTCAAAAGAACTCGACCTCAGTATTGGGTTGGCTCACAAAACAAGACAAAAATATTTTTCCTCGCCATGCTTTTTAAAAAAAAAAGCTGCGGCTGCAAGCCTCTAAAAAGAGCAGCCATTGTCAACTACGCTATGCGTTCTCTCCAGAATTTTGATCATGTCTCCGTGGCAGGCCTGCCTTGCTGCCTGACAGGCTCTTGCGGTGCTCTGACAGACAGACAGTTAGCAGGCTACTCCTCCATTTCAGATGTTACCGGAGCAAATAGTAGCTGAACGGAGATGTGAGGGCCAAAGTGAGAGGGGGGAATGTGGTCGAGAGTAACAACTCACAGATATGAAACTCGCTGACCCTTTACACTAAAAGCTCTTTCATGTTGTGGAGAAGCGATGAGACGCTGCCGTATTTTACAGCTGCTGTGTTTTTAAAAGCCTCGGCGGCTCTTTGAAGTGCCGGAGCCTCTGTTTCTTCTCCGCCAAAGTGTCCTCCTGTTACTGCCACTCTCTCCCTCTCTTTCCCTCCTACGGCCGCCTCTTTCCCATTCTACCTCTATCTCTTCTCTTCTTCTCCCTCGATCTCTTTGCTCTTTCCCATTCTTCTTCTTCTTCTTCTTCCTCTCCCTCTATCTGTTTGCTCCCCTCTATCGCTCTTTCCCATTCTCTCTCTTTCCCTCCTACCACCGCCACTTTGCCATTCTAACTATCTCTTCTTCTTTGTCTATCTCTTATTCTACCTCTATCGCTCCTTCTTCTTCTATCTCTTTACTTGCTCCATCTCCCTTTCCTATTCTCCCTCTATTCCTTATTCTCCCTCTATCTCTCATTCTCTCTCTTCTTCCTCTATCACTTTACTGTCTTTCTCTTTGCCATTCTCCCTCTATTTCCCCATGCAAATTCTCTCACTATTCCCTCTCTTATGTCCCACTCTCCCTCTATCTTTCCATTCTCACTTTGTCTTTATTGTCATCCTCTCTCTATCTGTCTTTTCTTTCTCTCAGTTCTCTCTACCTCTCTGTTCTCTCTATCTCTCCATCTCATTTCTCACTGTCTTTATTCCAACTGTCCCTCTATATCTCTATTTGTATTCTCCCTCTATCTCTCTCTCTAATGTGTTTATCCCATCCTCCCTCTGTCTTTCTATTCCCACTTTCCCTCTATCTCCCACTGTCTCTGTATTCTCTCCATCTCTTTTCCCATCCTCCTCCTCTCCTCTCTCTATTCCTGTTCATTTTGCCATTAGGGGAAGAAGTGTGCTGGTCTCATCAGGGTGGTAACAGTAAATGAGAGCTTCTTTTGAAAAATGTATTAAATGTACAGTCATATGTTGAAGCTCTTACAGACATGTATAGGTTCATTGAATTAATTGAATACACACATAAGGATTATCAATCATAAATTTAATATCGGGGGAATTATGACAGAGATTAGTTCATCTGTGGACCTGTGACCCAGTGAACTGGTGCTTAACAAGTTTGCCGATTCGAGAGTTTTTCAATTTTAATCCGTTTAGTTTGGCTAAACGTCTTCCCTTTCATGTTCCTGGTCCCTTATTGCAAAGCATAACTCTTGTGCAGATGACGTAGAGCCCCTATCACACCCAGGGTATCACTCTTCAAAGGCCAACATAGCTTCAATGTCACGTCCTCTCACAAAACAGAAGTACATCTTGTCATCTTAATTTAATGTTTTAGGCGCAAAGTAGTATGTTTTTGATATACATAGAGGACAATAAACGGAAAGGTTTAACACAGGGATTATTTCCATCTGGGTACGACCTAATGGAAAACAGTTAAACACTCTGATCTCTGGTTTGTGTCTGTGTGTGCATGTGTGTGTGTGTGTGTGTGTGTGCCTGTATGTCTCTGTGTGTCTTACCACACCATCCCTAAAGCTTTAGTTTTGTCAGAATAAAGCACACTCAAACTTTCTAACTTCAGTAAGTGGAAGAACAATATGCACCACAAACACAGACAGTAGTGTGTGGCAGACATGCAGAATTTTTCACCAGTTTCACTTTGAGTTTGATTTGTTGTTGTAGTACTTTCATAAATCATGCTGACTGAATCGTAAACAGAGTAAAGTGACTCTTCTGCCAAGACACAACACTCTACGCTGGAAAGCTCTTTGTGTGTCCAAATGATTTCACCAGCTCTTTTTATGCATGTAGGCATATGTGTACATGTGTGTGTGTGTGTGTGTGTGTGTGTGTGTGTGTACACACACACACACACACACACACACACACACACACACATACGCGCACACACACACACACACACACACACAGTCTTTGGTGTCTCTGAGCTCCAACTGAAAGTCTCTCTTCATCTCTGTCTGCCTGTCTTGTCTGGCCTCTAAACACACACTGCACAAAACACACACACACACACACACACACACACACACACACACACACACACACACACACACACACTGCACACACAAGCGGGCCTCTAAACACAGAGGTTTTCCTCTTCCACTTTGCAATAATGGTCGGGATGGATTCATGTGTGTTCTTTATTTGAAGCAAGAGCGGGTGTCTGTCTACGTAGTATAAATAGACCTTGAGGCTTGTCCCTTTTTTGTGTTTACATTCAGCGCAACGCATAAACATGTTTATTGCCCACGTATGTAATATTAAGGATTATAAAGAGGAGCACGCGAAAAAAGAAGGCCAACCATTTTTGATTTCCGTCCAGTAAATGGTTGGAATTGCAATAACTGAGTGCGAGTCAGTCTGTTGGTCTACTGGTGTTTCATGTGGGCAGAGGTTCTGGGTCATTTTTTCTCAGGAATGCGTGTCCAGAACACTGGTGTTGTTTGAACTCTCGGGCGCTTTAATGAAGTGGCAATCTGTCTACACGGAGGATGTCTCTCTCTGCTTTACTCTCTCTCTCTCTCTCTCCCTCTCTCCCTCTCTCTCTGTCTCTCTCTCTCTCTGAGGAGGGGTTCACCGAGTCAAGTGTTCAGTTTACAAACCTTGCTGTGTTCCAGTCAAACACAGACACACACAGAGACACAGACAAACACACACCCATACACACAGATCCAGTCACATACACACACATACACACACACAGATCCAGTCACACATGCACACACACACACACAGATCCAGTCACACAAACACACACACACATACACACGCACCCACACAGCACTCTTCATGGTCACGGGTGGAGCGTTAGTTTGAGTCACTATGGCTGTTTGTGTACACTGCCCAGTGTGTGTTTAAGGTTATTCCTCTCAGACACTTCGCCCACACCAGCAATAACACTAACACTCTCATGTACGTACTGTATGTGTGTGTGTGTGTGTGTGTGTGTGTGTGTGTGTGTGTGTGTATGTGTGTGTGTGTGTCTGTACTCCACGTGCCCACTGCTGCTGTTGAGGATTTTCCGTGTGTGTGTCTGCCGGCTGCACCGCCACCATTAAACAACAACATGGACATCAGAGGAGAGGAGAGGAGAGGAGGAGAGAGGAGAAGAGAGGGAAGGGGAGGAGAGCAGAGGCGAGGAGAGGAGAAGAGGAGAGAGGAGAAGAGAGGAGAGGAGAGGAGAGGAGAGGAGAAGAGGAGAGAGGAGAAGAGAGGGAAGGGGAGGAGAGCAGGGGAGAGAAGAGGAGAGGAGGAGAGAGGGGAGTAGAGGAGAGCAGAGGAGAGGAGAGGAGGAGAGAGGGGAGTAGAGGAGAGGAGAAGAGGAGCGAGGAGAGGATAGCAGAGGAGAGAAGAGGGCAGGAGAGGGGAGGAGAGGAGAGGACAGGGAAGAAGAGGGGAGCAGGGGAGAGGAGAGGAGGAGAGAAGAGGGGAGGAGAGGAAAGGAGAGGAGGGGAGAGGAGGAGAGAAGAGGGGAGGGGAGGAGAGGAGAGGAAAGGAGAGGAGAGGGGAGGGGAGAGGGGCTTCAAAACACGGCCCTCCCCACCAGGCCTGTTTGAAATGTTAACTTAAGAAAACAAGCCGCCTAATGGTTTTGTATTTATATGTTTTCTTTTGATCCTTTGAAGTTAAAGCCCTTTGCCGCATATCGTAGTGTGTGTGTGTATACGTGTATGTCCATGTGTGTGTTTCTGTGTGTGTGTGTGTGTGTGCATGTGTATACGTGTATGTCTATGTGTGTGTTTCCGTGTGTGCATGTCTGTGTGTGTGTGTGTGTATGTATGTGTATGTGTATGTATTATCGTGTGTGTTTATGTCCGTGTGTTAGTGTGTATGTGTATGTCCATGTGTGTGTTTCCATGTGTGTGTGTGCATGTGTGTGCATACATGTATGTCCATGTGTGTATTTCTGTGTCTGTGCTGTATGTCTGTGTGTGTGTGTGTGTGTGTGTGTTTCCATGTGTGTATGTCCGTGTGTGTGTGTGTGTGTGTGTGTGTGTGTGTGTGTAAACGTCTATGTCCATGTGTGTGTTTCCATGTGTGTATGTCTGTGTGTGTGTGTGTGTGTGTGTGCCCACAGAAAAGGGCAGAGAGCATGAGTTTCACCTCTCTGTTATTCCCCACAGTGGAACAGGAGCAGGAGCTGCAGTAGGAGCAACAGCACGTCTTGTTTCATTTCTCTCCAGCTGTGCTACGAGACTGCACCACATGTTTGTTGTCACAAAATGACATTTAAATGTCCTGTCAGTGACATTCAGCTTAGACCACAGACTACTGATGGCAGGGTGAATGTTAGAAGGAACATCAATTAATCCACCTGGATGGACAAGGCTTGATAAGATTGTTGAGTTGAGACCTTTGGTTTGGCTGCAGAGAGATGGATTCCAGTTATTTCTGTTATTTTCCTTGTGCATAGCGCGTTGAAGAGGTGGCTCTATCCAGCAGGTGTCAGAACAGCTAATGAGTGAGACCTTTAAACAGCCAATGCTCAAAAAGACATTCTGACAAAACAAAATGCTTTTCGCAAGTGTCAATGCTTCTGTGACAAATAGCAAATAGTTACGCATAGCACACTAAAGTTTTATCTTCTACTATCTGTCAGTATTCGTTCTGCTATCTGTCAGTATTCGTTAGGTGACAGAAGAGCTAACGCATGAGACTTTTAAACAATTCAACACCCAAAACAAATTCTGACAAAACAAAATGTCACAGTCACAAAAGATATTCTGACAAAAGATATTCTGACGTCACAAAAATGTCAGCAAGTGTGACAAGCTCTATGATCACCAAATAGACTTGTAAACTAGCAAACAGGCATGTAAACTAGCATATAGGCATGTAAACTAGCAAACAGGTATGTAAACTAGCATATAGACATGTAAACTAGCATATAGACATGTAAACTAGCATATAGACATGTAAACTAGCAAACAGACATGTAAACTAGCATATAGACATGTAAACTAGCTTCTGTGAACAAGCCCCTGCCTAGATTCATGTACACTTGGCTGAGCATGACTAGTCTGGTAGAAGAACTTCACTTCAAGCAGTCCTCATACAGCACATGTTTACTGGCTGGTGCATTTTATACTGAACAGTAAATGTGTGTGTGTATGTCTGTGTGTGTGTGTGTGTCTGTCTGTCTGTTTATGTATAATGTGTGTCGACTTCCACAACAAAGTGCTCAGTCCCTGTGAGTTTTGCGTGCCTTAAGAACATTACTTTTGGCATGCCTTTTGTGTTGCATGTAAGAGCATGTGTTAAACATGTGATGTGCCCGACCACAAGTGTGTAAAAGCTGCTTAATGGTGCGGTGTGTGTGTGTGTGTGTGTGTGTGTGGGTACGTACGTATGTTGGAGGGGCTGGCTACCATGTCAAGGCTTGCATGTGGTCCACATATCATGTTGCACTTAATGAGGGAAGGAGGATTATTTGTTATGGCTTGATGGTGATATATGTAAGGCCAGGAGGTGTGTGAGTGTGTGTGGGTTTTGACGGGGGTTGCTCTGTGTGTGAGTGTGAGTTATGACGGTGTTGCTCTATGTGTGTGAGTGTGTGTGTGAGTTATGATGGGGTTGGTCTGTGTCTGCGTGTCTCAGTGTGTGTATGAGTTATGACGGGTTTACTGTGTGTGTGTGTTTGTGTGTGTAATTAATGACGGTGTTGCGACGGTCTGTGACTGTGAGTGAGTTATGACGGTGTTGCTCTGTCTGTGAGTGTGTGTGTGTGTGTGTGTGAGTTATGATGCTGTTGCTCTGTCTGTAGGTGTGTGAGTGAGTTATGATGATGTTGCTCTGTCTGTGAGTGTGTTTGAGTTATGACGATGTTGTTGTTGTGTGTGTGTGTGTGTGTGTGTGTGTGTTTGATTAATGAGGGTGCTGCTCTGCTGGATGTGTGTGTGCAGGAGAACACTGGAGGAAGCTCCACTTCTCACCTCCGCACTGAGGGAGGACCAGGTGCTTCGGCAGATGCAGCGCCACCCACAGGTAACCTGCCGTAACTGACCCCTCTGTTCAGCCATCACCCTACAAGTAAAACAAGATGGCGGCGCATGTAGACGCAGCGACCTCACGCTTTCCTGACTTTGACTTTGACTACACTGGCCACCATTTGCCTCCTGAGTAGGCCTAAAGTGCACACACACACATCCGCCTCTAGTAGTCTGGGTAAAAACCCTGCCACGTTTTCAGATGACACAGATGACTTCACTGAGTAGCTGATCTACCTTGAGTCTTGAGTGGTCATTACAATCAGCTGATTTAGAGCTGGTTGGATCAAATTTGTGGTGGCAGGGTTTTTACTTTCTGAATCCGGGACTGACACCTCTGCCCAAAGGTGGAGGTGAAGAAGCTACTCTACTAGCTGCAACAACAAGAGCACGGTCATGCCTCTCTATCTTTTAAGAAGCTCTTACCCCATAATGCTTATCTCAACATCTCATCAGAGCACTTCTCATTCTCTGGATCCTGTGATGGTAATGACTTTCACTCCAATTCACACCTTGACTTGTAAGGTAATGACTTGTAACGTCTAGCGGAAGTGATCCTATTATCGACATAGTGTCTAGTATCGGCCATTTCTGTTGCTGTTCCACTTCAAAGGAAGCTTTACTTGGTGAGTAAGAAGTTATCTCCGTGAAAAAACAAAATGGCTCCCGTATACCTTTGGTTTGAGTAAGGGAACTTATAACATTTATTTTAAACTGATGTTGTCTCCAAATGTCTCTCACCACAAGGCCAATAATAGCTTAGCTCACGCTACGTAGCACATGTGTCTCCCTCTCGCTCTAGGACTGGCCCTGCTGTGACACATAGAAAGTGTGATGTGTTTCTGTGTACTTGAGATGTTGTTTTGATTCTGGCTCTAAATGCTGTGAACTCTGTGTGTGTGTGTGTGTGTTCGTGTGTGATGTTGTGAATTCTCTGTGTGTATGTGTGTGTGTGTGTGTGATGTTGTGAACTGTGTGTGTGTGTGTGTGTATGTGTGTGTGTCTCCACAGGTGGCTATTAGGGTGTGTTTCGCTGACAGGCATGTTTTGCAGGGACTCTTCCGTCCATTGGAGACAGGTGAGCTTTGTAGCTACGCTACACGCTACACATGCTCTGGTCTGGTCTGGCTGCGAGGGATCCAATGGGGGAGGCTACAGTTGTTTTCAGCCACGCTGGTGTCTCTCTCTCGCTGCATGTGTGTGTGTGTGTGTGTGTGTATGTCTTCTGTAGGCCATCTGTGTGTTGCGTGACAGGAAGGGGAGTGCTAAGCAAACCCAATCAAGAGCTCTCACACATGCCAACGGCACCACGGACCATGCCTGCCGCTTTGCAGTACACACACACACACACACACGCACACACACACACACACACACACACACACACAGGCAAACACACACACAAACACAAACACATGCGCATGTACACACACACACGCACACATACTGCCCATAGACATACACATACAAACACAAACACATGCACATGTACACACACACACACACACATTCACACGCACACATACTGCCCCATAGACACACACATACAAAGACAGTGAAAAATAGCTTCAAGAGCAGTTCAAAGAACAGACAACAGAGACATAAACATACACTGAGGATCAAAACACACACACACACACGCACACACACACACACACGCACACACACACACACACACACGCACACACACGCACAGACTGACGGATACATAATGTGTTTACATGTTAAGCCAGTAGAAAGAGTAATTAGTGTCTTTAGAATGACACGACCACAAGCTTTTGTCCACTTTTATTAAGGCAGAGAATAGCCAGCAGTCAGCCTGGACTGGAGAGGACATGGGCATGTATGCAGGCAGGCTGTGAGGGGAGTTTGGCACTGGGGATTGGGGGCACTGTCATGGCTCTGTGCTTTTAGAATGACCGATGTACGTATGGGAATGAAGTATGGTTTTTTAAAAAGCACTTCAAATAGCAGTCAGACCACCCCATCAAACAGCGCATGTCTACATACACACATACACACTCATGCATGGACACACACATACGCATGGACACACACATACGCATGGACACACACACAAGGACACCCATACACACACACACACACACACACACGGACATGGACACACACACACACACACACACACAAACACAAACAGAGCCTTTACCACGTAGCCAGAAGTGCCAGTCCTTTGGGCGCTGTGCGTTAGCAGTGTGGAGGAAGGGGAGAGGAGGGAGGGGAGGGAGGGGAGGGGAGGGAAGGAGTCCCTTTTGATTTGCCAAGGGAGTGGGCAGCAGTGGAAGAGTGTTTTATCATGCTCCCTCTGAGTCATTTGTCAAAGTTTGAGCCGCTAAAACAACCCTCCCGAAACACACACACACCCTGGGCCTTGGGCTACACAGCACAGAAATGTGAATGATTCCTTTCAGGCTCACAGAGAGAGAGAGAGAGAGAGAGAGAGAGAGAGTATTAGAGATTGAGAGAAAGAAAGGGATGGGGAGAGAGAGTGAGAGAGAGAGAGAGAGAGAAAGGGAGAGATAGAAAGAGAGGAATGGAGAGAGTGAATGAGAGAGAAAGAATGCCTGACATCTGAAATGTCCCGCTAACCAAATGCTGGGCGGATGGTTCTTTCTTTCTTCAGCTCATTCAAGCAGCCACACATCCCTCTCATCACATCTCTTTCACCAGCTCCCCTCCTTCACTCCCTGCCTCCCTCCTTTCTCTTCCTTTTACTTTCCCTTCTCCTCCCTCCCTTCTGCTCCTCCTTTCATTTTCCCTCTTTCCTCATCATCTCTCCCTCTCCCCTCACCATTTTCTCTCTTCTTCTCTTACTCTCTCTCTCCTCCTTTACTGCCCTCTCTCCTCCTTTACACCCCCTCTCTCCCTTCTTTCCCTCTTTTATTCTACCACTCCTCTCTCTTTCCCTCTTCTCCTCCCCACCCGTCATGCCTCTCCTACCTTATGGGATCCCAGGGTCCCGCCAGAACGGGGGACAGGAGAGAGGGAGCACTGACAGAGAGAGAGAGAGAGAGAGAGAGAGAGAAAGAGAGAGAGGGAGCACTGACAAAGAGAGAGAGAGAGAGAGAGAGAGAGAGGAGAACGAGTGAAGCAGTGTGCCGATAGAGAGGGGCTGAGGAAGAGATAAGAAGATAGGAGAGATGGAGAAAGAGAGGAGAGAAGGGAGAGAGAGAAAGAGAGGAGAGATAGAGAAAGACAGGAGAGAGGAGAGAGAAGGGAACACAGGAGAGAGAGGAGAGGGAAAAGAGAGAAAGAGGGGAAGAGAGAAAGAGAGGAGAGACAGGGGAAGAGAGGAAGAGAGGGGTGAGAGAGGAAAAGGGAGCGAGAGAGACTGTATTAGAGATTGAGGAAAAACAACAGGATGGAGAAAGAGAACATGAGAGAGAAAGGGAGAGATAGAAAGTGAGGAATGGAGAGAGGACAGAGGGACGAGAGAGGGGAGAGAGAGGAAGAGAGGAAGAGACATGGGAAGAGGGGAGAGAGAGGAAGAGAGGAGAGTGGGGACAGAGAGAGGAAGAGAGGACAGAGAGGGGAGTGAACGGAAAAGAGGAGAGACAGGGGCGAGAGAGGGAAAGGGAGGAAGAGAGGAGAAACGGGCGAGAGAGGGCAGAGAGGAGAAGAGGACAGAAGGGAGAGCAAGAGAGGAGAGACAGGGGTAAAGGGGAGAGAGGGGAGAGAGAGGAAGAGAGGGGAGAGGGGAAGAGAGGAGGAGAGGGGAGAGGGGAAGAGAGGAGGAAAGGAAGAGAGGAGAGGCAGTGGAAGAGAGGAGAGTGGAGAGAGGGGAGGGAGAGGAGAGAGGGGAAGAGAGGAGGAGAGGGGAAAGGGGAAAGGGGAAGACAGGAGGAAAGGAAGAGAGGAGAGGCAGTGGAAGAGAGGAGAGAGAGGAGGAGAGGAGAGGAGAGGCAGATGATGTGTGAGGGGGGACAGTAATGGTGTGCGTCTGCCGTCTGCTGTCTGCCCTCAGTGTCCCGTTTAGCAGCGGTTTGCTTTTATTAGGCTCTTCCACAGCGAGGGCTCTGCCACACACACACACACACACACACACACACACACACACACGCACGCACGCACGCACAGACGCATGCACACGCATGGCAAGGACACTGCCAACCCTACACACACACACAACGCCCGACCACCTTTTCCTTCGGCGTAGACACTCAGTCTGACAGACAGTCTGCATCGGATGGCGTGCCACACGTGTCAGCACTCACTGGCTTCACACGCACACACACACATGCACACACGTTCAAACGTTCATACACTTCACTGAGCCTCACTGACTGCCACACACTGCACATTAATTCACTACTTTACACACACCACTTATTCTGGTCCAAATAACATTCAGGTCAGTCATTCGTTAAATTCAGTAATTAGAAGCTATACTAAAACAAAACCGACTTAATGTGCAGTTTAATACCACTTTGACACCTACACAACATAATACACATCCTACAGTCAGAATTGGGCATCGTTAGAGCTGTACACTAATTCATGACCTCATACACACACACACACACACACACACACACACAGACACACACACACACATACACTCAGTTACACACTGATGCAGGGCACTAAAAAACACACAGTACAGAATCTCTTCCTGTGTCTGGTGTAGTACCGCATATTTAAAAAAAAAAAAAAAACTTAGAAGATTTAAAAATTGTGTAGTGTGGGGTCAGCCTAAGATTCTAATGCTGAGGGTACGGTTGCAACAGAAACTACCCAAATGACCCTCTGAAAAATGTTTAAGAAATCATCAATTCTGCCAGGGAGGGTATGTAAACTCATGAGCACAACTGTACTGGTTGTTCCAGCCAATTCACTGAACCAGCTGATCCCAATTAGCACTCTTCAGCCAGGTAGATGAGCTCGTTAGTGTTGAGACACTTGTGTTGAGAGCACAGGAGAAGGAGAGAAGGAATACAAGATGGCAGGACATTTGACTTATGAGCACAACTGTAGGTGCAGCTTAGGAGACAAGCTCAGTACAAACAGACTCACTCACTCACACACACACTCTTAAGGTTAGTCAAATGGATGTTTGACAGAGGTTAGAGAAGGCCTCAACTCTGATGAAGGCCTTAGTGACTCCAATGTTAGTTCATCATTTCGGTGGTTTGTTTGTCTTGCAAGAAGTGTTTTTGTACAGCATTTTTACATTAGCCTTGACTGCACTGGTCAAATGTGTGTGAGAGAGACAGGCAAACAGGTGCAGTCCACTTAGAGACAGACCATGATTCATACCTGTGTGCAGGAGTCAACGTTCAAGGGCCCTTCACTGTCAGGGAACCATCATAAAACAAAATAACGTTATTGGTAGTAAAGTTGTGAGTGTATGTGGGTGTGTTTGTGTACTGAATTGCTGCCCAAATATGTTTTAGGATCCTTGTGTATGTGTACAGGTGTTTCTCTGTCTAAAATGTGTACAGGTGTTTCTCTGAGTAAAATCTGCCTTTGTTTTGGTTAAAATTCTTTTTTTTTTGTTTGTTTTTGTTTTTGCAGTTGGCAATTTGAAGCAGTTTGTCAGGAACCATCTTGCTGACCCTCAACTTGAGTTCTGGCTCTGTAAGTGTAGTTCTACCTCTCTATCTCTCTGTCTCTCTCTCTCACACACAGACACACACACAGACACAGACACAGACACAGACACACACACACAGGCACACACACAGACACACAGACACACAGACACACAGACACACAGACACACAGACACACAGACACACAGACACACACACACACACACACACACACACACACACACACACACACACACACACACACACACACACACACTCAGCCTTCACGAATAGCAGGTGATGAAGCCACACGAAACACATTATTGAGGTGAGAAATAGTGGCGCTTCCAGTGTTGTTGTTCCAGTCCAGACTCCAGAGCGTGTGTGTGTGTGTGTGTGTGTGTGTGTGAGTGTGTGTGTGTGTGTGCGTGAGTGTGTGTGTGTGGACGTGGAGGGTGCATATCCTGACTAGACGTTAACCACAACCAAGTCAATGACATTCTTCAGAACAAAACAACCTTAAAATATATATAAATAAAGTCCGATGATGAAGGGTGCCTTTCCTTGCGAGTGTCTTACTGTAAGTGTAATTTTAAACAAGGGCTGGTCTCAGTTCTGTAATTAAGTCTTTCAAATTTGGGTTTGTGTGGAATTAAAAAGTCTTTCGCCACTTTGGCACTGAGCTGTTTGATGTGTGTCTCTGGCCTGTGGTGGGGGATGAAAGCCAGTGTGTCCTGAGAAGTGTCTACCCAGCGGAAAACAAGAGAGGAGAGAAGAGAAGAGGAGAGGAGAGAGAAGAGGAGAGGAGAGGAGAGGAGAGGCGCGGGGAAGAGGAGCCTTTCAAGCCTTCCGTCGTCTTCCGTGCCGTGCCAGTCCGCTGCCCCCCCCCTCCTCTCCTCTCCTCTCCTCTCTCCTCTCTCCTCCTGTCATCTCTCTCTGTGTCTGCCGCTGGTGCCACCCTCTGAGTCCTCTCTCCTGGCAGCCAGCGTCCCCCTCTCTCTCTCTCTCTTTCTCTTTTCTCTCTCTGCTCTCCCCACTCTCTCTTCCTCCTCTCTCCCTCTCTCTTTCTCTCTCTCTTCTCATCAGCCTTTCTCTCTCTCATCTCCTCACACTCTCTCCTCTCCCTCTAAGTCCTCTCTCCTGGCAGCCAGCGCTCTCTCCCTCTCTCTCTTTCTCTCCCTTTTTCTCTTTCTCTCTCTCTCCTCTCCCCACCCTGTGAGTCCTCTCTCCTGGCAGCCAGTGCTCCTACTGTCCCTCTCTTCTCTCCACTCTCTCTTCCTCCTGTGTCCTCTCTCCTCTCCCCAATCTCTCTCTTTATATCTCTTCTCTCCCAACTCTCTCTCTCTCTCTCTCTCTGTCTGTCTTCTCTTCCAACTCTCTCTTCCTTCTCTGTCCTCTCTCTCTTCTCTCTCTCTCTCTCTCTGTCTCCTCTCCCCACTCTCTCTTCATCCTCTGTCCTCGCTCTCTTTCTCTCTCACTCTCTCCCCACTCTGTCTTTCTCCACTGTCCTCCTCTCTCTCTCTCTCTTCATCCTCTCTTCTCTCTTTCTCCATCTCTCTTCCTCTTTCCTCTTTCTACACTCTCTCTGTCCCTCCTCTTTCTTCCCCCTCTTCTCTCTCCTCTCTGGTCACAGACATGTGGCTCCTCTCTCTGGCGTCTTACACCCCCCCCCCCCCCCCCCCCCCCCCCACACACACACACACACACACGCACACACACTCCCCCAACCCTGCTCAGGTCAGACAACCAATCCTCCTCTCTCTTTCTCTCTCCTTTCCCCACTCTCTCTTCCTCCTCTCTCTCTCTCTCTCTCTCTCCCCTTCCCTGGCTACTGTGTTCCTGAATTCCCTCTCCTCTATTCTCTTGTGCTCAAAGATGGGGCTCCGGGAAGCTTGAAGATGGAGGACCCCAATGCTACTCTCTACGAGGTGAGCAGCCACCCCATCATCCTATCCCATCCCATCACACACACACACACACACACACACACACACACACACACACACACACACACACCTCACGACTATCAGGTGTCATGGCCTCTGTCCCTGTCTCCTCTGCAACATGTCTCCTGTGACACACTTCAGATGTGCCCCATTTGATCCCCTGTCCCTCTGTGCCACTAATGTCCCTCATCTGTTTATCCATCCGTCTGTCCAATCGTCCATCCATCCATCTACCCATCCATCCATCCATCCATCTCTCTGTCCCTTTCAATCATCCTCCTTTTTCCTGCCATCTCCTTTGCTGAGTCTGCCTGCCTGCCTGCCTGCCTGCCTGCCTGTCTGCCTGTCTGTCTGGGCTGTGGGGCCGGGGGCCAATACACTCCATCCTAGCCAAAGGCGCGTTGTGAGGACGCGGGCCCCTGGTTCTGGACCCTAGAAAAGGGAGCGCCACAGGGGCCTCTGGCAGTGGCCGCATGTGCTGCTTGTGTCTATGTCTAGGCCCCGCGACGCAGTGCATTCTTCCTTCCTTCATGGACGGCTCTCTCTCTGTCAGCGCAAAACACACTGCCAGTCAGCTTGGAGGAGAACCGCTCAGCTCTGACAGGCTGACTGAGAGCTCACTGACAGTGGTATTGATGGTTCTGTGTGTGTGTGTGTGTGTGTGTGTGAGTGAGTGTGTGTGTGTGTGTGTGTGTGTGTGTGTGTGTGTGTGTGTGTTGGGGAGGGAAGGGGGGGGGGGGCAGGCTGCAAGGCATTATTTGTGGTTCTGTGGTCTCTCTCCCCTCAGAGTTTGCCGCTTGGGGCGGCGCTGCCTCTCCGCTAGTTCAAACGAGCGCCTGTGTGTGTGTGTGTGTGTGTGTGTGTGTGTGTGTGTGTGTGCGGCGTCCAACGGTCTGTAGGAGATGCCAGTGGCGGGGCTGACGTCAGCTCCGGGTGTGTGTGTGTGTGTGTGTGTGTGTGCCCTGAGCGATGAGGCTGTGTGAGGCTGGGAGGCTGTGCGGCCTGATACAATGAGACAGAGGGATAATAATGATGGACTATAAGCCACAGCGCACTCACGCTGCTTCCCCTCCTCTCCTCTCCTCTCCTCTCCTCTCCTCTCCTCTCCTCTCCTCTCTGCTCTGCTCTGCTTGCAGCCAGGGACTCCTCTTCTTTTCTCTCCCTCCTCTCTTTCTTTCTTTCTCTCTCTCTCTCCCTTACCCTCTCTTTCTCTCTCTCTCCCCCTATTTCTTTCTCTCTCTCCCCTCTCTTTCTCTCTCTCTCCTCTCGCCCCTCTCTTTCTTTCTCTCTCTCTTTTTAGCCCCTCTCTTTCTTTCTCTCTCCCGTCCCGCTTTAGTTTTCTTTTTTTCCTTTTTTTTTCCTTGCCAGACATTATGTCTTCCCAATGAAGAACGGTCTGCCGCCGGCTTCAAAGGCACTTAAGAAGTATAATTAATAACAGAAATCAGTCATTTGAAAGTACAGTAGATGCAAGCCTGATCTCTTTGACTCTGACAAAGCCCTAAGGATCTCCCAGACTCCTTTAATTAGAGTGGATCAGAGAGAGGGTGGAGCAGATCTTCCTCTGACCCAGTAACTGCCATCACCCCCCCTCCCAAATACCCCTCTCTGTTCCATTTGTACCCCACCCCCCCCCAAACTCCCTCCACCCAAATACCCCATTGCACCCACCCTCCCCCCAAATACCCCCCTCCACTCTAACTGCACACCCCCCCACCCAAATACCCCCCCCCCCCCCTCCACCAAGTCCCCAGTTGCCAACACACACAGGCACACACAAACTTAACCACACAAACATAAACAACAGGAAAATGATGCAGCAAAGTGTTGGGCTTTAGTAGGACCACGAGAGCTGGACATATTTCTTCACTCAATTGATGATACATACACACACACGCACACACACTGACACACTCACACACACACTCTGACACACTCACACAAGTATGAGAAGAAGTCCCGTCCACCCCACATCACAAAGCTCTGAGGCAGCTTGTAAGTTGAGACTGGAATGAAGACTTAACCAACAAGTGCAAACAGCAGTGCTCCACCTGTAGTTTCCTGTCAGTGTTTAACACATGTTGACGAGCACGGCTACCAGCTCAGTCAAGACCAATCTTCCTGTCTGCATCTGAGAGCGGACTAAAACACAGCAAAGGCTAAGGAAACCTCAGTTAGTATATTCGAGAAAATTTTATGGATGTTTAATGCACAACTTCCATGGCAGAACACCTCTGTGCTCCTCATGACCATAACATACATAAAAGTAATCTAATAGTACATATACTTAACTAGTTTGCACTAGTGGAATCCATTATTGACCATGTTTGTTGCTGTTCCACTTGAAATGAGGCTTTACCCAGTGAAAAAAAGAAGTTATCCCCATGAAAATACTTTTAGCTGCCGTAAACCTTCAGTTTGAGTAAGTGAAACTTCTAACGTTTATTTTTAAACTGATTTCACATTGAAATATCTCTCAGCACTTGGCCGATAGTAGCCTTACGCAGTTTGCTAGTTTGTGTACTACCAACACCCAACTCATCCACATGGCAGATAGCTGCGGTACTCTGGCTTCAGTCTCAGCCCCAGCCCCAGCCCTCTGAGCCCCAGAGCATGGTGGGTGGTCTCGGAGGATCCTGGGTGTGAACGACTAAAGATCGGTCCCTAAACTGCTGTCATCTTAGCTGCCTTTCTGCCTGTGCCTTCTGGAGAACACACACACACACACAGATATACAGACACACACACACAGACAACCACACACACACACACACACACACACACACAAACAGATAAATAGTGGGTCCCTGTAGAGTCCTTTATCTTCTGAGCTGCTCCAAAAAATATCTTCATTTCGTAACTTTCGTAACTGAATTTCTCAGCGTATTACTCAGCACCACAGTTTTGTGTGTGTGTGTGTGTGTGTGTGTGTGTGTGTGTGTGTGTGTGTGTGTGTGTGTGTGTGTTTTTTTTCTCCCT
>CM059266.1:21596023-21636023 GCA_030347295.1 Setipinna tenuifilis | reverse complement strand
CACCGTGTGTTTTGTTGCCTTTGTTGGGCGTTGTGTGTGTATTCGGGTGTGTGTGTGTGTGTGTGTATGTTGGGTGTGTGTGTGTGTGTGTGTGTGTGTGTGGAGGCGTGCGAGTATACTGCAGCACACCCAGCCAGGCACATGAAAAAGCAACAGCTGACGAGTAGCGCTTCTCCTGAAGATTCAGAGTCTCTCTCTCTCTCCCGCTCTCTCTCTCTGTATCCTTTTCTCTTCATCTCACTCTCTCTCTTTCCACCTCTCGCTCTCTTTTCCTCTCTCTGTATCCTTCCATTTCAATCCTTCTTCCTTTCTGTCTCTCTCTGTATCCTTCTCTCTCTCTCTCCCTGTCACACATCCCCCTCTATCCCCCCCACCCCCCGTGTCCCCCCCGTCCCCTTCCCTCTTCTCTCTCCCTTCTTCCCAAAGTGCCGTGCTCGAGTGTTGTTGCGTCTCATTATAAAGCGCTCATTGCGTGCGCTACTTGCCTGCTCCACTAGTGGGTGCTGTGTGTGGTGGTGCGCTGCTGGAGAGCTCCACTGGGGGGTGCTGTGTGTCCCACGGCCCGCTGCTTGACTGCTCCACTGCTCCACTGCTCCGCTGGGGGAGGTGGAATCCAGCCCTGGTGCTGAAATAACAGTAAACGCTCTAAATCACTTCATGCCACGCCTGCTAAGTGTTTGTGGCAGCAGGATAAGGTCAACTCAAAGAGATGAACATGTTTTTGGAGTTATGCCCGAAGGAAGATGAAAGAAGTTGTGTGTCAAATCCTTCTCCACATTAATTAGTAGATCAAAGTGTACAGTTTTGTGAGAGTTGCCTGTTTTTTTTTTTTTTTTTTTTTTTCGTCCTCTGCACTGCAGCTCGGCATGAAATACACACACTCTCTTTCTCAGTGGGCGCCCTTTCCCTCTCTCTCACACACAGACACACACACACTCACTCACTCTCACTCTCTCTCTCTTTCTCTCTCGCTCTCTCTCTCTCTCTCTCTCTCTCTCAGTATGCGTCTCTCTGGTGCTATCTTACACATGGACAGACACAGAGAGCAGTGAAGTGCATACACTTGCATACAAGCCCGGTAATGGAGATTTTGAAGCAACTGTAAACAGTCTGATTCGCACCATGTCTCCCCCAACAAATCAACCTCTTTCGTTTTCCGAAAAATTAAAATAATTATTGCCGGTGACGGAGGAGGAGGAGGACTAGGGTATTAAAAGGTAGGAATGTGCTCCTAGCTATCAATTTCCCTTGGCTCTCCTCAGTCCGTAAAGTTATTGAGAAATGGCTGCCAACAGGAATGGTGAATGTCAAATTGATCTAAAAAAAAAAAACTAAAAACAAAAACTGACAAAAACTACTTCTAGGACTGCTAGAAAGCCAAATCACAACCACCCCGTGTTTGACTGACTGAAAGATCTTGAGGAAGACTCAAGACTTAGACTCAAGCAGTGGCACTGTTCTACTGTACACCAACTGTACACCAAGGGCACAAACATCACCTTCATGGAGGAATGAGAAGATAACCTTCTCCATGGCCTCACTACAAAATTCATCATGAGAACTTTGAAAAGGGATGCTTGTATACCATACCTAATGCATTTTTGTTTAGAGAAAAAGTGCAGTTTCAGTAAAACATTTTGACATACATAATGACGACTGGTAAAGGGGGGAGTAGGTTGGATTAAATATCAACACAATTTAAAAGTGGAGCCATAATGAGAAGTTGGTAGAGGAGAAAATAGATAGGATTCAACAGCACATTGCAAAAGTTTCACACCATCTGATAGAACTGTGAAGACAGTGACTAGATAATGATTTTAAATACCTCTTAAAAATCAAAGTGGGTGAGCAAGTGGGTTAAGATGAAGGTTTTGACATGGCACCTCATTTGACACTCATCTTAACATTATTGAAAATTGTGGATAAACTTTACAAGAGTAAGGCATTTGGGCTATACAAAGGCTATACAAATGCAGATGATGATGATTATAATAATAAGAATTATTGTGTGAATTATTATTATTATTATTAATAATACAACCAAACCAACCAAAGGCTCTCATGGATGTAGAACACTTTTTGCAAGGAAGAAAAGGTGAGAATTCCCCCCAACAACTCAGACTTATGGCGGGCTACAAAAACCGTTTATAAATAGAAGCTGTGATCGTTGCCAAAGGGGGACGTAGGTACTGAAAACAAACGCATGCCCAGACTTTTACTTCAAGCCCTTTACCTTTGTTGTTAGGCTTGTTCTGAAACCACTGGAACGCTGGAAATAAAATTAAATGTAGATAGGGGGCATTTTAAATATTTTTTTTGGTAATCAAGACACATTTTATTTAGCTAGCTATCCGCAGTAAAAAAACAAAAATAACCAGGAGTGCCCAAAGTTTTTCATGTCAATGTATGAGTGCTCATGTTCAAGTAGTTGCCTGTGCATTCAGGTTTCTATTATGGAAATTGATGGAGATTAATCACTCTGTAATGTGCCTCAATATCTTCGTCTGTACTGATGGTTAAATGTTTTCGTAATTATTTGTATACATTTAAGCCTACATTTACATATATTATAATGCATACATTTTGTATACAACTTTTGTTTAATTACTTTGTACAAAAATGTAATTGAACAAGGCTTATTTTGTTGTAAATATTAATCTTAAATTTAGCAAAATCTCATCCGTATGTTTACTTAATTAGTGAGTTTACTAGTTGTAGACAATCTATAAAATGTAGGCTTGCTAACATATGCCATGTTGTATGCCAGGTGTAGTAAACATCACACTACCTACGTACATTACACTGCACAATGTCAATGGCAAATTGGAGAAAGTTCTAGAAGCTTCTCATTGCTTCTCATTCTAATAAGGTTACTACGGAGACTGTCATTACCTTTACACAGGCCTAGCTCGTTCGTGTACCTGTGTTAGGTAGCTTGAGCTCCCTGTGTATTTCATTTAACACTGTTTGCGGTGAGACTGCACTGAGTAGTCTCTGATATAAATGTGATAAATTCACATATTTGACCTCAGGTGCGTATGCGTATGTGTATAGGTGGTCAACGGATGAATAATTGATATCTGTGTTCTGGTTATGTGTGTAACTTTGATGAGACTGTGTATATCCAATGGTGGCGTATCTTACTGTCACTCTGTTGGGGTTGTGTATGCCTGTTGGTGTACTAGATTGTGTGTGCCTGCTAGGGTACTAGATTGTGTATTTCTGCTGGGGTACTAGGGTAGTAGATTGTGTGTGTCTGCTGTTGCACTGGTGTAGTAGATTGTGTGTGTCTGCTGGTATACATTGTGTATGCCTTCTAGGGTACTAAGGTGCTAGATGTGTGTATGTCTGCCCCTGTGCTAGATTGCGTTTGTGTGTTAGTATACTAGATTGTGTTTGTCTGCTAGTACACTAGGTTGTGTATGTCTGGCCCTGTGGTAGATTGTGTTGGTCTGCAGGTGTACTGGATTGTGTAGGTCTGCTGGTGTGTGTCTATGAGTACACAGGTGAGGGGTGTGAATATGTGTTCAGTAGTCTCAGTTGAAAGAGGGCTGTATGTTAACGCTGCCTATTTGATTTTATCAGAGAAAGAGCAGGATGGGAACTTTTTTCTTTTCTTTTTTTTGGTCAGGCGGGTTGGGGGGGGGGGGGGGGGGGGGGCAGGCAGAGAAGAGAAAGAGGGACACACAGAGAAAGACTAAAGAAAGAATACAAAGAACAACAACAAAGAAAAAAAAAGGACAGGAAAAAAGGAAACCGAAGTTCACTAAAAAGTATTTATCCTCGACCGACTTCAAACGGAGGATGGAATAACAAAAGGAAGTCTGGCAATATGAATGCTGTGCTGTTTGTCTGCCTGCCTGCCCTGCCTGCCTGCCCACTCGCCCGTCCGCCTCTCTCTCTCTCTGTATCGCTCCCACATTCTTCGCCATCTCCATCCGCAGCGCTAGGGAGCCGCAGGGGCCGAACCCAAGTAGTTTACTCAGCTGGACCACTGCGAGCGGGAAGCGGGAGAGGAGAGCAGAGGAGAGGAGAGCAGACGTAGTCGGTGTCGGGCTTTTTTTTTTTTTTGACATTGTTTCTAGAGGCGCTCTTCCGCTAAGATCCTGGCAGCCTCGTGCGTAATCGCGCGGAGATGAAGGAAGGAGATAGAGACGCTCGGGTTTCGGCCACTCTTGAAGTGCGATCTGTGTGAACTCCAGGTGACCTGCATGGGCTGAGAGTGGGGAGAGAGAGAGTAGGTGTGCTGCTCTGGTCAACTAAACACTCGCTGGGTTTCATTGACCACGGCGAGGCTTTTAGAAAGGTTCTCACACTGGGAAAACACCAGCCTGTTAATCATTCCAGCGCACTGAATAGCCTAATTCTTTATCCCCCCTGTTTCTCTGTTCTTCATACATGTTATCTAGCCACACAGTGAACAGCACTCTCTGCAGAATTAGATCATCCATGGCTGGATTTTTCTCAAGCACTTTGACCACTCCATCAATCCCAGTTTATTACAAAAATCAGAAGTTCACACAAATGCTGCCATTCAGATATCTAAACCTTCTATTGCTCTTGTGCTAGAGACTGTGCTTGCCCATTGCCATTGAAGATCACGACAGCAGTGCAAACGCTGCCTATACAGTCTAACGCCATTGTTAGTGTTCTGTGAGTTCAACTTCAAGGCCCTTTTCCATGCACATCCCTTCTGTACAAATATCCGACGGAGTTGAGCAGCGCTGATCTAGTCTTTGTCTTGCTCTGAGAGCTGCCGTCTGCACAGAATAATAGGCCAGGTGCATGTTAACAGAGGGCTGTGGTTAAGGTGTGACCCTTGTGAAAAATAAGTACAATGATATGTACATTTTGAACTGGCCCCAATGCACATTCTGTCATCATTTTGAACACATGCACAGTTAAAAAAAATGTGTTCATTACATTAAACATGTTTAAGATACAATTGTATTGTATTGACATTTATTTTAATTTGAAGTCCAACTTTTGACTGCCAGTTTTGTATTTAACTGAACCCAAAAATGAAATTTTAAGGGCTATGAGCATAGTTTACTTATTTCAAATACTCCAGAATAACAACGAATATTAATTACTTTAAATACATTTTATAAAACACACTTATGTTGGGGTTGCTTATTTTGCATTCTGTTTCAGTGTACTAATAGTTTGCTATTTTGTTCTAAAGGTAATAGATAGGTAAAACTTTCTTTTTATTGGAACTGTCAATAAAACATCCTTTAAATGAATTCTGATTTATTTGATTGAATTATATATTCAAACTGTAAGGTTCCCGATAGCCTACTAATAAACTGATTTAATCTATATATTGACATTGTTTAGATTGGGTCTAAAACTGAATGATTTGGGAGAGGAGATTTAAGCCTTAAACTAAAAACTAAAAACCTTATTCTAACATACTATTGTTTGGGCACTTGGCACTTCAGGTTTTATTGTTATCCATGCTAGTATTAATACTGTCCTGTGGTAGAACAACATTATTGTAGATTACACAGGTAGAGAAACCAAAATGAGTCTGATCTGCATAAATGCCTGGACAGTATAGAAAGAGCACTGGAAAAGAAGCAAAAATTCAGAACACTTTATAATCTACACTGAAAACAACAGCATAGTACCCTTATACAAAGGTGTAGTTGATATTTTATGTTTGTTTTGTATTTGATTTTCCAGGGCAAGTCAGTGAATTATATCTTAAATTCAAAGTTTTTTTTTTAATCATCTTCATCACCAAAAGCCATGGCCACCGTAAAGTTGGCTTCCATTAAGAACTAAAGAACCATCAGTAGTTCCAAACAGATGCCTGGGCATTCTAGAACAGGGCCTTGAGTCTAAAGGGGTTCTCACTGAGTGGGAGTTCTCCTTAAGTGTGGTTAAGCCTGCTCATGGCTCTCCCATGCTCACAAACACATGGCTATTCCATGGACACATGACCACACAAAACACAGTCCACCTCTCCTTTTTTTGAACCAAAAAATTCACCTCATATTTAGCAAGCACTTTACACTGCCTTTGACTTATTGTTGTGTTGTTGTCTACCTAAAGCACTTCTTTTCGTTGGGTGGTTGTCACTGACAGAGAGAATCTTCCAAGCTTGCATATGAACCCTACTCTCACTCCCATCGCAAACACACATGCAGTGTCTTCTCTTGAGCAACAGCAGGCTGTGTGTGGAGTGTCCGCTCTTTGAAGGAGATTTTCTTTATTAGATGATTTTAATCACATCAGCGTGGCCGTGGCTGTTTGTTTGGCTTTGGAGAGGTCCTGGTCCTGAGCAGATACAGATGGAGAACAGCAGCTGTCTGAGAAGGGAGCCCAAAAAACTAAAACACTTCCCTGCCCTGCACACATGTCCAAGCTCTGCCTGCTTGCATTATTGATCTTCATTTTCTACTGATTCTGTGGCCTGTCAGAAGCCTGCCAGGATAGCTCGCACTTCACATCTGTCACTGTGTCATTGACATTGACACACACACACACACACACACACACACACACACACACACACACACACACACACACACACATGGGAGACAGCGACAACACTCCTGAAGGACAGCGATGGATGCGTGATCCACACACATGCGTTGCTCTGCTTGTTATAGGTCAAAGCAATGAGGGAACACGGTTAAACGATGATAGAACACCACACATCCAGATCACAGTATATTAGTGCCACATACACCACTCACGACAGGTAAAGCAGCCCGGCGAGCAGCAGTGAAAACCTCCCCATCCTTCTCGCTAATTTGCCTGAGGGTGGGGAGTAGGGTAACACATTATTTTATGGTTACATTTTTAGTGTTTTTTTTTTGTAATTGTCTTCATTAAAAGCCCTGGCCAAAGTACTAAAAAACTAAAGACCCATCAGTAGTTCCAAACAGATGCTTCTAGAACAGGGCCTTGAGTCTTTTATGGTTCCTTTTTTAGTGTAACCACATGTAATATTATGTTCTTACAATGTTCATACCTAACACTGACCCTAACCTTAACCCTATGGTACATGGAAGCACATAATGTTACATATTGTTACACATTTTGTTACAGTGTACATATTTGATACGTAAAGTAGTCCCAGCCATCATCTGCTGTATTCACACTGTGGGACCACCAAAGTGGCCTGATGGAACTTACAAGTCTCTGTCGTGTGGTGGGAGAAGATGCTATGTGTTAGACCACAATGGTTATGATCACTGATCTAAAGATATTGATCTACAGTACAGGCCTGAGCTATTTTCATTTTCTGCCATTTCCAGACGAGAAAAAAAAATCTTGTTGAAACCCTAATCATCCTTTAAAGCGGGATATATTAAAATGTAAACGTGGTAGGTCTTCTCTGTCACTAATCCAAAGATGTTGATCTACCGTACAGGCCTGAACTGTTTTCATTTTCTACCATTTCCAGACAGTTTCATTCCCAATCCATAGCCACATACAACTAATGTTCCCCTGATGTCCTCAGAAAAGAAGACTCCTGCTGAAACCCTAATCATCCTCTACCACTGGATATATTAAATGTATTAAATTCTCTTGGACTGGAGATATTAGATGTAAATGTGGTAGGTCTTGCCTCTGTGTCAGGGCCTTCACACACTCAAGTCTGACAGCTAGTTCACCTCATGCTGCCGTATGCATAAATCGCCTTTCACGCGCAGGCAGGCACGCAGGCACACACGCACGCAAGGAAATAAATGTGTTGACAAGTGAACTATAATATGCCGACAAGGTAATGTATTGTGTTTTTGCATAAAACACAATACATTACAGAAATACATTGCAAATTTCCTCCTTTAATGTCTAAATTATATTACATATGATGTAGCAGCCAGTAACTTGTGATAAACACATGTACCTGTAGGTTAGAGACAAACACGCAACAGTAGTAGAGGTCTGCATCTGAGACGGTTTTATCCCCAAAGCTAAACTGCTACGATCACCTCTTCCATGCGTGCTAAACGAGAGCAGGAAAACACGCCTGCCGAGCGGCTCCTGTCTCAAGTGCAAAAAACTGTCCAGTGGCTGAAATCAATCTCCTCACTTCCAGCAGCCAAAGTTTGGAACAACAACGGCTAAAAACCTTAGTGCAGGGACACTGGATAATTTAATGGCCAAAAACCTTAGTGCAGGGACACTAGATAATCTAATGGCCAAAAACCTTAATAATGCGTCTGCCAAGCAGTTCAATACCAGCCTGGTAAACCAGTCTATCATACTTCACCCTGTTCCTACAGGGCGTCTGGCTGTGCTGTATTGAGAGACATTTTCTTCTGGGAGGTGTAGATTCTGCTGAAGTTTAAAATGTTTGGATCTGCCTTTACCCAGTTGCTAGCCTCTGGTCCTTACATATGTAATTAGTCTGGCTATAAACCGGCCCATGCACTACAATTCACATGTAGCACACAAAGTCAACGTCATCGCTCCTCTGTCCGCTGTCCGAGGCAACACTTCCTCTGTCCGCTGATTGGTTAGGCAAGATTCTGCCTGAGAAAACCATGTCAATGGAACCTTAGCCAGACCCTCTGTACAAAATGAAGTATGAGTGGCTGGTTTACCAGGCTAGGGTAGTCCTCATGGTAATGAGAAGTGATGCTAGACTGCATTCAGTCCCCAGCCAAAACCCCAACCCCAACACCCATCACTGTCAATGCAAACCTCACTGCCAGCAGTCTAGTTTAAAGGAGGCTCCCAAGCAGTTGTGTGTGTTGCCTGTTGGCTATAGCTGCACCCCTGATGGTAAAGGCAAGGCGTACCTCATGGTTGTATAATTCTGCCTGTGTAGGAAGTATGTGTGTCTGAAGTGTCCCTGCTCTGGGAAACTTACTTAGGAACATGCATCTCATTGTATGTATGAAGGTAGTCTGCTTACTCTGTGTTCCTCTACATCTCTGTTATACCTATTATGTCCTCCTTTTTGTAAGTCACTTTGGATAAAAGCGTCTGCTAAGTGCAATGTAATATAATGTAATATAAGCACTTACGCTTACACATAGGAAGTGCCTTTATCCAAAGCAAACACAAATCAAGCTGCAGTTATACAGAGTAGAACAGAGTAAGCAAGAGCTTCCAAAAACACACACACTTGAATTGAAAGAATACGCACAGATATCCAGATACACAAACGCCTCTGATGGTAAAGGCATGGCTATACTACATATGCTCATTTCAACCCCAAACAGAAACCATTCCAGCACAACATGACCGTACTGTAGGCCCGAAAAGGCTTCTTCTAAACACTCTGTTGGCCATTACTCAAACCCGCCTAATTGCAGCAGGGCCATTACCTCGGAACTAAAAGAAGTAAAAAATGTAACCTTTCCACATAAAAAGTTTCTCGCTCCACGCCTCCGAACGAAAAAGGAGGTGAGTTCCAGGCTTCTGAGACACACACACTCTCTCTCTCTCTCTCTCCCACCGCACCTTCATCCCCGCTGCTTAGCATGTATATATTTATGTGTGTGTGTGTGTGTGAGTGTGTGTGTATGTGTGTGTGTTTTGTGTGGAGGAGCTGTAAGCGATTGAAGTGGTTGCGCTGAAGGCCCACCCTTTTGTTTTATGTACAGCTAGGTATGAGAGCCGACGCGAGCGTTCTGGAGGCCCCCACAAATTTATCGCTGTTTTTCCAAAAGAGAGCCGTTTTTAAAATTATGGCTGTGGAGATTTGATCTGTGTCGGTGCTGTTTTTGGAGACAGGCAAACACTGATGTCTGGAAATGAGAAAACGGAAAGTGGGAGGGGGTGGGGAGGTGGGGTACGGCTGGGGGTGGGGGACGGCATTTTGAAGGTTATAGACTGGTTAAAACATTCCTCAACCACCTCTTTCTTCGTCCTTCTCCATTCATCTCACCATCGTCAGACGCCCAAGAGTACCCCTTTCACTGCTCCGCCTTTATCTTTTCACATTATGGGGTGTGTGTGTGTGTGTGAGAGTGTGTTTGTGTGTGTGTAAGAGAGAGAGAGTGTGTGTGTGTGCGTGTTTGTGTGTAAAAGAGTGTGTGTGTAAGACAGAGTATGTGTTTGAGAGTGTATGTGTGTGTGTGTGTGTATGTATGTGAGAGTGTGTGTGTGTGTGTGTGTGAGAGAGAGAGAGAGAGAGAGAGTGTGTGTATGTGAGAGTGTGTGTGTGTGTGTGTGTGAGAGAGAGAGTGTGCGTATGTGTGTGTGAGAGAGAGAGAGTGTGTGTATGATTGTGTGTGTATGTGTGTGCGTGTTACAGCACTTCCCCTATACATCTCTCTGCAGGCAAATCTGTTCCCGAACGCTCTGCTCTACTTGTCGTCTGGCTCTCGGACAGGTGAGGAAAGCAAGCCTCCTCTTTTTCACACTCACTGTTCTCTCTCTCTTTTCACTCTCCTTCATCAAACTTAATTGTGGGGTGATGTTCACTTATACTTTCCCCATCACTCCCCAAAAACACAGATTGTTTTAGATTCTGTTTTAGATTCCATTAACCCCTAAAACACCTGTTTTGATTGTATGGCAGTGCTTTTTTTTTTAACCGTGTCACGCACATTTGTTTGTCCTGTAGGGTGTCTCCTGCATCCACGCCATTTGGGCTCCATCGTCTCATCTGCAGAGGCAGATGCTGCCATGAGAAGGTACTACAATACATTACATTACATTACACTTACACTTACAGTTAGTAGACGCCTTTATCCAAAGCGACTTACAATCCAGAACACAAATTAAGCTACAGTTATGCAGAGTAGAACAGATTAAGCAAGAGCTTCCAAACACACACACAGTTGTATTGAAAGAATACGCACAGATATTCAGATATACACACACGGTATATAATGTATCTCAGAAATGACTTGTGCAGGACACTGAACAATTTAAAAAAAAGTAAGAACTGTTGAGTTGGAAATGTTTTCAGCATTGGCTATCCACACACACTCAGAACCACACACACACACACACACACGCCTTCCAACTCTTAATCCTTGTCTGAAGGAGCAGCCAAAAAAAAAAGTGTCCCTGAACCCCCCAGTTTTAACACGAGAGCCGTTTGGCTCCACACCTCAGCTGCACCTACACTGACACGCCCCCCCCCACCTCCTTACCCCCCCCTCAGCCGCTCCCCCTCCTGCTGGGCCCACAGCACCACCAGTCATCCAGCATCATCCTCTTCATCAGCAGCACATGACTGCTAAAGCCCCGCTCACTCACACACACTCACACACACACTGGTCAAGTTTTTTGTACTGGCTTGTTTGACAGGCCTAAAAATAGTGCCTGGAAACCAGCAGGGAAGGTGTGTGTGCGTGTGTGTGTGGGGGGAGAATCGGTGGGTGACCTGAGCCCGTTTTGGGGTCAGCAGAGACCCCTACCCCTTCCTAATGTCACCACAGACAAAGCACTGCATTATTTTTAGCCGCCCTGTGCTAATTGCGTGGTGTGTGTGTATGTGTATGTGTGTGTTACATAAGAGGATTTCTGCCGCTGCGTTTGCTGAGTATCTGTACGTGAATGTGTATGAACGTTTGTGTGCATGTGTGTATGGGTGTGCATGCTTGAGTGTATGCATGTGTGTGTGTGTGCGTGCACATGTGTGTGTGTGTGTGTGTTGTTAGTCCCAAAAATAGCAGGTCTGATCTCCTAATTGCTCCTCCTGGCCTCCTCAGCTGCGAGCTGGGGTCACTCAGCACATCACACAGCTCACTAGCTCCGGAAGGGCCCTTTCCGCTCCCCGCGGCCTCCGGAGGCCTCCACCAATCAGCAGAGGCCAGAGGCGGCGGACAGCTGGAGGCCTCAGAAGCACTCGTCACCAACCCCCCCCCTCCCCGGCCCCCACCACCCCTGCCCTCCCTCCCTCTTGCCGGCGCTCTGACCCCCCCACCGGGACCCTCCCCTGGCCACTGGGCAGAGCGCACGTAGCACCGCATACCACAAGTGGCTCAAGCTGCCAGGTGCGCTCACGCTCACCGCCATCTCTTAGTGAGTCACGGGGTCAAAGGTCGGGGGCTAAGGGTCAGGGCCTGGATATGCTGCACTAATTAGATAGGGGGGGGATCACACGAGCAGCCCGCAGGCCCCGCCTCCCTTTAATGTGACTGACAGGCTCTGAGATGTGATCAAGTTGTGAATGTGTGTGTAGTGTGGCGAGTACTCACTGAGGCTTTGTGAGGGAGCAGAAACAGAACAGAACAGAAACTTTTACAGTAATTGTCAGTCAGCGTCCACGTTTCTCAAGCTGGCTTTTCATTAAATTCAGCTCCCTTTCGTTTTTTTTTTTTTTTGGCTTTGGAGCCCTCAAAAAGACCACTAACGTCACAACCATAGTTTAAATTACAGGGGGTCCTGGGGGATATGGTAGCCCCCCCCCCCCAAAAAAAGAGACAAAAATAGCAGGGTTGGGGGTACCGACATATTAATGCAATTAATGTAAAACTTAAAAAGGTAGTACCCTTGTAAAAAGTAGTACCCCTTATTATTGGAGGGGTAATTCACACTATGATCTCTCAACCACCTGTCTTGTCCACCCCTATAGCTTAATCAGAGAAATAAAACTATTCTTTTGGACAGAACCACTATCCCAGCATACAGACACACACACACACACACACACTGCTCGGCGTACAGGGACAAGGCCATGGATGTGTGCATCAGACAGAAAAGAGACGTCTTGTCAATAATCTGGCGTCCCTCAGGCTGAGTTGGAGCCCATATGATTTTCCCACACTGTGAGACAACTGCTGGGACGAGGAAAGGGTGTGTAGTGACTTTGGTTAATGTGACTGAATAAGCTGTTGGACATGAGCGCTGCGGTTTTCGAGGATCACACGGGCAGCTGTAGGCGAGTGGCTTAGCCTTGATGTTTGGGGTTTTAGGTTTCCCCTTCATCCAAGCTGAGGTTTCATCCGATACTTCTCCCACTCCCCTTTCAAACACGTCCAGGCCCGGCGCGGCCAAGCAACACGCCGGGGAGATAAGGGTGGGGGCGGGCGGTGGTGGTGGTGTTGGAGGGGGGGCACGGCTGACGTAGCTGGGATGGGCTCTGACGGGATATGAACGCAATCAGTCCCTAATCTGCACTCGTACTGACTTGGAGACGAGGAGGGAGAGACGGGCCAAACCAGGGAGAACATGATTAATGCCTTACTTCAGGTTTTGTGTGTGAGCGAGAGAAAGAGAGAGCGAGTGAGAGAGAAAGAGAACTTGACTTATGCCTTACTTCAGGTTGTGTGTGTGAGAGAGACAGAGACACAGAGAGAGAGAGAGAGAGACAAAGAGAGACAGAGACACAGAGAGAGAAAGAGAGCAGAGAGGGAGGGAGAGAGCGCTTGATTGATGTGTCACTTTAGGTTTTGAGGGAGACAGAAAGATGAGCATAAATTTAACCTGGTTTAAGGGCAACACAAACCTGCAACTTGTAGACATCTTGTGACATCTTTCATCAGCGCGAGGCAGACTAAAATACTCCTCACAACGCTCACTGTCAGATTTATTAGCTTTCTCCAGAGATGCGATCTTGTTTTTGTAGCAGTGCATCCATTCTACCCTTCAAAACACCCCAGTATTTTGATTTTTTATTTTTGTTTGGGATGTGATGTAGGGTGGGCTGGGGGTGGGGGGTGTTACATGAAATCCCAAAAAGAGAAAAACAGAACCATAAACAGGGTGACTGGGAAGTCTAACTTTGGGCCTGATTGTTGTTTTTCTGCGTTACAGGGAAAACAAATGAGGACTGGCTCTCAAGAGAAGAGGAGAGGAGGGAGAAAAGGGCCTTTCTCTGCAGGGGTGCAATAGGCTCTGTTTAGCAGGGAGAATCACACAAGCACAAGCTCTGATCCATTCTGACTCACACACTAAATTTTCTTTAATCTGACTGGAGGGATCTGAAAAGCCTTCAAACATTGGTTATACAAAACCATTCGCATTCCCAAACATTTTCATTTCTTTCGAAATCCATCACTTCATAACACATCAGCTGGGCCAGAATGAGACAGGCAGGGGCCTGTAGGATTACCTGATTCTCAGTCTGTCTTTGACATTCATTTTCAAACTCAAATTTTCCAAGAGGTTCCAAACCACTTCACTGACAAAAAGCTAAAAATAAATCTCTCAAAACTAAAGGTTTTACATTTGGAATTAACAAAAGGGAATGTTAATAGCCAGTGGGAAAGATTCTTCCCTTTCTGATGTGAAATAATTTCATTTCTCTAAGCCATAGTTAATATGTGTTTTAGATTGAAAAGTAAGTGAATTATATCTTGGGTGTTGAGATTTTACATTGTTTAAAAGCCATAGTCAATGCTTAGAACTGTCAATACTTACAGTAATACCTCCAGATTACAGTCATTTCAGGAATTCAAGACGCTTTGCTTTTAAGGTGTTGGGGCATTGTTATAAATATTACATTGAAAATAAACTTTATCACCACCAAGTATCTGAACATTACAAGAAGTCAATTATTACAGGCAACACAGGAGAAGCAGCTTTATTTTGACTGGCGTGTGGATAACAGAAAGCACATGTTGCATACGTGCCACGCTATGCCCTGCCCAGGCGTGTACATTTTGCCTGATCACAAGCAGACAACAACTTGTCCAACATCATTCCCAGTCTCTTTCAAAAGACGGGAGGGAAGCGTGGATCAAGGTTCTTTGGCCAACACGGGCAACAGGTGTCACAGTGCGTTACTGAAGAGCACATACGTCAAGCTTGTGTGCACGCACGCATGCACACACACACTTCACTGCACTTTCGAAGATCTGTACCTTTTCTGCTCAGATGTTTCATACCAGTACACTTGTGTGTTCACACACACTCGCGAACACATGAACACACACACACACACACACACACGAACAAACGCGTGTGTACACACACACGAATGAAAACACACACATGAACACACACACACATACATACACCCACACCCACCCAATGGCAGCTGCTGCCATCAGTGACTTATGAGCAGGTCTGTCCAAGACAAGCTGGCGGATTGGAACCGGATCAGTCTGCATCTCGAGGGGAACAGTGTGTGCAGCGAGATCGCTCCAGACCGTCTGGGCTGGCTGTCGACACCCCTCTTCTTTAATGTCGGATCAAGAGAAGCTCGAAGCCATTACTCTCCCCACTCCGTGCCTAACCGCTTGCACATGTCTCCTACCCGGCCCGTTCACATGTCACTTGTTCCACTCAGAGACACGGGGAGCGGTGGCCCAGCCTCGTCCCCCCCCCCCCCCCCTGCCCACCCCCGTCCTCCCCAAAACCACGGCGCGGTGACAATATCTGCGCATACAGTGACATGCAGTAAAACTCAAGTTAAATGGAATCATCGTCCTGGGCCCGTTTTTTTTACATCCCGCTATGGAAGTCCGACGATGATGATGATTGCTTAAATTATCAGGGAAATAAAAAAATAAATAAATAAAAAACTAATTTTCACCACTATGCCCGTTTCATGCTGAAATTTATTTTTAGTAGTTCACATAAGCCCTCTAGTTTCCATACACATACAATGTCCTTTTTCCCTCCCCACAACTATTAACAAAATGAAAATGTTGAATACGCACATCATTGGGTGGGTATTTATTTCACACATTAAGTCAGTCTTCGTCACTTGGGGATTTGATATTACATCGTGTACAAACCACCATTTTTTTTTCAAACTATTTTTCTCTGCACAGTCAACAAAGTCACTATGGATACTGTCTGCATCAGACTTTGAGGTTATAGCAGAAAAAAAAAGATGCCAGTGAGCACATATGATTAGTAGACAAAAGAAAAGTAGGCCTAATAGTTGTCATGGTGGCTTATAAGTTTGCTAAATCATCATTTCATTCCATGTGATGAATAAATTTAACTGACAGAAAGGCTTACGAATTCACTGTTTCCACTAAATGTCAATGTTGGCGTTCCCTTACATTTGGTGTCTCTGTGTGTTTTCCAAATCCCACTGTGACCGTCCGTTAAACCTCATAAGCTTTGACAATTAATTGGAATACAAATGTCTGACTGAAAAAGCAGATGCCGTTTACCTATTCTCAACAGCCACAGCCCGTCCCAATTAACATGAGTGAGTTTGGCAGTCCTGAATTCAGACGTGATCTGAATCACTGCTTTCAGAAGAGCAGAGCGACTGCAGCGAAACATCTCCACCTAGTGGTCCTTTGGCTGAACTGTGTCAGGTCAAAAATCTAGGAGCTGTGAGGGAGAAAATGATAAAGCATTAGACAGGTTCATTTGGAACCACATTTAGGACAGCTGGCCTCAAACACAACACGCATTAAGGAATAGTATTATGATGTGCCTCTCACAATTTTAAATCATAGAAATATTAAATGTTTCCCTGGTAAACAAAACGTATGGTGCAAATGATGACACACAAGACATTTTTTTTTTGTCAATGGGTCATTCCATGTGAAATCAACAAATGGCCGCCAGTCACCCTCTCCAAAAAATCTGAAAAAAAAAAAAAAAAAAAAAAACACAGCTGTTTGTACATCCAACCCATGTATAAATCTTAAATGTTAAGTCTGTATCACTAATAGCTCCAAAACTACAGCCCTTTGAAATTTCAATTTTCAATTTGAAATGGCTATAGATTCAATATGTGAAATGACACCACCACTTTTGAGGGCTTCTCGTTCAAAAAGTATGGGACACAAATTTATCAGATTATTTTTCCCAGTCATATACGGATTGTAATGTCATGCCTATGCATTAACCTTTGTTGATAATGTTTTCATATGGTCAGTGTATTTTCTTAAGTGGTGGTGTCATTTTACATATTGAATCTATAGCCATTTTCACAGCTTTGGAGAGGAAGAATTACACAAGATACATCTGATCTGATTCTACAGGAAAATGCATTTCTTTTCACATAGTTACACTAATGTGTGTAGAATACTAAAAAAGCCAGCAATGTCGGAAGTTGAGCAAAAGGCTCGTTCACCAGAATTCCCAAAATGACCTGAAATGTCAAAGGGCTGTAGTTTTGGAGCTATTAGTGATACAGACTTAATATTTAAGATTTATACATAGGTTGGATGTACAAACAGCTGTGATTTTTTTCAGATTTTTTGGAGAGGGTGACTGGCGGCCATTTGTTGATTTGACACGCAATGACCCCAATGTCTTTTGCTTGAGATGAAGTTGTCTATAAAGAAATGTCTTGCTTTGATGACCACATTTCCAGCACATTTCCAAATAAAGTGCCAGTCATTTTAGGTATTACATTACACTTCGCTTACACTTGTAAGTCGCTTTGGATAAAATATAGGACACAAAAAGTAAAATCAAACACACAGTCTTGTAAAAATAAAACACCCAACTCACCAACTGAGGCAGGATTTTCTCAAAGTGCTCAACCTCCACCTGCTCACTGTCCTCTGCTGTGGCCTGCTTCATAGCTCGTCGAGAAGCCTCTGTGCAACACCACAGGCAGGGTGCATACAAGATTAGTATGTGCAACATCACAGGCAGGGTGCATACAAGATCAGTATGTACAAGTATAAATCACAAGGTCCACATAGCAAAGTTGGTGTGGTCCAGAGCAGGCCTGCATGTTCCTCTTAAGCCTCGTTCACACCACATTGCGCGTGAGTGGTGTGGGATGGAAGCTGTGCCCATAAGCAGCTCTTTCACATGTGTGTACTATGTGTGTGTTCAAACCAGGCAGGTCTGTGGCATGGTGCGCCCTGGTTCGGAAAGTTCGGGAGTAGGGAAGAGAAAGGTGGAAAAGTACAGGTGCCAAGGCAAAAAAGAAAAAAAAAAAAACATGTGAAACAGCCAAAACATCTGGTATGACGAGGTCAATATTAAATCATTTTCCAGCTTTTGTTTCATGCAATTGCCAGGCAAGTGGCATATTTTTCACACAGTTGGGCAACTGTTGAGGTATCTTTGTAAAAACAAAGGATATTGACAGCACAATTGACATGAAATGTATAGTTTTGCTATAGAATTTCATGGGATTTTGGCTGAAAGCGCCCATGTTGCTTGCATCCTGCGCAAAAAAAACAGACTTGATTTCTATTTGCCAGTTGCAGTGCGGTGCCTGCGTGGTCGAGCCGCTTTAACACGCGCGTGGACCACGTGCAGTGTGCATGGTCTAATCTGTTAACGTGCATTCTAAGAGAAAACACACGCACACTATATTTATACCAACTGCCCAGGGTCCCAATAGCAGTAGGGGCCCTAGCAAACCAGATGCCTGAGACATCTCAGGCCAGATGCCTGACACATCCGAAGCCAAACTGGAAAACATGGCATCCAAGGCTTCAGACAGACACAGAAAGGAAAACTACAAATAATCAGACAGAGCCTGCATAAAACGTGCAAAATAAGCTACATATGCAGGACAGCCTCCACACCTTGCTGGAGAGAGTGACAGGCCAAAGATGCGTGTTTAGAATGTCACAAACGATGTCATTACATTATATGGACAAAAGTACTTGGAGCCCTCACAATTACATGCATAAGCGTTTGTAAGGACACACTATTCAAATACATAATGTACCTTAATTAAGTGGAGTTTCCACTCTCACCTTGGAAAGCTTTTCCCAAGATTTTGGAGTGTTTTCATGGAGTTTTGTGCCCATTAATTCTGTAGGGCATGTCTAAGGTCAAACACTGATATTGGACAAGAAGGCCTGGCTCACAATCTCAATTCCACTTAATCCAAAAGGTGCTTTACGGGAAGCCCCATCAAACTGACAATTATATGATTAAGTCATAAACTTTATGCAACGGATAATTTTATGTACTTGTTTTGTGCACTGGGACACAGTCATGTTCCAATAAAAATGGGTCCCACCTAAACTGATTTTAGAGAATTTGTGCAAGGCCACTTATCTCCAGTAAAAGGCGATTTTTATGCTTCAGCATACCAAGACATTTTGGACAGTGGTATGCTTCCAAATTACTGACCGTTTTGGTTAGACCCTTTCCTATCCCCTGTATTCATCTTTCTGAATGAAAAAGACTACATCACTGATGCCTTGCCTTGTTGCCCACATTTCGCTAGCGCAGCTTCTCATTCCCAAGTTAGTCATGTTGAGAACCATCTGGAGTACCAAGTGTACGTAACTTAATCAAATGATGTGAGGAACATACACCAACTTCGAATCAGCACTTGTCATCACATAACAGTTGTAAATCATAGGCAGGTATGAAAACATTTGAATCCACTCACCTTCAACAAAGACTTTTAAGATCTCGCCGGTCAAGATGGTGGCATCGCTACTCACTGGTGGAGAAAAATTGTATTACTTGTCTCTTCTTCAAATAGCCGTCACCGTCATCTAATAAGGCCAATATATGTGTCTTACCTTTAGTTTTGTTATCTTTAAACGACTTTTGCAAAAGTTTAGCAATCGTTTCCTGAAAGAAATGACAGCGTTATGACAGTTGACTTGCTAGATCTCGAACACTCCCTGTTCATTGATAAAGCTTCTTCGTGTCAGTCACCACGAAGAACCTTACAAAGACTATTAAAGTCTATCTTAGTTTTTAAAGCATGTTAAGCTCTGCTACAGCACACACTAGCTTACCTTTTTGAACTCAAATTCAACTTGATTTGCCATACTGAAACCAGAAAGACTATGCCGAATAGTCCTTGTCCATTAAAAACGAGCTTTCAACTAGCAAACAGTGTTTGTTTGCTTCCAGGTTTCCGCGAGCGCGCCGTTTATCTGATTGGTTGTTGAGGTTCTTCTTCTTTACATGTTAGCTCGAGGGATATGACATTAGGCTCATACCGCCATCTACTGAAACACACAATTTACTCCTACTACGGGTCCACAATGGAACCCATGATATGTTATATGTTCAAAACTGGATTTTCAGTTCTTGTGTTTTTAAAGACAAAGAACAGGAAAGCCCAGTGGCGGCTGGCCCATAGGGGGCGATTGGGCGCCGCCCTCCCAAAGAGGAGAGGAAAAATATAAAATGTATAATACTAAAAATAAATGTTTTTTTGTAATCAATGTCGGTTTTAATTATTTGTGTGTCTCTACATGTAATCTGAATTATTCAAACAACATTTCCACTAAATGACTCTTATTCAACAGTGAATTTCCACCGACATAGTTGTACTGTTTCCGTTCTTGGGGCGATTTTTCTAGCGCCCCTGAAGTGTAGCGAAATAGCCAATCCTGTGTGGTTGCTAGGGAAAGATTTTACAAATATTATTCCTATCAGCCTATCAGCATCGCCGAATAAAATGGTCTTGGGGCGCTAGAAAAATCGCCCCTAGGACATGGTGATTGGCTAAACGTAACGTCTTACGTCAGTTAACGTTAGATCAACCTTAGATCAGTTACAGACTGAGAGACGATGGTGGCGATGACGACGACTGAGCAGCTTCCACCAAATTCGGTGAGACCTTTGTTAAACTACCCTTTTCCAAGAAGCACTATGGCCGAAAAAGTCCATGCTAAGGAGCTGGGACCCGACAGGCCCGAAATAAACATCACCCAGACAACTAAAGAAAAAGATAAATCCTACAATAGGACTTTTAGCAGGAGTTGGTTCGAATGAAAATCGTGGCTAACAGGCTGTGGGATAGCCAAAGCACTTTTCTGTTTCCCCTGCATCCTGTTTAAAAGTGACAAGTGTGATTCGACGTGGACACAGTCTGTGCAAACCGGCTTAAAACACCTGTCCGAACGCATGAAGAAACATGAAGGATCAAGAATTCACATGGAAAACTGTGTCAAGCTAGCTATGGTCGGAGGGATTAGCATAGCAATGCAGCTAGATGATGGCCATCGAATTGCTGTAAGGGGGCACAACGAAGAGGTGGACAAAAACCGGCACATTTTATGTAAGATTATTGATTGTGTAAAGTTCTGTGTTGCTTTTGAACTCGCAATGAGGGGACAACTTATATAGTTTATCGTTGCCAAGGCAACGGAGTAGTTCATGGCCAGTGACGTCACATGTAAACAAGAATGAATGAATGAATGGGGGAGCCTAATGTAACGTAGTCGGAGGTGTTCTTGCTCATCGGATATTGACGGTGTGTTTTTATGAATTCAAGATGATAGAATATAACATTGGTGTTTCTTTTAGGCTTAATATAGCCGACGGTATTTATTGCTGTTACCATTAGCCTGGTTCAAGATGGTTTTGTAACAATTCTGCATCTCCTCTGCAGTTTGGACAGAGGAGATGCAAGGACTAAATCTGTTTTGTTTTTGTTATTGTTAGTTTAGTAACTGTAGTAAACACACATGCACAGTTAATCTGTATAAAAATTATATTGTATTTGCACTATATTTAAATTTGTGAAAAACGATTTGTATTTGCTGTCCAAAGCATAAATGGAGCCTAACTGGACTTAACCTGGAATTAAAGTATTATTGTGGAATTGTACTCATTTTCAGATTATTTATTTGTTATTTTGAGTGCTTACACTGGACTAGGCAGCCCCACCAATTTTTTTTTTCACCAGCCGCCACTGGGAAAGCCTAAAGTTGTCAGACATGAAGAGGTGCTATGGAACAACATCACCCTTAAGGTGAGGTAAGGAGACTGTTACCAAACATGTTAATTATGTTTTTGCTAATTTGCTGGTTGTATGCAGTGTTGATTTATGTGTCAATTTAGATGCCATTGCCTATATGTCTGTTATTGTGTGTTGTTAACATAGAAAATAAAGAACATTTGAGCTAGTGGGTGCAGCAGATTTTCTGAAAGTTTAGGTTTGAAAACTGCTGTTCTGGTATACCTACTGTATATCCCTGAGAAAAGTTAGCACCTTCCAAATTCTCCCTTTTTGTTTCACCACTGCAGGCAGACTAAAGAGCAGCCCTTATTCAGCTGGGTCTTCACTGGTCATTTTCTCTCCGCGCTATATTTGGGTCATTCAAATAGGACATGCTGAAACATTTCTTCTGGTGAACACCACAGACTTTCCCTTGAATCCCTTTCTCTAAACCATCCATTATGTACTATTAAGCAGTGACCAACTCGGCGGTTCTAGGCTGCATTAGGACCTAAGGCAAAAACCCACCACTTACGTTGAAAACTGCATTGCCACCACTGTAGATTGATGGTTGTCAGCATTCGAGGCCCTTTAGTGGTTGGCTGGTGTTGGCCCCAAACTGTGTTGGCCCCAAACTGTTGCCTGTTGGGTAGTTTTCCCATCACCACTTAATATTGCTTCTCCAGCTCCCTGCACCTAAGCCTCATTCCTTACTTTGTTTATGTTGTACGAGTTCAAGTTCAGTTTATTCATACAGCACATATTATATAACAGCTGTGGCTGACCAAAGTGCATAGGGGAGAGCCATGACGAATTAAACACTTTTTACTTAACGGTTATTTTCAAAGACAGTAAAGCAAATTAGATTTATTTTGCCATATGATCATCAACATACAAGTGCATTCTATTAGTTACTGGTGTAATTTAACACATCCGATAAGAAATCACGTTCATTTTTAACTTTGAACGCAAGGTGTCGTTTGTTACAATCGTCCCTCATTGTCGGCGCGAATGAAACACACAATGATTTTTGATCACAAAAAAACTACCAGTAGGTAATATTTTACTTACCGATGTCAAAAACAGTAGGGTCGTTCGGACTGGTGTAAACGTTTACATGCGGCTACATGCGTTTGCAGTCAGCGATGCATTGTGGGATGAAAATGTTGCATGATGGTTAGACTTTGTGTCAGACCTACCAGAAAGGCGTGGCGATGTCACAAAAACGTGACACGGTCATGTGACCTAAAAACCCACATGAGTTAAATGCATGTAGGCGCATGTAGACAAATTGTGCAAGCGCTTGCAGTTGCTTTCACGCGGCTACAATCGTCTAACTAACGCCTCCGTGGTGACGCAACTTTGCCCTGGTTGGTTTAAAGTTCATTGACATCTGGACACGTGTGTTGTGTAGCGCTCTGTCACGGAACTTCTCATGTTATATGTACGTTATTTTAGTCCAGTTTGAAGACATATCTTTTCTCTCTCTTTTTAGCTTGTTCTGGGGCGTGTATCTGATGCTGTCAAGCTCAATCTTTTATTTATTTATGTATTTGTTAATCTTGTTTTTATTTTATTGCTTTGTGTCAGTAGGCTATACCTATTAATGATCTTTGGGTTTTGGTTTTGCCGTGTTATTTTTCATCCTTGTGTTGTGCAGCACTTTGGGACATCTCTGTTGTTTTGTTTAAATGTGATATTAAAAAACGACTCGACTTGACTTGAAGTCTCAATGCACCCTACTACAACCGCCCGCCCCCTCCTTGTCCCCCACACACAACACATGACCTCTCCGTCATCTACTGCGAAGATCAGGTGGTGTAAACTGAAGACTTGTGTCCGACTTTTCATCCCACAATGCATCGCTGACTGCAAACGCATGTAGCCGCATGTAAACGTTTACACCAGTCCGAACGAGCCTAACGTTTGAGCACAGTAACATCACGACACAAGATTTCACGGGATTGTGAAGTCTTGCATGCTGAATGTGCTGATGACATATGATGTTTCAGATGTGTATTGTTTTTGAGGAAATAGCTGTGTTTCTCACGCCCCGTGTTTCATTCGTCACGGCTCTCCCCTAAATAACATAAAATAAGTAAATAAAATTTTAAACAATAATGGTAAAAATAAAAGAAAAAAGATTTTTAAATAACAAAATAAACATACAATCAGAGAAACATTTACATTTACAATTAATCACAATTATAAGCCAAAGAAAACAGGTATATTTTAAAAATTACATCTAAAACTATCAACAGTTGTACAACATTTTATATATTCAGGAAGATCATTGCAGACATCTGTCTGTCTTTATCCATTTCTTGCACATGAACTGATGTATGTCATTCTAAAGAAATTAACACAACCACAAATACTCCTCCTTGTCTCATAACAAATAGCAAATTAAATAGTGAGTGTTGGAATCTCCACCTCTTATGACAGGTAAAACTTTTTCTCAGGGTTATCTTATTGTTTTAGTTTTTTCTTTGCATACAGCCCTGTGCTACAGTAGCTTGTAGTGATAATTTAGTCTGATGTTTTGCTTACTGTACTAGACATGAATAGTAGCATGCACACATGTTGTTGTGTTTTAAGTAAATTTACACAAATTCACAGAAGCTGTGTGGCCAAATTTCATATTTACCAAAGGGATTTTAGCATACAACAGACACAACACAGTTTTCTTTTACTGGCAATGCAACCCTATACAAAAACATAGAACAACGCATATGCTCCGACAGTGAGCATTTAATTTAGTGTTTGCAACATAAGTCACCTTGAGCATGTATTTGGAGCTCTGGAGGTTGTAGTTAATTTTGCAGCAAAGTAATAAATGCAGTCTGGTCTGTGTTTGTAAAGAACACTGTAAGAGTTTTAAACATAATATGAAAAGGTCATTCAAACTAACTGTTAAAATTTAATTTGTACTACTTACAAATATAAAAAGTGTAGATTGTGATAACTGTGCATGTGCATTTAATCTCATATTGATCATTAGGATATACGTTTACGTGATTATGAATGCATATGGTTTTGCACATCTGTTTGTTGTGTAGCTATGCTTTGACATGTTTTAGTATAATTCCTAAGGCTTCATGTGGCCATGGTAAATTATTTTTTGACCAACTTTAAAGCATTCCCTCATTTTTCTTTTCCTTTCTAAAACACATGATGCAACTGGCATACCCTCACCGCAGAGCAAAATGTTTTAGATTGGTTACACACTATGTTTTGCACAACACTTCATAGGGGCATTCTAAGGTCGGATATATAAAAAAAGACTTCTATTTTACAGAAACTCCTGTAAAAACACACCAAATGTTAGAAGAGCCCCTGGTCACAGCTGCATAAGGCTTACATGTGATGATGATCAAGGTTCCAATTAATAAGTTACAGAGGAATTTTTGTAGTTTTGGTTTAAATGCTTTCTGATGTTTTTCATGAGTGCCTTTACTATTGTGTCAATCCCTTTAGGTCAGATATGAGGGGGAAACAAGACCTACATTTTGCAGCAGACCTGCAAACACTTATCAAATGTTTTTTTTATTATTACATTTTTAACTTTGCCATCCAGCTTTTCTCTGTGCACAAATCTAGCAGTAACCCTAGGCATTAAATCGAACCCCCACACAAATAAATGCCAAAACGAAGTCACAAGCTTTGACAACTTACAGATTTTCTTGAGATGTTACAGTACTTGTACAGCAATGGGTTAATCAGTGCTTTACATGGTTAATACCATATCACTGTGACTTAGATCTTAGCCTGCTGTGAGACATGACACATCAGACACATTGCTATCGGCCCCCTAGCTGTGCAATGCTTCTTTAGGCCTGTAGAGGGCGTATTGGCCAGTCCAATGACGGGTTGGCCCTGTAGTCTTTACTAGCACAACCGCTCCTCTGTCTCCACACACAGAGTTGCCCAAAGGCAGAAGCTTACAAAGCATCAACAAATGAGGTAACAATGTGTCTGAATGGGTCCTTTGCATAGGGCTTGAAGGAGGATAGCAGGAGAAATATATTGTACTAAAGGGAAGATGCATGTTGTGCTAAGTTTGATAAGAACCAGTGTCATGTAGATTCATGTGGAGAAGTCAATGAGATCTCTTCCCCCTGAGGATACACTGTAATACTGACTAACATGTGGCCATGAGTTTGCCAGATAAACTTTATAGCATCTTTTATGTGTGCTCTTAGTGTGCTTTGTAATTTCCTCTATGAATGTATTTGATTATGTATGTGTGGTGGGGTGGGGTGGGGAGGGTGAAAATGCAGACTTGTACATATGCACACTTACTATTCACACTGCACAGCACACTATGTCAAATATTTATGATGATTCACTACCTGCCCAGAGACTACAGGTGGAAAATAACATGTTTGCTGTAACAGGATACAACACATCTTTCCATAAAGTTAATGTTTTATGGTACACTGTCCCTGTCAAAATAAAATCAAATAACTCCGAACCAAAGATACAAAGCTAGGTGCATAAACTGCTGCTTTCTCAACCTGAGAATGACCTGAGCAGCAATGTACTTTAGTAAAGTGTGAACCAATGCCTACATAGGGCTCAGGGCGATTGTGTGGTTTTGTGCTCATGTATGTTGTTTTCATAGCACTTACATATTTTTCTTTCATGAAATACGTCCATGCTGAAGCACATGGGTGTTTTCTGTGTGCCTCTGTGTCAGGGCATAAAGTTGTTTGTAGTGTTGCTTTATGGATGTTGAAAAGCATTTTAGGCTTTTCTCTTCCTCATATGGAAGATATTAGAGGAGAGTGTGAAAGATTATTTTTGACTCCTTTTGGCTCTCTCTCTCTCTCTCTCTCTCTCTCTCTCTCTCTCTCTCTCTCTCTCTCTCTCTCTCTCTTTCTGTGTGTGTGCGTGTGTGGTTTAGTGGTTGTGTGTTAATAAAATTGCCAGCTGCCAATGATGCCCCCCTGACACTTCTTGCAGATTTAGTGGGGAGTAAAAATCCTGGAATACGTTGTTAAAGTATAAAATACCACACACACGCACACACACACACACACACGCACACACACTTGCCTAAAATGTGCCGTGGGTGATATTTGGGGCTGCGTGTGTGAATGGGGCGATTGAGGAGTCTGGAACCCCATGGACCTCTCCGGAAACCAGCCACCAGATGTGAACGGGAGAGGGGAGGGAGAGGAGGATAGGGGAGGAGAGGGGAGAGGGAGAGGAGAGGGAGAGGAGGAGAGTGGGGAAAGAGAGGAGAGGAGAGGAGAGGGGAGGAGAGAAGAGTGGAGAGGAGAGAGGAGAAAAGGAGAGGAGAGGGGAGGAGGAGAGGAGAGGAGAGGGGAGACAAGGAAAAGGAGAGGAGAGGAGAGGAGAGGAGAGAAGAGAAGATAGCAGGAGGGTGGTGCTAGGCAGCTGGGTGCTGGGAAGAGTCTGAGCCCCCGCCCCCCCCCCCCCCACTTGCTCTCTCTCGCTCTCGCTCTCTCTCTCTCTCTCTCTCTGTCTGTTCTCTGTCTGTCTGTACCTGCATACTCTCACTTACCTGACTCTGTTTGGTTTGTTTGACAGCTTGTGTAATAGACTAGGTGTGAGTTTACACTGTCACTCCTGTTGCTTATACTTGCAGTACAAAACCTCACAAGCACAGGTCAGATTGCCAGCTCTAGAGAGTACACGTCCAGTTATTTTTTTTCAGCCATTTATAGCATGAGCTGATTCAAATGGACCCAGTTCTTCACCCTAGTGCATAAGCAAATTGAGGACTTCTCCTGAGTGGTCAAGTGTATAGATTTTAATACATGACAAGAATTGTGCTCTTGGAAGATGGTCGTTCTCACTCCTGTTCACATGGTGCTAAGATAAAAGTCTCTCTTAGCAGGTGTATGAAAACAAGTGGCCAAGTTGTGAGAGAAGGGGGTTCGACACACTGCATGACTACAAGACAAAAGTCTTTCCAAATATAATATATTCATTGGCAAAAACTAGGTAAAAAGAGCAGACGTAATTGAGAAAAGTGGCCAGGCTGAAACGTCTGCCCTTTTTACCTAGATTCGGTCAATAAATCTAAAAAAGTTAGTAACACTTTATTTTACAAGTACTTTTTTTAGTGTATCTACCTATAACAACATGTACATACCTAACACTAACCCTAACTCTAACCCTATGGTACAGTGCAAGTACATAATGTTACATATTACACAGTTACAGTTGTTACACTGTACCTCACTGATGTAACAGGGATAGTAAAATATAGTATAACCCCAAGGTCTTTTTGCAAAAGTCATTGTCTTCTGGTCATGCAGCATGGCAAACTATCTTCTATTTTCCATGTACATTATATTATATTGCATTTAGAAACTAACTGCCAATTGGGTACAGGGACAGTCCCTCTAGAGCAGCGTGGGGTTAGATGCCTTCATCAAGGGGCACTTCAGCCATGGATGAGGGTACAGGAGAGCACTAGTTATTCAAACCCCCCCCCACCAACCCACATTTTTTTCTTTTTTCTACAGGTACGATAACCGAACCTGTGGCCCTCCGATTCCAAGACCAGCTCCTAACCCTTAGGCCAGCGTCTAGTTGGGAAAGATGTTGCATACCTGCACACCTCCTTTTTGAGATGGCGCATGTCTGTGGCCATACAGGTGCAGGTGATGTCTGCCTATAATGTGTCTTCTTGCTTGGTGTGTGTACCCCTTTGGAAGTGTTTGCAACCTGTTGTGCTCTGCTGTACTGTCCAAGCATAGACATTGAATGGCGGTGCCAATGAACTTCTGATTGTTCCAGTCTCATAGCCTTGTCATCCATTCTGCTGTAATACAGGCACTGTTGTAGTGTTAAGTTTGAAGCAGTGCCCTGTCTCAGGATTACACGGTGTTGTACTACTTCACATCCAGTCTCGATGAAAGTGGAATCACTTGAAGTAAAACAACTATGGGGTTACCGTATCAGTGCTTCATGGGTTGTAGTATGGAGCATGGAGTCCTGTAGGGTTGAAGTATATGAGTCCCGTAGGGTTGTAGTATGAGTCCTTTAGGATTGCAGTATGAGTCCTCTATGGTTGCAGTATGAGTCCTGTAGGGTTGCAGTATGAGTCCTGTAGGGTTGCAGTATGAGTCCTCTAGGGTTGTAGTACGAGTTCTATAGGGTTGCAATATGAGTCCTATAGGGTTGTAGTATGACTCCTATAGGGTTGCAATATGAACCTTGTAGGGATGCAGTATGAGTCCTAAATGGTTGCAGTATGAGTCTTATTGGGTTGCCGTATGAGTCACTGGGGCAGTGGTGGCCTGGTGGTTAAGGTAACAGACTTGTGACCACAGGATTGCAGCTTCGAATCCACCAACTGCCAGTAGTGCCACTGAGGTACCCTGAGCATGGGACTGCTCCCTGGGTGCCATTGTCATAGCTGTTCCCTGCTTATGTGTGCGATGGGTTAAACGCAGCATTTGTTGTGTACATTGCATGGTGTGGTGTGCTGTCTAATCACAGTGACAAATGGGGGCTGTTTGTATGAGTCCTACATGGTTGTAGTATATGAGTACTACACAGGTTGGAGTATGAGCCCTACACAGGTTGCAGTATGAAACGGGGTTGCATGGTTGATGTTTATTGTTCCAAAAATGACAATAACTAATTTTCGACCCAAAATGGAAGTTACAGTTTTTTGCCTTTGCACGACAGTATAGGCAGGAGTTTAAATAAGGATGGAGCCCTCTGCCTCCTCACCTGGGCAATACAGCCAGCCAGAGCTGAGCTCCCTCTGCTACAGTATTTATAGTGATACACTGTGAGTAAAGGAGGACTCCACCTCCTTACAAGTATGAGTCCTACATGGGTGGCAGTTATGAGTCCTACATAGGTTGCACTATGAGTCCTATTGCAGTATGAGTCCTATTGCAGTATGACTCCTACATAGGTTTGTAGTATGAGTTCTTCATAGGTTGCAGTATGACTCCTACACGGGTTGCAGTATTATACCGACACGGGTTGCCCTTTTCTGAAGCGAGGCTGCTGCTGGCTTTCCCCCCGTGAGCAGTTCCACAAGCGCCTATTCTGGCCCTCCAGTCCAGATGTATTTAATGACACAGTGAAAGTGTTTCACAGTGAGCGCATTGACTGTTCCTTAGCCGGCTACAGGTGCAGGGCCTCTCTGGAGGCCGCGGGGCCTTTGATGTGGCTAACCTGACTTGGCAGAAATGAGGAGGCCAGCAGGAGCGCTGAAGTATGTGAGTGTGTGTGTGTGTGAGAAAGCGTAAGTGTGTGTGTGTGTGCATGTATGTGTGTGAGTGAGTGAGTGTGTGTGAGTGTGTTCATGTGAGTGTGTGGGAGAGTATGTGCGTGTGTGTGAGTGTGTGCATGTGTGTGTGTGCGCGAGTGTGAGTGTGTGTGTGAGTGTATGTGTGTGCACTTGTGTGCATATGTGAGTGTGTGTGTGTGTGTGTGAGTGTGTGTGTGCCTGTACTTGTGTGCATGTTTGTTTAGGGGGAAGCAGGACCACAGACCTCTTTGCTTTCCACATGAAAGAACTGTTGAGCAGTTCTCAGCCCACACACACACACATACACACACTTACCGATACACACACACATACATCATAACTTTTTTTGAAAGTGTGTGTGTGTGTGTTCTATTCAGCAAAAAACATGACAAGAATGAGGAATTTAAAACTGTTTCTGTTTCTCATAAACTATAGATTAACCTACAAGAAGAGATTAAATGAACAAGAGAATCTGTGTGTGTATGTGTGTGTGTATATGTGTGTATGTTTTTATAAGTATTGCCCCAGAGTCTCTTTGTGTTCTGGAGTCTGTGTGTGTGTGTGTGTGTGTGTGTGTGTGTGTGTGTGTGTGTGTGTGTGTGTGTGTGTGTGAGAGAGAGAGAGAGAGTGGGGCTGAATTTGCAAAAGCACTAGACTATGTGTGACTGTATGGCGTATTGTAGCTATTAAAGGCAGTAAGAAAGGAGCCTTTGTCATGAAGACAGTCTAAACCAACTCACATGGCCCATCCAGATCCAAACAGCCCAACACATTCCCTCTGTCTTTCCCAGTCACTCTAACACACACACACACACACACACACAAATGCACACACATGCGCACGCACACACACACACACACACACACACATGCAATCGCACACGCACGCACGCACACGCACAGACACACACACACACACACACACACACACACACACAAAGACACAAATGCACACACACACACATACACGCGCGCACACACATGCACACACGCGTGCACGCATAGACACACACACATATGCAGTACAGACATACACACATGCACAGACACACACACACACACAGACATACACACATGCACACACACACACACACACATGCAGGTACACACTAGGGTATTTCTTGACTGCTGAAAGCATGGAGAAAGGGGCTCATCTGGAAAAGAGGCGAGTCAGTCAGTCAGTCGCACTCATGTATTCACGTCTCGTGTTGCTTGGTGTCCTGCGGTCTCCCCATCTCTGCAAATGGAAACCGGCGACGCTGACCACACACTGAACATACTCTGACCACACGCTGCTCTGCCCTCCATGGTTGTGGTCAGTCACTACCGCCCATTCATCCTGACCTGAACAAAGAGCGCTTTCTTATGCGCTTTTCCTCCTCTCTATCTCTCTCTCCTCTCCTCTCCTCTCCTCTCTTCTCCCCCTCCCTCCCTCTCCCTCTCTCTCTCTCTCTCGCTTTTCCTGTCTCTCTCAGTACACATACTGTCTTTCTCCTTGTCATTCTTCCTCTGCCATACTCTCCTCCATCTCTCTCTCTCTCTTTCTCTCTCTCTCTCTCTCCGCTCTGGGTCTTGCTGGTCCTCTCCTTGTGGAGAGCGTTGAGCTCTGAGCCTCCATTGTCTTTGAACGTTTCATGTTGTCTCTGTTCACATTAACTCTGTCGCCGGCAAACAAACAGAGCTTTGGAAAGATAGCCAGATCTCTGTTCCTGGGAAACCCAAGCACATGTTTATACTTTCCTTCGCTGAAAGAGACTATTTGTGGTTTGTTTCCGTTGTAGCCCCCCCTCCTCCTCTTTCCCTTTTCCCTCCCCTCTCTCATTCTTCTGTCCCTCGTTCATTCGTTTTCTCTCCTTCCCTCTCTCTCTCTCTCTCTCTCTTTCCTCTCTCTCTCTGCACAGCACTCGCTTTTCCCTTGCTCTGTCTTTCTCTCGCTTGTCTTTGATGGTGGGCGATAACATTGACTTTATGTCTGGCAAACACTCAAAAACAAACACAGGCCTTTTGGATTGTGTGTTATGGTGGAGAGCATGCTGGTGTGAGCATTGTTCTGCGCCACATGGCTGGATTCTATCAGTCTCGGGACACATGTAAGCCAGGGACGTGGCTTTATGGAGAGAACACCAGTAATGTCATTATTTCTGTCACATACCTCCCCCATTACAACACTGCGCATGCACACACACACACACGCACACACACACACACACACACACACACACACACACACACACACACACACACACACACACACATACACACACACACATGTGCCTGCAAACAAGGGCTGAGAGGAAAAACGGGCCTTCTTGCCACTCACACTGAAATAATCATGAAACGACTCAATTAGTAAGATAAACACACACTCACGGATTACTTTCTAAGGTGCTGACATTGTCTGTCAAAATCTGACAACTGTAAAAAAAAAAAGAGAGATGTGGCAGGAGGGTGAGGAGAGGGGAGAAGGAGTGGGTCAAGAGAGGGGGAGCCAGAGAGAGAGAGAGGGGAGAAGAGTGGAAGGCAAGAGTGAGAGGGGGAAAGGAGGAGAAAAGTGGTTGAGGACAGTGAGGAGGAGAGTCAGGCTGGGGTGTGTGTGTGTGTGTGGGGGAGCCCCCACATGGAGACAAGCATCGGGGCGCAAGGGGGGCAGAGAGGGAGGAGGGTGCAGACAGAGGGGAGGGTGAGAAAGGAAAAGAAAGAGAGAGAGAAAGAGAGAGAGAGAGAGAAAGGAAGAAAGAAAGGGGGGGAAGGAGAGAGGGGGGCTGGGAGAGGAGGGCAGCGAAGGGATACTGGGAGGGGGTCAGTGGGCAGAGAGCAAGAAAGAGGCTCTTTCAGGGCCCACTCTGCCCTTCTGCAGCACCACACAATGTGCCCTTTGAGACCGCAGAAGAATAACATGGAGATTTCAAGTTTTCTCATCCACTGAAAGCTGGGTGCCTCTGCTGGATGGACCCTCTCGCTCTCCCTCCCTCCCCCTCCCTCCCCACCCCTCTCTCCCTCCCTCCCTCCCCCTCCCTCTCAGCAGCTGTTGGGGTCTGCCCAGCCCCATGTTGTCAGACAACTGTGGGCTGGGAGCAGGAGAGTGTGGGCTCCATGCGGGAATGCTCGGTCTGGGGAGCACAAAGGGCCTGATTCATCCGCGTCCGTCTGCCGCGGTCCAGCCTGCCTGCTGAAGAGGCTGACTGTCATATGTGTGCACTCTTCCTCCTCCTCCTCCTCCTCCTCCTTCTTCTTCTTCTTCTTCTCCTCCTCCTCCTCCGACTCTGGCTCCCAACCTTTCCTTTACGTGTATTCTCTCTCCAGCTCTGACCTCCTTGTTGTGGTATTCTTGTTTTCATTAGACTATTCCAATTCAAACATGTTTGCTTATGATTTATGATTTCATTTCACACCAATCTGCACTTCATGTTGTATTAATATTTCTTTCCATTAACAAAGTTCATGTGACTAGGTAACCATCCCTTTAAACATATTTCTTTAAATGTTTTTAATACTGACATTCTTATATCCTCATGAGACAAACAGACGTTGTGTTTGTATGCATAAGCTTTGTGTTAGCATGTGAGTGTGTATGTCTTTGTGTGTGTGTGTGTGTGTGTGTGTGTGTGTGTGTGTGTGTGTGTGTGTGTGTGTGTGTGTGTGCACCCATATGTGTATTTCCCTTCAGGTCCTGAGAGCAGGAGCAGCATTCCAGAACAGATTCCCATCCGCGCTGTTCTCACACACACACACACACACACACAGCAGACTGCCGTGCTCTGAACATGGCCCGTCTGGAACAGAGATGCTTTTGTGTGCGGGGCTGAACATGGCCGTGAGATGCAGAAAGAGAGAGGCAGCGAGGCAGCCTGACAAACATCCCATAATAGTTCCGCTCCTGAATACGCGTGTGTGAGGTGATCCTAAGCAACACGCCACATCCCATAATAGACCCAGGGCTGCCCCTGACAGCTCTCTCCAGGCAGAGTCCTGAGGGGCCTGACAGTGCTTGAATGGGGCTACGCCACTTTGGCCATCAGCGTAATTGTACCGGCTACTCCCGTCCCGGCCTTTCAAAGGGCTCAATTAGACTAATGACACTCTGGGTGACGTTCTGGGCTATTTTAGGGGTCAACATTTGTGCCAAAGGTCAATTAAGAAAATGGCAAATGCGTGTTATTAACGCCCCCAAATGTTCTTTAGTGAAAATATCACTCTGCGAAAGTCTGAAGAGGCACACACAGACACACACAGACAAACATTTCACCCTTTTTTTTACCACAGCTGAAAGTCCTCTCTGTTGCTCTGGCTCTTTCAGTCAATTATGGCAGGGTCAGATCATATGACTTTTTTTTTGTCTTTCACGATTGTCGCCACAATGTGTGATGATGTCCAGAGGTGTCAATCCCGGGTTCAGAAAGTAAAAACCCTGCTACGTTTTCCTTCTAACACAGGTGACTTCTCTGAGTAGCTGATCTACCTGTCTTAAGTGCTCATAACAGTCAGCTGATTCAGAGCTGGTTTTAATCAAATTTGTAGCAGGGTTTTTACTTTCTGAACCCGTGATTGACACCTCTAACGATGTCACACTGTAAGATCTTAAAACCACTAATTCTCTGCATGTCTTGGTTGGGAGACTGGCCACAATACAAGACAATGATTCCTTACTGTATAGTTTATCTTGACTGCAATTGACAGGACTCCCAATATTAACAACGGACACTTCATACAATACCCAACAAAATTGTACCATGCTAGTGTTTTGTGGGGATGTCATAGAACATCTAAAAAAAGGCAGGTCGTTAAAAATGTCACATTGTAAGACTCACTCACGTTCGATGTTATGCCCAACCTTTCAGAATCAGATATGATGCTGGAAATGTGTTGGTGACAAATTTGGGGTAAAATCAGGTCGATATCGTATAATGTGATCCAGCCATCATATGTTGGATAAATTCCCCATGTGTAACGGATGCCAGCTAGCCTAGGTCAATGATGGAGTGTTAGCACCATCCCAATTACGTCTGACATCGTAAGAGACATGCTAGTCAATAGACTGAGAGCCTGGTCAGATGAGCCTTTTTAGTCAAATGGCTACCATTGATGACGGAAACGTCATAAAGTTAGTAAATCTTGTTTGCGGAATGGGCACTGTACAGGAGCTCTTATTTTCCTACTTAAGACCGCAGTCATCTTCAGCGCACCTGTCTTTCTCAGAGGTGTGCAAAAGCTAAATTTCTGTTTTGAAATTAATCGAATGGTTACCACCATTGATTCCAAATGCAGAAATGCTCTGGGGTCACAGCTTCCAGCTTGGGTCTAGACTGTGCAGTATGACATCGCTTACACATGCAACAGACCCTCTGTTCTCTGTTACATGATGCTATATGTTTGTTGCAATTGACCGCATGCAATTATGCATTTATGCATATGGTAAAATGGCATTGGTATGGTAAAAAAATGAAAAACTTATGAGTCAGTGAAACTTAGAAGAATGCAGAGATTAACTGAACCTTGTTTATTGACGCTAACATTACACCTGGTTTTAAAAAGCAAATGGAATCACTAGTGGACAGCTTTAACTACAAGCATAAATCACCACCACTACACATTGTGTTATTCAAACCACTTGTTTAGTTGGTCTGGCACACATCTGACTGCCTTCCATCTGCAGTGTAAACACTGTGTTCTGTTGCATCCCTGACACTGAGACTCGTACTGGATGTGATGCAGATGGCATTGGCATCTAATCAAAAGCAATCAGCATTGTGTCTGGCTGTGGGCTACACCCTGACAAAGGTGTACACCACAATATGTTGCAGCTGTCCATTTTTAAATACGATTACCCAAGACACAAATGTACTCAAGACATTCTTAGTAAAAAGACATTAACAGAACCTTTCCTAAAAGTTATTGGACACTAAGGTTCAGATCCTGATGGTAGGTTCAGCAGGTCAAAAACTCTTACAAAGTTTCCCCTCTGCTGCTTCTACTCATTGACAGATTTAGCAGTCACATCAGTCCACATCATTACTTACAGAATAAGTGTCTACTACTTGACTTGACATGACCAAGGTGGAGATCCTGGCTTCAGAAAGTACAAACAAAATTCAATAGAAACAAATCATTACACAAATAGATTAGATAATTAGTAAAAATCACATTTGGAAGGTGCACAGGCAACAAGAATTACATGCCAGAGGTTTTTTTACATCCTGGAGCCAACATCTCCTGCTCTGATGAGTTATAGCTGTTGTGTGTTTCCACAGGCGAGTGACAAGATCTTTTGTTGTCTGAATGTTTGTTTAGTGGGCGAGAGCTATTCACACGCAAGGATTCCTACCTGACACAGTGCCAGGCTCCTCTGGCTGTTAGCGACCGGCCTACCTCTTGCTTTCCCACCCACACCCATCTGGAAGCTGTTTAGTCTCCACCTCTCCAGGCATCCAGCGCTACAGTAAAAACCTCTACCTCTGAATCTGATCAGCGTACGACAAGACCCACCTGCGTATTGTTAGGTGCCTCTCCCTACCTACCCACCTCTCCCTACCTATCTCTTCCTACCTACCTCTCCTAACCTAGCTCTCCCTACCCACACAACTCTACTTACCTACCTACCTATCTCTGCCTACCCACCTACTTTTCCCTATCCACACACCTACCTACCACTCCCCATTTAGTCCTTCCTACCTACCTCTCCGTACCCACACACTTCTCCTTACCTACAGTACCTCTCTCTAACCACTCACCCACCCACCTACCTTTCCCCACCTATCTCATCCTACCCACCTCTCCCTAACCCCTCACTTACCCACCCACCTACCTCTCCCCAGCTAGCTCTCCCTACCTACCTCTCCCATGTCAGCTGAGGTCGCAGACATTGACTCAGCCCCGGAGTGGTCAGAGTGGTCAGCCCTATGTTCCCACATGCCCCGTGTTCCCACATTTCAGCCCTAAGTCCTCACAGTCCTGTGTTCCTACATTTCTGAGATTTTTCCCAAAATTAGGCCCTATGTTTCCACATCTCCAAGATCTTTCTCCAAATTAGGCCCTATGTTCCCCACATTTCTATGGCATTTTCAAAATGAGGTCTTCAGAATTAGGTCTACCCACCTACCTCTCCTTACCCACCTAGCTCTCCCTACCTAGCTGAGGTCCTGCATGTGTGAGCCGAGGTCCTGGACAAGTAAGTTGGTGTCCTGGGTGTGTAAGCTGAGGTCCTGGACGTTGACTCAGCCCCAGCCCCAGCTGCGGATGTGCTCATGGGTGCTGTGAATGGAGCTGGGCCCTCTCTGGTCTGCTCTGCTCTGCTCTACTCTGCTCAGCTGGTAGTGATTACCGCGGTGCAGCCGGGGGCAGAGGCAGATATGGATCTGAGCACAGCAGACACAAAGCCTCTTTCACAGCGTGAGGAGGACTCGACATGGGAGATGAGAGACGCAAGCTGGATCCACTCCTGCATTCTCTGGTGTGTGTGTGTGAGTCTGTGTGTGTGAGTCTGTGTGTGTATTTCTGTGTGTGTGTGTGTGTGTGTGTGTATATATTTGTGTATGCGTGTGTTTGTGTGTGTGTGTTTATGTTTGTGGCTTGTTCTGTTCAGTTCTGGCTTGGCATTTGGAACAGAAATGGCATGATGAGAGTTGCAACATTGGAGTTTGCCCATCACTGAGAGGAGAGTGGAAACAGATTTGAGTTCATCTGACCTGCTTTTGACAAGAATCTATTGATACATGATTGTCATGACAGTCATACATTGTCTATACACACACACACACACACACACACACACACACACACACACACACACACACACACACACACACACACAGAAAGAGGGAGAGAGAGAAAGAGACAGAGACAGAGACAGACAGAGATCCAGAGGGAAAGATTGACACATACAAAGTAGTTGTCAACCTCTTACACACATACACACACACACAAACAAATTGTTCACCTGCTAACCTGAGAATGGCTTCAGTAAATGAGTCAACAGGTGGACCCCCCCTCCCTTCCCATACACACACACACACACACACACACACACACACACACACAGTGAGAGAGAGAGAGAGAGAGAGAGAGAGAGAGAGAGAAAGGTTCCAGTGAATGAGTCAACAGGTGGACCCTACCCACATGTGCATGCACACACACACACACACACACACACACACACACACACACACACACACACACACAGAGTGGTTCCAGTGAATGAGTCAACAGGTGGACCCCAGTGCCAACGCTGCAGAGAACCATGACCTTTGGGCTGCCCCACATGACTCACCCTGCAACACCACACACACGCACGCACACACACACACATACATACTCACCCACATCCACACCCACACACACACATACTTACTTACCCACACCCACATCCACACACCTACACACACACGCACGCCATGCATGCTCACACACACACATACACATGCTCACTCATCGACACACACACACTTACCAACACACCTACACACACTTCGACAAGTTCACTGACACGTAGCACAGTCCTCAGGCAGCTCTTTAAGCAGAGCTTATCACCAGAGAACAATAGCAGTAAAACAGAGGGAGGGGGGGCGGGGGGGGAGGGAGGAGGGAGGAGGGAGGACTAGACTAGGGGAAAGAGATGGACATCAAGATTCTTTTTTTCGTGATTTCTGCTCTTAGTGGAATAGACAGAGGCCATTTACATGAACACACACCACAAGTTATTGCATACACACACACACACACACACACACACACACACACACACACACACACACACACACACACATACATGCATGCATGCACACACGCAGCCACACACACACACGCACACGCACACATCTATATATGCAATCATAAAATACACTGAAAACCAGACAGCCATCACAATTAGGACAGTGAACAGATTGATTGTGATTATGTGTTAGAATTAATTGCTGCTCATCATCGTTTAGTAATGAAATCATCATTGCATGCGTACGCTTTGACATGAAATAATGAAATACGGGGCCTCAATTGACCAGAAGATTAAGCCAAAAATTCCAGATGAAGTGTAATATTTTTTCTCTCTCCAGTCTGAGAGTCAGGGCATATTGTGGTCTCACAGCTCCGTCTGTATTCTGTCAACTGGATACTGAATTGAATTCATCTGTGTTTTGACATTTACTGCGTGGGGAAATGAGGTTTAAATCAACTTTACTGCCTCTTTGTCCCCCATGTCACACCACACGCTTTATCACAGGGGCCAAAATACAAAGCTCACATTTGGTTGGCTGGGTAAAAGTCCTCCCCTATTAAAAACTGTGTGTGTGTGGGCGTGTGTGTGTGCGTGATCGTGATCATGTACATGGATGTGCCAGTACAGGTTTGTGCCAAACACCCCCCCCCCCCCCCCAAAGAACTGGGCTATCAATACAGCTGGATGGGTAAAAGTTCTCTCCTATCCTATTCAAAACTGTGTGAGTGAGTGTGTGTGTGTGTGTGTGTGTGCGTGATCGTGTACATGGATGTGCCAGTACAGGTTTGGGAACGGGTTATCGATACTATAACATGACAACTGCGTGTGCTTTAGTCTGGATACAGCACTGAGAGGCGAGTCTTAGTGTTTAGTGAGTGATTCATAGACGCTTCGGTATTTACCATGAAGTCCACACACACAGACACACACACACACACGCACACACAGACACACACACACACGCGCACACACACACACACACACACACAGACCTTCTTCTGCTCGCTCTGGGGTCTCTTCCTCCTTCTCCTCCTCCTCCTCTTGGGTCAGAAAGGGTCAACAGCCTCAGGTCCGACTTCCGTGAGGCGCCTTTGAGTCTCCACGAAAAGTTCAAGGACATAAAATACAAGGAGGCCTGCACACCTTGGAGGGGTATACTGATGCGTATTGACTGCTTAAGTTTGTCCCTTTGATGATTCCGTACTTCCCCTTTAGACAGGTACCTGCTCTGTTATGCTGATTCCAGGGTTCCACAATACAACGGGTATGAAACGTTAAACCTTCCTGTTTGTTGTGTCATCTGTTTATTGAGACTACTCGGCTCCCAAAATGACCCTTTATATAACATACACCACAGCTGCCATTTTGTCGCTAACTAAAACACTGCTCGCGGTTTCTCTGCAGTGTCACGCTTTTTGTTTCTTTTATTTCAGTCTGATAAGTCTTGACATTTGTAAGTATTTCCTGTAAATACAAAAAAAGACATTGTTACGAAAATGTCAGATATGGTTATATTCTGGAAAAACTCACAATAATAATGTGAGAGTAAATATAATAAAAATAGTTTTTATTCAAAGGCAGTCCAAAGCAAGGA
>CM059266.1:21588523-21591023 GCA_030347295.1 Setipinna tenuifilis | reverse complement strand
GACTATTATTCCATTAGAGTAGAGTGGCTATGCAGAGGATCACACACACACACACACACACACACACACACACACACACACACACACACACACACACACACAAACACACACACACACTCCCATAGTAGCTTCAGACTGTGGGAGTCACACACCAGCACACATACACACACACACACACACACACACACAGACACACACACACACACACACACACGCACACTCTCACGTCACACACGTGTGTTACATCACACACTAACTGACACTGAGAGGATTAAATGCACCCCCCCACCATGCCGCCCCCCCCACCCCATTTCTCATAACACCTCACCTCTGCTTCTGTCTGTCTCTGCGGCTTTCGGGTTGCAGAAAAAGAAAATGAAAGAGAAAACACACACACACATGTGCAGTGTGGGGTGTGCAGTGTCTTCTGGTGAACAGGAATGTTTGGTTATGAGAGTAACCTGTTGATCACTCACGCACGCATGCATGTGCCTGCCAACTTTTAAACTCAGCTTGCTTGTGTGTGTGAGCCTGTGTGTGTGTGTGTGTGTTTGTGTGTGTGTGTGTGTGTGTGTATGTGTATGTGTATGTGTGTGTCATAGTGTCATAGGGCCCCATAAAGTGTTCCATTTTATCAATGTTTATTCCTTGCGCTAGAAAACAGACATTTGCGTGACTTTTTAAGGTTGCTAAGATTGCTGATTGATTTGGCAGACCGCTGCGCACATGTTCGCTTCGACTTTGTCTCATTCACTTAGACACATTTTCCAAATTGCTACCATCTTCTTCAAAACTTTCCCCCAAATCTGTAAAAACACTTGTCACAACACTTCATCAGTAGTGCATGAAGAAGAACCAAACATGGCCAGCACATTTTCAGCGTGCACCCAAATACGGCTGAATCAACAGCAAAAAAATGTCCTCAAAAGCCGAACAGGTACAGTAACTGTCCCAAAATGCTTTGCGCTTGAACCAAAACCGGACACAATATCTATTCCTTGAGTCCAGAATGTTGTTATATGTGTAGACCACTGCCATTAGCCCCGTTTCCACCAAGCAGTACAGTACAGTTCGGTTCAGTTCGGTTCGCAATTGTTTGTGTCTCCATGTTAAGAATTTTTGAAGCGTACCTAAATAACCGTACCGAACCGTACCATTTTCTGGCACCCTTGTGTTGGGGTACCAGTTTGTGGTACGGTTTAGAGACACGCACGGCAATGGAAACACAATCCGTACCGAACCGCACAAAAACGTTCTGTACCAAACCGTTAGGTCCCGAACCGAACTGTACTGTACTGCTTGGTGGAAACAAAACTATAGACGAGGATGATTACTGAGTGTCCTCCATGATTACTGAGTGTCCCTTATTGGTCACTTCAGATCCTTGTCACTTACTGTAATCTGTCGTTTTCATCATAGGGATCTATTCCTTTAATTCCCTCCTTCTACGTAAACACTGTCCACTGCTCACTGGACACTTGGGAAGTGTCCTTGTGTGGGTGTGTGTTTGCGCATGTGTGTGTGTGTGATTCCTGTGTGTTCCTGAGTTTGTGTGTGTGTGTCATTCCTGTGTTTCTGAGTGTGTGTGTGAGTCTCTGTGTTTGTGTGTAATTCTTGTGTGCGTGTGTGTATGTGTGTATGTATGTGCGTGTGTGTTTGTGTGTGTGTAATTCCTGTGTGTGTGTGTGTGTGTTTCTGAGTGCCACGTGCTCCTCTGTAACCCTGAGAGTCATGCGTCAGTGGGAGTGAGAGAGAGAGAGAGGGAGAGGCACACACACACACACACTATATTTGTCAAAAACCATTTCTGACAGAATAATGACAGGCTCTCCTCAGAACCACCTGGAGCCAAAATAACTGACATTCCTCCCCGTTATGCTCCCCATGTGTGTGTGTGCGTGTGTGTGTGAGAAATCAGCCTGAGATGCTGGACGGACCATAACACCATGGCTTGTGTGTGTGTGTGTGTGTTTGTGGTTCTGCTATACACACATATGAACAATAGGTGTTCTTTTCACATTATTGGCATCTTCGAATTAACTGTTTCATTGAGGAAGGTTCAGGGGTCAAGGTTTTTTTATTTATTATTTGCCATTTGTGCATAAACCAACAGTCTGGCCGCACTGAAACTCTTGTCCAGGGCTCTCTCAGAGCGAGCAGTATATATATACAATATAACTATTAAAAATATGTAACATACAAAAACATTTAAACATTAAATCTTGTTAAAAAATGAGAGGAACACAGATGTTGTCCACACTGGCCATCTGGGTTAGAGTATGTGCCGTATAGTGCTGTGTGTTAGGTTAGAGGATGTGTGTGTATGTGTATGTGTGTGTATAGTGCTGTGTGTTGGCTTAGAGTATGTGTACTGTAGGTGTGTGTGTGTGTGTGTACAGTGCTGTGTTTTGGGGTAGAGTATGTGAGAGAGAGAGGAGGGGTGTGTTGGGTAGAGAGAGAACGGCCAACATGTGATATTGGTGAGACTTTGTGAGCCTTT
>CM059266.1:21568523-21573523 GCA_030347295.1 Setipinna tenuifilis | reverse complement strand
TATGATGATACTGATGATTATTAATACTACTACTAATCATAAAATTATAATTATATCATTATAGTTAATAATAATAATAATAATAATAATAATAATAACAATAATTGACAATAATATTTAACAATAGTATTTAACAATAGTATTCATTTAAAGACTCATGCACACACTCTTGCTTTAACTGATTTTCCTAGCAATTCCCACACTAACACCTTTTCCAATAACACACCATAAATAATCACTCCCTGCCATACTTTCTCCTTCAAAAGACGTTTTTAAAAAGCCAGGAGGGAAAAAAAACCTGGGCTTCGGAGCAGCGGTGGCTTTGGAATGCGAGACAGGAATGCCGTTGGGTTAGCAAGCCGAGGGGGTTTGATGGTGGGGAGAACAATGTCTTTGTTTTCTCTAGTCACGCAAGGCTGTGTGCGCGAACCTCCAGCGACTCCTCAGCCTAGTCAGCCCGGCCTTAGAAGAAAGCGATCAAGTACCTGCAATTGACAGAATCGCGTGCAATTCAGGTACCCCAGGCTAGAGCTGGCTGGGTGCCAGGACAAGAGGGGGGGTGGGGTGGGGTGGGGTGGGGTGTGTGTGAGTGTGAGAGTGTGAGTGTGTGTGTGGGGGGGGGGCGGGGTGGGGGTGGTGAGGGGTGGAGGCGTGTTCCAAAAGCCACAGTGGATTTTGGAGAGAGAATAGGGCTCAGCAGCACCACTGCAACCCTTCAGATGTCATCATTGAAAAAACACTCCAACACAGTACAATACTGTCTTCTTATTATTTTGACGTCTCTGCCAGTGACACAGTCATCTCTCACTGGTGTTTCATCATGGGGCAAGCATATTACCAAGTATACCAGTTTTTTTTATTTATACTGTAAGCCAACACAGCAAAATTCTTACAGTTATGCTACATTTCCCAGTGTTCAGCAAGGGTGGAGTGTGAAATTAACACTACAAAGATTGGGACAAAATAAACACTGCCATAGTGTTAAAACTGACTCTCTCAGAGTTGATGTAACACTATAGAATTTGCTGTGAACATACCACAAAGGCACATAAAAAGAGCAATATTTACAGCCAATATTTACTTGCTCTATCTAGTGTCAAGGAGACTCTTGTTCGTTTGTCTGAAATTTAGCTTGCTTGCAGATACTGTAGGCTATGTTGGGCATGATGGGTTTGTTGCAGATATTTAAAAGCTATGTTGCTATAATCATGGGAAAGTGAAACTTTAGCTGCATCAGGTCATCAAAACAGTTTTTTTCCTGTCATAAGAGTGCTTATGTGTGTTGCATTGCAGGTCTATCCTTGAAATGTCATCTTGACTTTGATGGGCAAATTATTTTTACACAGGATTTTCCTCATGCCTTTGTCACAAATCAAATCAGTCACACATACTCACATGTTTAACTTATCTGGCGCTTTTATCTAGTTGTCATATATCTCTAAGATCATGTATGATAAGAACTGTAGTGCTCTGTAGTGAACAGAACTTGAGGACAATTGGTCATTTTGAAAATTTAACATTAACGCATTGATGTGCAAATGGAAATATTTGTACTAGTTAAGACTTAACATCAATTATTATGAGATAAACTGAAACAAGGTTACCAGCATGATAAAAAGAAATGATCACAAACGTGAAGTTTTGTGCATTGTAATGTATAGATTAACATTTAACATGTATTATTAACATTTAACCTACACATTCCGAAAAACAACACATCTTACTTTGGCCACTGGCCCTAATGAGAAGATTCTATTTTTTTTTTTGTTCAACTCCAGTCCCAAACTCCATTCCGCATTTTTGGATGGCGGGGCATTTAGCTTTCGCAGCCGTCTGCAGAGGTGAAGGCGCGCGGAGAGAATGGGAGCGAGGCAGGAAGACAAGTGGCATATTCATCAAGCGCTGACTCAAAGCGGCGGCACCCTCCCATCTGCCTCTTACGACAGCAGATCACTATCTCACTCACACGGCCACGCCAGCGAGCTCACACGCAATGCCCTGCTGCCCCGACGTTGCGGTTTTGCGCTGCTTGACAAGAATGTTTGAATGTCAACAAAGAAATGTACAGTCACTACATGGCAAATAAGCAACGTGTTAATGGCCTGGTACAAAGTCACGCATAGCGTACGAATCATATCTGACATTGTTGTAGGCGATGGTAAAATAATAATAATAATAATCAACAAAAAATATCGTTTTGTAATTACAGACTTAAGAACTCGCTCGTGTCAGTGTATAAAGTTGCACGTCTAAACATTCATTACTAATAGCCCGACCTACTAACCCATAATGTATTATTGTTGTTGTTAGTGTTAATGCCTTTGTATTTTATGATGTTGTTAGTATTATAATGATAAAAATGATGTTTGTAGTTAGAGGAAGAAAAAAGTGTCCTTATCCAGCAGGTAATGAAAACTTCATTTCCCGGTATGCTTTGCGAGTGGGTGAGGTACAGCTCATGTGCGATGCCTTGTCCTCGCTGTGACTGTGGGAGTTTCAGAGCGCTTTGCTCGGCCGAGGAGGCAGGAGGCGTGGAGAGATCACAGCTTCGAGCCTCTGCTGGAGAGGAGATGGGATCGTGTCACTGAACTGAGATCACAGTGTCGTTGCCTTTTTTTCAGCTGGGATTACGTTTTGAACAAATAACAGCCTTGATGGATTTACTTTTCCTGTCAGGATTTTTTGGGGATCTGATCTGATGTAGTCTGTTTGGCTGTAGAGAGGGACAACACTTACAGAAGCACACGTGAGAATGGAGATGGAGTTGCTCCTCGTGAAAAGAATTTTGAAACTTGCTCTGTCAGGAGGAGTGACCTGTTGCTTTCATGGATTTGACCGGTACAGATCAGGGATTTGCGCTGGGGACGGTACGGTGGAGGCGAGTCCCTCATTTGCAGGTTGTGTGGATGATGGCTGGAACCCTATGGTCAGCGTGCCTTTGGGAATAGACCTCCCTGTCACACACACACACACACACACACACACGGGTGGAAAGAGAGAGAAAGGAAGCTAATGTGAATCCTCTCAGCTGAAAAGCATCTCTTTGGAGTACCGGTTACCTGTCCAATGGATTACTGTGGCACTGCAACTTAGAAAAGAACACCAGCGCCTGTGGATAAATGGAGACCGAAGTCAGGTAATTAAGCATTTTATATACTCTTGATCATCTGGTTATGACTGTTGGCTTATAATGTCTGAGAACACACTTTCTCCAGACATGGAGTTTCCCAAGGGTTTCCTAAAGTCTACTTCAGTCCCAGATCAGTATGACAACTCGCCATTGACATGTCCGTGTGAGCACATGTTTCATTATTATTATTATTTATTTCACTTTCTTGTTATTGTTAAGACAATGGCCCAGGAACGGATTGGCTTTCTTTTTACCTTCATGGTGTTGTCAAGTTTTACGCACGGACCTGAGTGAATTTTAAACTTCAGCGGGAACAGAGAGACAGAGAGAGGGGAGCGGGGGGCGGTCGACAGCGCGATTACTAGGTTGCTCAGTTGTGTCCGTATTGCGGACACGGTCAGACAAGTTCCCCGCTCATTTCGTTGTGTGCTTGGCCTGACATACGTAATGGTTGACGCCGTCAGTGATATTCAAGACATGTCCTGCGAGCCTGCCAGGACCCTCTAGGCAGGTGTATGGCCAGGTAAAGCGACATAGACGAGTCACTGGGGAACAACACTAAAAACACAACACAAAAAAATGTTGGACCTGTTATAAAGACCATTATATACCTGTTATTAAGTGCTTTATTCGATAGAAGGTTTACATCAGTCCAGTAGAACGCTACTGACTGATGTTCATCAGTGCAAGGACATGCTTTGGACATTGAGTGAGTGTGAGTGTGTGAGATATGTGTGTGTGTGTGTGTGTGTGTGTGTGTGTGTGTGTGACAGTTATGACGGTTACTCCTTTAAAGCGGTATTTGGAGTAAAGTAGAAGCTGATATATTCTGATTTAGGACATATGAAAGGTTTCCCCTGAGCTTTGGTGCTCCAGTCAGTGTGTGTGTGTGTGTGTGTGTTGCATATTCACGTGTGTATAAAACACGCACGTTAGTACATTGATTCTAACAATGAAAAGCTAGGAAATGCATTACTGCAAATGAAGACAGAATTGAGTAAAGGCTCATTGTACAGTAAATATAAGATCGATTTCACTGTGGGGAATGTCTATGTGTGCTTGTCTGTGTGTGTATGTGCATATGTGTGTGTGTGTGTGTGTTAGCAGCCACGCATGTGCTCTGTTGTGTCCCATGTACCATGTGACACAGGTGACTGTCAGGTAGGCAGCCGTGTACCGTTGGTGGCCATGTGTTATGTGCGTGTACTGTGGCGCGGTAGAGGATGACGTTAGCGGTTGAAAATAGACGGATCCTGTCAAGAATGACAAGTGATGAAGCCCCAGGGCATTGAGATGTAAAAAGGTGATTTATAAAAAGAACAGAGGGATAGGGGAAGCCAGGAAGGAGAGGTGGAGGAAGGGAGGAATGGAGGGAGGGAGGGACGGATGGAGGGAGGGAGGGAGAGAAGGAGGGGAAGGCGGAGGGATGGAGGAAGTAGTGTGGTCTTAATAGCCCTTCTCATTCCTTCATGACAACCCAGCCTTCCATCTCTGACTCCAAAGAATCCTGGCTTACACACACACACACACACACACACATACACACACACACACACACACACACACACATACATACACACACACACACACACACACACACACACACACACACTGTCTCTCTTCCCTTAAAATCCTTCCCTTAAAGATCTTAGGACCCCCCATACACACCCACCATGTGTGTGTGTGTGTGTGTGTGTGAAAGGCTGAGTTGTGCTGAGTGACTCTAATAGCCAGCTATGATGGAGGAGTCTCGCACACACTCACACACCCCTGCCATACAAAAGCTGCTGAAGTGTCAGATAAACTACATGAACAAACACACACATTGAGCTTCTCCAGAAGGCACTCTGCAACACACACACACACACGC
>CM059266.1:21556023-21558523 GCA_030347295.1 Setipinna tenuifilis | reverse complement strand
AGAAAGTGAGAGGAAGGTACACAGAGAGAGAAAGAGACGAGTAAAGGGAGGGAGAGAGAGCGAGACAGAGAGAGATGGAGAGAGGGAGAGAGAGACATAGAGGGAGGAAGAGATTGGGAGAGATGGAGAGTGAGCAAGGGAGAGAGAGAGGGGGAGAAAGAGAGCATGGGAGAGAGAGAGCGAGAGAGGGAGAGGGAGAGAAAGAGAGAGTGGGAGGAGACAGACAGAGAAGGAGGGAGAGTGGGAGAGAGAGAAAGAGAAAGAGAGAGAGAGACACAGAGACAGAGAGGGAGGAAGAGTGGGAGAGGGAGAGAAAGAGAGAGGGAGAGAGAGAGAGTTGATAGTGTAGTCTCATGCCTCTGTGAATAGATGTGTCTAGTGTATGTGGGAGGGTGTCAGGTGGACTGGGATTGGGCTAGTTTATAGACAAACCTGGCAAACAGCGTCTGACCTGTTACCTCCTCTACTCCTCCACTCTACTGTGCTGGATAGAGGGGTAGGATTTCAATGCTACAGTGTTTGCTTGTTTCACACACACAAAAGAAAAAAAAGAAAAACTCACCCAATTGACAGCAGCAGGTATTATTTTAGTCTCATTTCATTTTGATTAGACTATAGTTGATTTAACCACAAATTTTATTGCTTAAAAAGTGTTTTTATTCTGGAAAAAATAGTTTAGAATACTGTCGAAATGTTTCACATGGCAAACATTACAATAAATCAGACACTATTTTTGTGTTACATATTTTATCATGTCACCTTTAAAGTTCTGTGACAGTGTAAAAAAAACGTCTGATATTTAGTTTTTGTTGTTATTGTCTCTCGAATGTTAATACTTAGTTAGAAGAGTTCAATGTTATGATCTGTTTTTGAAATAAAACCTATTGGTAAGTCATAGTAAGCCAGCCAGCCAGCCACGAGTGCTCCTCCCATCGTATGTATGACAGGTACCAAATCACCTTGTAGTTTGCCGCCCTCTAGTGGTGTGCTGGTGAAATCACAACCACAGAGGAATAAATGGGTAGCGTCTTGGGGAGGCGCTTGCGTGAGTCACGTGATGAGAGAGTGTTGAATACAACACCTCGTGCAGCGCTGGTGGTTTTTTTCCCCCTTAACGGCTGACAGAATTGTGTGACTGTAACAATCTAATCCTCAGCACTCAAAAAAAAAAAAAAAAAACAAGTATGTGGACCTTGGACTTCTGCTGGTGTAAAGCTGACACTGACATTTTTACTTTTTTTTACACGTTTGTGGCCTTGCTGTTGTACAGGCAACTGTTCAATGACAACTAGACTGCATTCCCGCAGAAAATGCAAAAAGTGTGCTTGCAAATATGCGTGCCAACATTCCGCCATTCATTTTCAATGGGCCAAAAAGTTGCAGAAAAACGACAATAACGGACGAACAACAAGAGATACGGTATACCGAAATGTAGGTGGTCATGTCCAAACCGGGCCGGTCGTTTTAGAGTTGGAACGGTGTCTCTATCTCAAAAGCCTGAGGAGTAGTAACGTCTGAAAGATCTGGTTCAGGAGAAGAAGAATAAACGGTGGGATAACAATAAGTGTGCTCTGCAAGCACACTTAATGAAGTCTTAGATTCTTGAAGTTTTGAAATACTCAGTGGATCACTGCTGAAGATACACAGGTTTCATAGTAGCCTATTTGGCTCACCAGTAGAGAGACAGCCATTTTATTAATTTTGTGCTACTAGAGTCTTGAAATCTGTAGAAATATACCAATACTATGTATATTACTATATGAAGCATGGGCATTTGTGATTAAAATAATTTACTGAGTGATCATTAACCAACTAATAAACCAGTGTGTGCTGTGTTTAGGGATAAAGACATGTTTTGCTTACAGATCTTGTCAGTAGTCATTACAGAGTGACTTCAGGCTTGTGTTGGGCATCTTTGCATACAGCCACATGTCTAACATTTGAATACAGGAATGACAGCTATGCTTTTACTAAGTGGACAGTCCACGTCACGTCAACTAGAAGTCGATAAAACATTTGCATGGATATGAACTAGCTGTGCTTTAGTTGTACTTTGTTTGAATGTATAAATGTTTCTTTAACCTTACATTGAATAGATCTCCCTTTGTTTCTACTTCTTGGCCACTTCAGAAAGTGCAGTCACTGTGGTGTACTAGTGAGTTTTTGTTGGGTTTATCCTTGGTGTAACAACAGGCCAACTTAACCCCTGCCCAGATTGTACCCAGGTATAGTTCGACCCAGTTTGGGGGATGGGTTGGGGTCATATAATCTGGCATATAATCTAGCCTAGGTAGTTTTAACCCTGGGTATACAGCATAAGTGTAGCAACGGATGAGTTTGGGCTTTTTTTTACTTGTGAATCAGGCCCACCCAATCAGAAGGCTCAATTTGTCAGATTGACTGTAACAGTAACCTATGTGTTTACGGCTAGGCCCACCTGATTTTTTTCTGGGCACACCCATTTTAAGATTTGTGGCTATGCCACATGTATACAGTAGGC
>CM059266.1:21538523-21541023 GCA_030347295.1 Setipinna tenuifilis | reverse complement strand
GTAAAGTCGCTGTGGATAAAAGCGTCTGCTAAGTGTAATGTAGTGTAATATATTCAGCAAACGAGCGAAACATGTTGGATTAGCCCCTAGTGAGGAGTCTTGGCCTCGGAGGCTTTTCTCCCAGCCTCTCATCACTTCCTGCCTCTCAGTCGCTACCCATAATTCATCAGTACCCATAATTCATCAGACCCCTCTCCTCCCGTCTGGCGGAGTTTCCTCCTCGAAGGTTCGTGGCAGTTCAACTCGGTCACAGTTGTATTGCTACAGGGAGCCCCCTTGGGACAGTCACTCAACTGGCTTTTGGCTGTGTGTGTGTGTGTGTGTGTGTGTCTGTGTGTGTGTGTGTGTGTGTGTGAACAGCTTGGGGGTGTCCCGGCCGCTCTGTGTGACATACGGCCTAGTAGGTGTGTGTGTGTGTGTGTGTGTGTGTGTGTGCATGTGTGTGTGTGTGTGTGTGTGTGTGTGTGTGTGTTGTGTTGAGCTTCGGGCGAGACGCCGACAGGGTCTCTGTGGCCGCGGTGACGGGATTTGTGTGTGTGTGACACACCCCCAGCATTCTTGCTGAGGGAGAGCGGCTTCACATGGATGCAAGAGCTAACACACACAAGCACACAGTATACACACACACACACACACACACACACAGCACTTAAAGGAGAGCGGCTTCACATAGTTGCAGGAGCTAACTTTGATGCCAGGAACAGTGGACCAGTTGGTTACAATAGTGTGTACATAGTCACATTCACACACACACAGACACACACACACACACACACAACCCAACATAACACACATACAACACATAGACACATACACACACACACACACACAAACACACATACACAACACATACACACATCCCAATTCACACACACACACACACACACACACAACACATACACACAACCCAATTCACACACACACACACACAACCCAACACACATACAACCCAACACACACTCACACACACACTCATACAGACACAGCACTTAGCTGGAAGTCTGTTTTTCTAAACACACACGCAGCGCGCACATGCAGGCAGCAGACCCTTGCTCTGGAGCGGAGAGAGGAGAGGAGAAGAGAAGAGAGGAGAAAGGAGAGGTTGCAGAGACGGAGGAGAGGAGAGGTGGAGGTGGAGGAATGGGGGAGAGAGGGGGGGAGGAATAGGGGTGGGCAAACAGAGAAAAAGACAGAAGGAGAGGAAAAGAAAAGAGAAAGAGAGAGGGAGGGAGGGAGGGAAAGGAAAGAGAGGGAGGGAGGGAGGGAGGGAGAGAGAGAGGGTGAGTGGATGATGGGGTGGGGGGGTTTGGGGGGGGGGGGGGGGACTGTAATTGCCATATTAAGGGCTAGGAATTCAAAATAAAGTTAATCCCCCTTTCCCTGTGCCCCAGCCCCTGGGCAGCCTACACACACACACACACACACACACACACACACACACACACACACACACACAGCCCCTGGGCAGCCTACAGTAAGTAAGCAGCAAGCAGGCTCGGGCTTGTCCAAACACACACACACACAGCGCACACTCAGAGACAGAGACAGAGACAGGGCAGACAGCATGAGGGAGAGAAGGCATTCAGTGTGTGTGTGTGTACATGGAGGAGGTGTGTGTATGTACATTAAGGTGTGTGTGTGTGTGTGTGTTTTTGTGTGTGTCAGTGTTTGTATGTTAACATGTTGGTGTGGGTACGTTAACTTGTGTGTGTCAGTGTGTGTTTGTGTGTGTATGTTAACGTGTTTGAGTGTGTACGTTAATGTGTGTGTGTATGTGTGTGTGTTCGTTTTCAGATGCCTTTACTTCGCAGATAACTGATGTTTTGGTCATTTCTGTTTATCTGCCTGCTTACATTCACAGTGCAGCATGTACTATTGTACACACACACACACACACGCACACACACACACACACACACAAACACACTCGCACACACACACTCACACTCACACTCACACACACACATTACTGTATACCTGCCTGCTTACATTCACAGTGCAGCATGTATTATTGTCACAAACACACACACACACACACACACACACACACACACACACACACACACACACACACACACACACACACTATTGTATACCTGCCTGCTTACATTCGCAGTGCAGTGGGCAATGCTGAACCATTGTGTAAAGTTTACCATTGCCTTCAGTCACTGTACTATTGTACACACACACACACACACACATACACACACACACACACACTCGGCCTGACAGTAAAACAATGTGCTGTAGGCTTGTCATGGTCTTAATGCTATGTTGCTTCCTAGCTACCGTAGACTAGAATGTGGTTTGGATGGGACATATGGAGTGTGTGTGTGTGTGTGTGTGTGTGTGTGTGTGTGTGTGTGTGTGTGTGTGTGTGTGTGTGTGTGTAATGTAATCATTCTCTCCATACATCAACACCATTAAACCTGTAACCTGCTGAGGCAAGAATCTAGTCAGCATCACCAGTGACCCACACACAGTCCAGCATAAACAAGGG
>CM059266.1:21523523-21528523 GCA_030347295.1 Setipinna tenuifilis | reverse complement strand
TGTCCTATGGATGCCCCCCCCTCACACACACACACACACACACACACACACAGGAACTCGGCTAGAGCATGTCTCTTCAGACACACACGTATGCACAGGTATTTACAGAGTAATCTCTGACATCAGGAGGCCTTTATCAGCATGTACAGGACACACACACACACACACACACACACACACACACACCCTCATGACAGATGTAGGGGGTACATCATGCTGAGATAGTATAGCTCTGCTACATGTTTTGGTCTGTGCATGAACATATATAAAAGGTTATGCGTCTGTGAGTGTGTGTGTGTGTGTAGACATGCATACACACACACACACCTACACACACACACATACACACACACAAACACACACACACACATACACACACACACACAAACACACTCACACCTACACACACACACACACACACACACACACACACACAAAGCATCACAATTCAAAACTGCCAAATAAACAACCCCCCGGGGTCAGGAGCACACGCGTTGGTCGTCCTTCTCAGGAATGAAGACGCTTCTTCCTGTAGATTAGAGCCTAAGAGGCCCATGCTTCAGGCCCCAGGCCACAGAAGAGAGAGAGAAAGAGAGAGAAAGAGACAGAGAAGGAGAGAGAGAGCGAGAGAAAGACAGAGAGAGAAACAGAGATAGAGGGAGAGAGAGAGAAAGACAGAGAAAGAAAGAGAGAAAGTGGCTGCACTGCTATCCTCTGTGTGCTATGCTCATTTGTACCTTCCACAAATTCCATTACTGACAAGTGACATTTATTTTCCTCTATGCCTGAAACTAAATATGGCAAATGGTTATGTGTCATTACTCTTAGAGGGCCCTAATGAGGTGTTGTTTACAGGTAGAAGTTGATAGACATATAGATACTTTACTTATGACAAAGGAAATTAAGGATTAAGGAGTTAAATTAAGGAGTACTTGTTTGTTTATGCTTTTTTTTTGCTATTTTGGCCTGAATTATTTAGTTTGTGGTGTCTTAACCCGTGTGACTCTTGTGATCCATGTGACTAAGTCCTCGGTACGGCCTCTTGGCTTTGAACACTGTGAAAGTGTCTATCTTAGCATGCTGGCTAGGCTAGGGATTGAGACGAACATACTGTGTGTTTGTGTCACGGCGTGGGTGAAAAGAGGCCCTTTTTTTTTTTGCTAAATTAGAGATAAGTGCAGGTACTGTCAGGGCGGAGAAGGGGATTCTGGGTAATGCCACTCCCCAAGTGTGAGCTCAGAAGGGCCGGAGGGCAACTCATAAATAACACCTAAACGTCACCATGGCGACCAAGCCTACCAGCCTACCAGCCAAGCAGCGATACTCTCAGCAACCGGTTAGACAGAGAATGACTAGCTGTTGTTGGGCAGAACTACAAAAACACACAAAGAGAGACACACACACACTCATACACACTCATACACACACACACACACACACACACACACACACACACACACACACACACACACACACACACACATACTCACGGTGAACATGAATGAAAGACATTTGGACATAGGACTCTTGAAATGACATTTTGGTGTGGTGACAGACAGAATGAGGAGGAGCAAAGGGTACGGTGTTTTGGAAAGTTGTTGTTTATGTTAGTAACTGTGTGTGTGTGTGAATGTGTGTGTGTGTGTGTGTACATCGATGTTAGTCAGAGGACTAGGACATTACCTAATCGCACATGCCCGTCACACTCAACTCACGTACTCATGGCGAACGCTATCAGACATCAGATATAGGATAAGATAAACTCCTCTACCCTCACCATCAGACACACACACTTTCTTTTCTCTCTGTCTCTGTCTCTCTCTCCCTCACACACACACACACACAGGTACACACACATACACACACACACACACACACGCACACTTAGATAAACACACACACACACACACACACACGTATACACACACATATACACACACTTAGATAAACACACACACACACACACTTACATAAACACATCTACACTGTGGGGCTGCTAGACTTATGATGAGTGGAGGAGACAGACGTGTATGTGCCTGCCTGTGTTGACGTAGTTGTTGACACATTATGCGCTCTTATTGTTTAATGTCTAAAATATAAAATTAATCTTGAGGAAACCATTTGGAGCCAAGACTCTGGCAGCTCTCTCTCTTTCCCTCTTTCCTTCTCTCTCTCTCTCTCTCGCTGGCTCTCTCTTTCCCTCTTTCCCTCTCTCTCTACTCTGTCTCTGTCTCTCTTTCCCTCTCCCTCTCTCTTTCTCTCTATTCTGTCTCTCTCTCCCTCTCTCTCTCTGGGAAACACCCCAAGTGTGATTGACTGCTCCAATTTCCAAGTGGGCTTGGATTCCAGGAGGACAGTATGTAATTACTGGGAGAGATGCTGGCTAATGGCGCGGCTTTGTTATGTCGCTGGCAGCGCAGCATGGTGTGGCTCGTCTGCGCTGTGCTGCTCCAGTGCAGGGCTGAGTACCCTGCAGCAGGCTAGGCCAGGAGCACAGCCAGCCACCATGAAGGGGGATCTGGCCAGCCCTGGCCAGCCAGCCCAACATGAAGGGGATCAGATGTTAGCGTCGCGTTAGCATGAAGGGGATTGAGTGTACTGTACTGTACATGTACGTAGCCTAGCTGCTGCCTGTCAGTGAGCTAATGCTGCTGCTGCTGGTGCTACATTTTCCAAAAACAAACGTTTTTGGACGTTTTGGGCTGCTATGAAAGAATACAATTTCATTTTGGGCCTCCACCTTTCATTAATAATCATACTTAGAGTGTCCTTAAAGGGTCCCATGTGTCAATGCTGGACCTTTAGAAGAGAAACAAAGTCGAGCTGAATTGTTTAGCTTGTTGTTGTGTCTTGGCCCTCAGTACAGCTTCTTGGCTGTGAAGACTGTGGAAGTGTCTAGCTTAGCATGCTGGCTAGGGATTGAAAAGGACATAGCCTACTGTGTGTTTGTGTCACGGTGTAGGTGAAGAGAGGCCCTTTTTTTTGCTAAATTAGAGATAAGAGATAAGGGGGAGAGAAAAGACATACTATGTTTGTGTCACATTGTAGGTGCCACATTATTGTTGTTCCGTTAGCACTAGCATTAGCCTGGACTCTACAGTAACTCTGCTTGACAGGCCAAAGGATGTGTACCAGTGTTGCTGTTCTGGGCCCGAAGGTCATCTCCTCTGGGGAAGGAGAAAAAAAAAGAAAAAAAAAAGATGATGATCTGATTGTCGAGTTATTTTTCCAAATAATCACTGACAACAGCAGTTTGAGCCGTTTTGACATTCCTCCCATGTAAATCCCTCTGATCTTTGAGTAACCACACAAGGGAACTGCGCTCTGACTAACACGGACATGTCGTCCTCTCTAATCTGTGTTCATCCACTGGCATCCTTTTGTGTCACTCACTCACACACACACACACACACACACACACACACACACACTGACACACACACACACACACACACACACACACACACACACACACACACAAAAGCAGTAATTACACTATACTAGGGCGCAACAAAGTACATGATTTTTCCCACGAAAGCTCTATTAGTGTGGCTGGCATGTAGGAATGCTGTTTATGTAGCAAGCTTAAGCTCCTTTCACTGAATACTAGGCCTGAGTCAACACCATGGACTTGGATTCAATGTTTCTTGCTGAAAACCAACCAGGTACCAGAAAAGTTTATTCATGTGTTTTACAAAAGACAGCCAGAACTGAGCTCTAGAGATTTCGGGGCTGCTTGGATGGTGTACGTGTGTGTGAGTGAATGTCTGGTGCAATATTTGTGGTCTTGCTTTGTGGTCAGTTTTGGCTATATTGATTTATGACTGTTTTTCCTGCCAAGTCATGAATATTTGGGTTTATTTTGTCTCCATTTTGCATCATTTAGTGTGTGTCTGTGTGTATGTGTGCGCGTATGTGTGTGTGCGCGTATGTGTGTATGTGCGTGTGTGTGTGTGTGTGTGTGTGTGTGTGTCTGTGTGTCGGTGTTTGCCACCTAGCGTGAGGTCCAGTCTGTGAAAGTGAGACTGTGGGCACCTAGTGTATGTATGTGAGGGTGTGTGAGTGTGTGTGTGTGAGTGTGTGTGTGGGCGTGTGTGTGAGCGGCAAGTGGGAAGGTGCGGTCGGGGGACCGTTTGTCTGCTCCACGACCACCTTCGGTTCCTCCTTCAGAACGGTGTACCGCCAGGACCCCCCCCTCCAGCCCCCCACACCGTCTGGGGGAAACCAGCCAGGTCGCTGTGTGTGTGTGTGTGTGTGTGTGTGTCTATGTGTGTGTGTGCGTGTCTATGTGTGTCTATGTGTGTGTGTGTGTGTTTCTCAGTCAGTTTCACTGTTTTATGTCTGTCTGCCTGGATACCTCTCTGTCTGGCTGTCTTCTTGTGCATGTGTCTGTCTGTGCTTGGTACATGTCTGCGTTTGTACCTGTCTGTCTGTCTGTCTGTCTGCCGGTCCTCATCTGTCCATCTGTGTGATTTCTGGCCTCCTTGTCTGTCTGTCTGTCTCATGAAGGCCCCTCTGCTTTGTCTGTCTCAGGGCCCTAGGGTAGATTAGGGCCCTAGGGTAGATGAGGGCCCTAGGGTAAGTGAGGGTAGATGAGGTCCCTAGGGTAGATGAGGGCCCTAGGTTAGATAAGGGCCGTAGGTTAGATGAGGGCCCTACGCCCAGTGTGTGTTAGGCGCAGTAACAGGGCCTGGTCAGAGCAGAAGACAGAAGTGGGTGATGTTGAAAATGCAGAAAGGGTCCTAGCTTGGATGAGGGCCCTAGGTTAGATGAGATTAGTGCACTCCTCTTCCCTGTATGTCTGCCCAGTGTGTGTGTGTGTGTGTGTTAGGGACAGTAAAAGTATACAGTAGTTCAAATTACAGGGGGTACTGAGGGGGTTCGGTACCCTCTGATCAAGACCTAGTACCCCCACAAAAGAGACAAAAATAGTAGGGGTTGGGGGGGTAGCAACATATTAATGTAATTCATGTAAAATATATAAAGTGTAGTATCCCCAA
>CM059266.1:21516023-21518523 GCA_030347295.1 Setipinna tenuifilis | reverse complement strand
GCCGGAGAGTGAGAGATGTTATTTTTGCCTATTGTTGTAATGTTATTTTTACTTATTGTTGTAATGCTATTTTGCAAACGGACAAGCTGTTCTGCTGTTCTTTATGCTGTGGCAACACTGTATTTCAACAGTCATACTAATAAAGAACCTTTGAATTGAAAACTGAATTGAGAGAGAGAGAGAGAGAGAGAAAAGAGAGAGAGGAGGAGAGAAAGACCCAGAGATGAGGAAGAGAGAAAGAAAGAAAGAGAGAGAGAGAGCTAGAGAGAGAAAAGAGAGAGAGAAGGAGAGAGAGACACATAGATGAGGGAGAAAGAGACAGAAAGAGAGTGAGAAAGCTAGAGAGAAAGAGGAAAAGGAGAGAGAAAGACTGAGAGAGTGAGAGAGAGAGGAATGCAGGCAGTGAGAGATTTGTTTTGTTTCGCTGGTTGTGCTCTGGGTGTTCTTGAGCAAACAGCAGGGTGCTGGGCCCTGTTTCCAGCACTGCACCACGTCACTCTTCAAACACACATGTTTACATACACTTACACACACACACACATGAACACACACACACACACACACACACATGAACACACACACCCATACACACACACATGCACACACACACACATGTACACACACACACACACGCACACACATGCAAACACACACTGACATGCACACACACACGTGTACATACATTCACTCACACACACACACACACACACACACACACACAAATATACACACACACTTACACACATGCAAATGCAAAAATATACACACACACACACACACACATGCATACACACACACACACACACACACGTGTACATTCACTCACACACGCACACACACACACACACACACACAAACTGGCCACCAGCACACACTGCAACTCACCAGTGTATACTTGAGAAGGTAAACACACCAGTAGTCTTTCACTGGGCCGCAGAGAGAAGTTTGCAGTCACCAGCTTTTTACCTTTTTACCTTAACAGATTCAGGGCTGCACACTCCACTCTGCACTACTGGTCTTGGAGGGCACTCAGTGAAACATATTTACACACAGTCTGTAATTATTCTCTTCTAAATGATGTGAAGACGTGGAACCATTATGAGCAAAATAGAAAAATGTATGCCATCTATCCAAGCCAACCTCAAATTCCTGGACTTGAACGTTATGCTACATTTGGGTTGTTGCTCTGTTTAGTACTATAGTTGCTGGTTTCTGTTGTTAAAAGGGAGCTTTGTTAGAGTTATGAGAGTCATGGCATTCAATGAAACACACATCAAACCTTTTTTCTTCTACACACCAAATTCTATAGTGTTATATCAACTCTGGGAGAGTCAGTTTTAACACTATGTCAGTGTTTATTTTGTCCCAATCTTTGTAGTGCTAATATAACACTCCTCCCTTACAGCACGCATTTGACTCCTTTACAGTTAAATCAATTTTTTGCAGTGTAATTTCAACTCTTAATTTTACACTTAGACTCTTAAATAAACACTTTTGTTAAACACTGGGAAATTAACTCTTATGAGCTAATCTGCCCAACACACGCTCGCTTGCAAAACAGTACCTTGGTGAGTAACAAAGACATAATGATAATTCTATTATCATTTTTTTCTAACTTTTCTAAGGCTTTATGAATGCATTATAACCCTTTACAAATGTGTTTATAAAGTCTAATGAAGACTGGGTTACCGACATTTCTTTGGCAATTAGATTATCGTCTTTTAAGTAATGTTAATATGTGAAACCATTATGATCAAAAAAAAAACAAACAAAAGTATGCCAATGTATCAAGCCAAACCTTTAGTTCCTGGACTTGAACTTCATTACATTACATTACATTACAGTACATTAGGGTTAGGTTTAGGGTTAGGGTTTATCCAAAGCGACCTACAAAAGAAGGACACACTGAGCTGAACAGAAGTTTAGAGGAACAAGGATACAAGGATACAAGAATGTTTTATTGTCACTTGCATAGACATACTGGGTAGAGTAGGACATGCAGTGAAATTAATGATTGTTTGTCTAAAACTCATGCTACTTGTATGCTGATGACTAGCCAGCCTGATGACTAGCCAGTAGTTTAACGACACCAGTGTTCTTGTTTGTTTTCCCTCTTCTCTGTGTTGTAAGTTATAAGTCATCATGAAATGTCGGAAGAAAGATAATATTATGACATTAATCGTGACATTAATGACCTCATTAGACAGACTGCTCGGCAGCTCAGTGCAGTGTGATTCATCCTTCATGCGTATAAACACAGAGGGCCCTATTTTGCCGCGGCGCATTGTGCATTCGCGACATGCGCATGCTGTCATTGCTATTCTGTGCCAGCGCAACGTTCATTTTTTCAGGCAAAAAATCACGTTGTCGAGGTAGCAGATGACATTGCGCCGTGACGGGCGGCTCACCGAAAAGAAGAGGTGTGGTCTGGCGCAAAGCGCACCAGATGCTATTATGAGGACGTATAAACCATTTGCGCTTTTGATTAATAAAAAGGTGC
>CM059266.1:21506023-21508523 GCA_030347295.1 Setipinna tenuifilis | reverse complement strand
CATCTGATGGGGACCTATGGGGATGGGGATTGCGACCTTTGACCCGAAGCTGTGGCGTTGGAGCTTTAGTTTGTGGGTGTTACGATGTAGGCTCATTTTGGCTTTGTTTTCAATTGTGATTGTGGTTGTGTGTGTGTGTGTTTATGTCTTTTTATGTGTGTGTATGTGTGTGTGTGTTTTTAAGTCTTTGTAAGTGTGTGTGTGTGTGTGTGTGCGCGTGCGTGTGTTTATGTGCTTTTATGTGTGTGTGTTAATGCATGCTGTGTGTACGTGTGTGTGTGTTACTGTGGTTTTGGCCCATTAAATCCAATCCCCTCTAGTGTTCACAGTGGTGCCTGGTCTTACTGTGCCGAATCCCATAGCACACACTGGGCCCTGTAGACTTCCCCCTGTACCATTCCCCCTGTACCATTCCCACTGTACCGTTCCCCTTGTAACATCCACCCTGTAACATTGCCCCCATCACAGCCTCCTTCTAACATTCCCCCTGTAACATTCCCCTTGTAACATCCCCCCTGTAGTGTTGTCCCTGTAACATTTCCCCTCCTCCCCACCCCCACTCCCCCTCCCCTTCCCGCCATCACATTCCCGTTTGTAACGTTTCCTCTGCATTTGCCCTTTGACCTTTACCCCTATAGCATTCCCCCTGACTCCTAAACTCTTCTCCATGCTCCACCGTAGCCTTAAACATCCAAACAGCCAAATCTAATCCATTATATTACGCTACACTACACTGCAAATATCATCATGTGAGTGTCATGGGTCACCAACATGCACATAATATTGCTATGGCACATGTTCAAGTCCTGTCTCCAAGGCATATTGTAAGTGCATCATGTGTACATGCATTGACTGTACACCAAGCACCAAACACTCTCTTCCTAACTGGCTTGTGTGGTTCCTTCCCTACCTAGTGAAGGTGCCCAGGGCTGAGGGGGTGGAGTGAGATGAGGCCTCTAGGGGCCCATTTAAGGGGCAGTGCAGGGCAGTAGCTCTGGGCAACATGCTTTGCCCTCCTGACACCACCAGAGGGGTCATGTCCATAGCCAGCAGCCTCTGCTCCAGTCCCTTCCTACACCCTACAGCCTACACCTTTAAGACTACAGTCTCCACCAACCTCAGTCCCTTTCTACACCCTACACCCTACCCTAAACCCTCCACCAGCCTGAGTAGCTCTCCACATCCTATACCCTACACTCTCCACCAGTCCTTCCCTACACCCTACAGCCTCCCCTACACCCTCCACCAGCCTCAACCCCCCCCTATACCCTACATCCTACATCCTCTACCAGCTCCACCTATACTCTACACCCTAAACCCTATACCCTACACCCTAAACCCTACACCTTACCCCCTCCACCAGCCTCAATCCCTCCGTACACCCTACACTCTCCACCAGCTTCAGTACCACCCTACACCCTACCCTAAAACCCTAGACCCAACTCCCTACTCCAGTCCTTTCCTACACCCTTCCCCCTCCAGCAGCATTAGTTCCCCCTACCCCCTACCCCCTCCACCAGCCCCACTCCCTCCCTACACCCTGCACCCTCCGCCAGCAGAAAGGGCAGTGGACCAGGAAGTGTTTTTTTTCCTCCTTTTCTTTCCGAAAGGGGATTAGGCTGTGTGTGCTCCTCTCCTTCTCTTTCCTTCTCTTTCCCTCTCTCTTTCTCTCTTTCTCTCTCTCTCTCTTTCTTTCGCTCTCTTTCTTTCACATCCCCTTTCTCTCTATCCACTCCTCCCACTCTCGCTCCCTCTTTTTTCCTTTAACTCTTCTTTTTTTTCTTTTTTCTTTCCTTTTGTGTATGTGTGCTTGTGTGTGTGTGTATGTGTGTGTGTGTGTGTGTGTGTGTGTGTGTGTGTGTGTGTAGTTTTGCCCTTTGACAAGTGAGGGTTGGGTGTTTGTGGGCTGGTTTTGGACCGGATACAGGGAAGAATGGTTAACTGCTGTGGGTCAGTTTGTGCTTCCCATCTTGTGTGTGTGTGTGTATGTTAGTGTGTGTGTGTGCGCTTGTGTGCGTGTGTGTGTGTATGTGTGTGCGTGTGTGCATGTGTGTGCTTGTGTGTGCGTGTGTGTGTGTGTGTGTGTGTGTGCATTTTCCTTCCAGCCCCTCTCGGCTGACCTGTTGTTGACTTGTCTCCATGGAGAAGAGGCTGGAATTTATTATTTTTTTCTTGTTGTGACTCTCAAGCAAACACACACCCACATGCAGCTTACATACACATGTGTGTACACACACACACACACACACACTTACACACTCCCCATAGTCAATTCAGTCCCTGTGGTCACATGTCTAAGGAAGAGCTGAGTTTTGTGTGTGTGTGTGTGTGTGTGTGTGTGTGTGTGTGTGTATGTGTGTGTAGCGGGGGAAGGGGGTGTTTTTGCATCCATTTGTATGTCTAATTGTGTGTGTGTGTGTGTGTGTGTCCTGTTTACAGTCAACATAGTACCATGACTAAAACACGCAGCACATGCATGTGTGTCATGGTGTGTGTGTGT
>CM059266.1:21491023-21493523 GCA_030347295.1 Setipinna tenuifilis | reverse complement strand
CACACACACTCACACACAGTCCTCTCAGGTGCCATGAGCCCTGCTGAGTGTAAGCAGTCAGTCTGTCTGTGAACTTCAGAGACACAGAAAACACACACATACATGCATATATACACACACACACTTACACACACACATGAACATATACATGCGTATATACACAACTTCACACAACTTCATCTCCTTTTGTTCAAGCTGACCTTTTGTGAACACACACACACACACATGCAGACACACATATGCACACGCACACACACACACAGACACACACGCACACACACACACACACATGCCCACACACTCTCTCTCTCTCTCTCTCTCTCACACACACACACACACACACACTAACTGAGGTATTCAGGTGTTAGGTGTCATGCTCCACACTTTTTCCGCCTGTTTGTTGATTAAAGATGACATGAAGTTTTCATATATGCACACACACACACACACACAGATCCCCCCCCCCCCCCCCCACACACACACACACACAGACACAGATCTCCCCACACACACACCCATGCAAGGGTCAGAGCACAAGGTCAGGGCCTGCTGGCTGCTCGTTGGTTTTAATAAGGCGGGCCTCTATTTGTGTGTGTGTGCGAGTGTGTGAGTATGTGTTTATGTGTGTTTGCAAAAGAAGATGAGAGAGTGTACGTGTGTGAAGTTGTGTATATGCATGTGTATATGCATATATGCTTGTGCACATATGTGTGAATCTGTGTGTGCAAGTTGTGTATATGCATGTTTGTGTGTGTGTGTGTGTGTGTGCAAGTATGTCAGTGTGTCAGTGTGTGTGTGTGTGTGTGTTTCTGTCTGTCTGTCTGTCGGGCCGGAGCTGTCACACGAAGGCCTTGTATCCCAGAATCCCTCTGGGCCATGCTGTGCCCTCCACCTCAGAGCAGCGACACACACACACACACACATTAACAAACACACACACACACACACACACACACACACACACACACACACACACACACACACACATACGTGCATGCACGCACACCACAGCTGCAGCTCCCGCCTCCCCTATCCTATGAGCGGCAGCACACACACACACACACATACACACACATACACATACACACACACACACACCCACAGTGTGGGCACGGCGGAGCAGGCCTCTCTCAGATAAGGCGGTCGGCGCTGGCCTGCGCTGGGCAATAATAAGTCGTGCGGGAAGTTGAGCGTGAAAGATGAGGTAACACTCTCCGGCAGAAGCGGGCGCTGGGCGGCCTAATGAGGGCATTTTTACGCCATGACGGCCAGCACACACCGTCAATGGGACGGCCTCCCTGCCTCGTGAAAACAGCCGCCAATCGTGATTCACAAACACGGGGACGGGGACAGGAGGGGACAGGAGAGGGGACGGGAGAGGGGGCAGAGAGGGATGGAGAAAGGACCCGTGGCCCTCCAGCGGCGCCAATGTTGCCACACACACACACACACACAAACACAAATCCGCGAACACTGCTACTGCTACCGCCACAGTAACTGCCACACCACCCCCACGCACCACTGCCACATACACACACACACACACACACACACACACAAATACACACACACATATGGACACACACCACAGCAACTGCCACTGACACTACCATCATCACCATCATGGCGTTTGTGTTTATGTTGTCTTCTGTAGGTGCCAGCAGCCTGCCAGTAGCTGTTTCATGACAGCAGTTAGCCTAGTGAATGCCAGTGGCCAGGGGGGGGAGCGTATCAATGTTCCCCGGGTCCTATGTTCCCCGGGTCCTATGTTCCCCGCTATTTGTATGGGACCGGGGAACATAGGACCCTTTTCTTTAAAAAGGGTCCTATGTTCCCCGCCTGGTATCTGACCGTGGAACAGGACGGGGATGTGCTTGTGCGTGCATATTTCCTGCCTTATGTCAATTTTGCGCGCAGAAGCATACCTGTCCACAAGGGAGGCTTGCGCAATTGTGCATTATTGAGAGGGGCGATTTCCCGAACTTCGGTGTTGAGATGGCGGAGTCAAAGAATGGATGCAAAACATGTTATAGCCTACATTATTTTTTACTTGTATAGTGCTTCTTTACTGAAATTTTTTTTTTTTTAAAGTCAACATTCAAGGTTAACATGTCACTTTCAGCTTTAGCAAGGTTGAGGACAGCGACAGACACAAGCTGCGCTTCACACAGCAAGCGCTGCAACTAGATGCGGCAAGCCTTTTATTGTTGTTAATTGTTTTTTTTTTTTTTTGTTCAATGGCTACTTTTAAGCGTTGCAATATGCTCGAATAAAACAAATGCTTTCCCAGACTTGTGTTAGTTGTAGCCATAAACTCTAGTCTAATCTGGAAAGCGCACATGCAGCACAGCAGGTATTTGCGCGTCTTATTGGAGAGGCGTCATGGCGAGCAGATAATTTCTGCTTCGGTTTTGGGATGTTCTCTTCATTTCCCTATCGTTTTATTAAGAATGAATTATAGATTGCTATACATTTGAATTATGTAGGCTATTGTATGCCG
>CM059266.1:21471023-21481023 GCA_030347295.1 Setipinna tenuifilis | reverse complement strand
TGGTGGGGAGCAAGGGAAGGATGGAAGGGGGGGGGGGGCGTGCAAATGACAGGGGGAGGACAAGCAAAAAAAAAAAAACAGAGAGATGGCAGAAAGATGTGCTGAGAGATTGAGGTTGTGTGTGTGTGTGTGTGTGTGTATTTGTGTGTGTCTGTGTGTGTAAGCAAGATAGACAAAAAGAGAGTGAGGGAGGGATAGAGAGAGAAAGAGCGAGAGAGAGAGGGAGCAAGAGAAGCATGGGGAGCTTTATGAGCATGATGTCATGGCTGAGTGGCTGTGTGTGTGTGTGTGTGTGTGTGTGTGTGTGTGTGTGTGTGTGTGTCTGTGTCTGTGTCTGTGTGTGTGAAGTATAGACTACCTACATGTAAGGCCTCAGCTCACACAACATGCAGGCACTCGGCCCCATCTGGGTAGCAGCCCTGCTGACTCATATAGGACTGGTGTGAGCGGATGATCTGATTCATGTAGGACTCATGTAAGCAGATAACCTGACTCATATACAGATTAACCGATTCAAATAGGACTAGTGGAGGGAGATAAACTGATTCATATAGGACTGGTGTGAGCGGATGAACCAATTCATATAGGACTCGTGTAAGAGATGACCTGATTCATATAGGACTCGTGTAAGAGATTAACTGATTCAAATAGGACTCGTGGGGGGAGATGACCTGATTCATATAGGACATAGTGTGAGGATGAGCTGTGATTTTGTGAGCTGAGCCAAGAAAAAGCGTTAGACTTGTGGAACAAATGCCTTCATACACATTTTAGGATTTACAGTACATCAACATCCATAGAACATTACAAACACACTAACGAAGGTTTATATAAGTGTCTGTACGGATTATGACCGTACTTATAAAGTGTCACAATACACAATGCATGTTAAGCTAGAAATGTCACACACATTGTTGTGTTAATGATGTTAATGTTACCAATGATAGCACCAATGATGAGATTAAAGGATTCAAAAATAGACACATATCCAAAATTATGATTATATGTTACATAGACTTATGCCACTCATCATTAAGTCTTTAAAAACCTTTATAACTCTTTAACAATGCGGTTACAATGCTCCATAGCCCCTGGGTTTGTCGTCAGTAATGACATTGCAAAGGTAAAGTAATCACAATATCTTTGCGTAAGTGTGTGCGCATTTTGTGGGTATCAAAAAATAACATGTCATTCTGCCAGTGTGTGAGTGTTTGTGTGTGTTCGTGTGTGTGTGTGTGTGTGTGTGTGTGTGTGTGTGTGTGTGGGCTGGTTGACACGAGTGGCTGTGTGTTCCGGTGGATGAGGGCCGTCTGAAGGGTCTAAAGAGTAATCTGATCCTCTCTGCTAGAGCCATCAGCACCACTCTCCTCTCCTCTACTCTCCTCTCTTTTGCTCCGCTCATTTCTCCTCCACTCCTCTCCTCTCCTCTCCTCTCTCCTCCTCTCCTCTACTCTACTCTCTTCTCCTACGCTCCTCTCTCCTCCTCTCCTCTCCTCTTCTCTGCTCCTTTCTTCTCGTCTCGTCTCCTCTCCTCTCCTCTGCTCTCCTCTACTTTCCTCTCCTCTACTCTCCTCTCCTCTCCTCTGCTCTCCTCCTCTCCTCTACTCTCCTCTCCTCTACTCTGCTTCTCTCCTCTCCTCTCATCTCCTCTCCTCTCTTCTCCTCCACTCCTCTCTCCTCCTCTTCTCTTCTCCTCTGCTTTCCTGTCCCCCCCTCTGCTCTCCTCCTCTGCTCTCCTCTTCTCTCCTCTGCTCCATTCCCCTCCTCTCCTCTGTGTGTGTGTGTGTGTGTGTGTGTGTGTGTGTGTGTGTGTGTGTGTGTGTGTGTGTGTGTGTGTGAATAGTGTGACTGTATATCTTTGTATTTGTGTACAGGTGTGTAAGCATACATCAAAATGGGTGAATTTGTGTTAAAAGTGTGCCTTTGTGTGTGTGTGCAATTTGAGGCTGTGTGTATCTGTGTATGTGTGTTGTTTGGGTTATAAGGTTGTGCGTTTTTTGGGTCTGTGTGTGTCTGTTTTTTTTTGTGTTTCCTGTTTTGCTGTATTTGTTCATTCCAGGTGTGCACTAGTTATTCTGGTGTGTGTATCTGTGTAAGTGTGTATGAAAGTGTGTGTGTGATTTGTAGATTCCAGAGATGCTGCCCAAGTCTCTGATGCTAAACTGGCATACACACAACCATTGCTATGCCTTGATTGGTCACCTCAATACTGACCCTGAGTTCCCTTTTGTGTCCGCGCATGTGTGCGTCTTGTGTGTGCGTGTGTGTGTGTGTGTATACACATGCATGTGTGTGTGTACGTGTGTGTGTGTATGTACACGGGCCTTGCGCGCAACTGTGTGTGTGTGTGTGTGTGTGTGTGTGTGTGTGTGTGTGTGTGCCCGTGGTGTGTGTGTCTTAGTCTATGTGCTCTGAAGCGACACGTCACACTCTCACACTCTGCTGCTCTGCTTGTGTGTTTCAGGAACCCCGATGAGATGATCCCTGGGACCTGCCCCAGTGTGTCTGCCACCTGGAGTGAGTCTGTGCGTGTGTGTGTGTGTGAGAGAGAGTGTGTGTGAGAGACAGAGTGTGTGCCTGGGTGTGAGAGTCTGTGCCTGTGTTTGTGTGTGTGTATGTGTGTGCGTCTGTGTGTGTGAGAGAGTGTCTGCCTGGGTGTGACAGTGTGCGTCTGTGTGTGTGTGTGTGTGTGTGTGTGTGTGTGTGTGTGTGTGTGTGTGTGTGTGTGTGTGTCTGTCTGTCCATGGCGGGTGGCCTACTTCAGGTTCAGGAGCCAGAACTTCAGATTGTTGAAACACTCCCATGCTGCAATTGTGTGAGTGTGTGTGTGTGTCCATACCAGCAGTCACCTTGTCTGACCTCTCACTGGGGTCTATCCTTGCTGTGTCCAGAAGAGGATGGATGGATGGATGGATGTTCCAAGCCACTTCTCCTTGCAAATGGACTGTGGATGATTTCAAACTCAAACGCTTTTCGGAAGCCGACCAAGATCCTCTCCGGAATGTTCTGGACTGTTTAAGACATTTTTTGGGGGACATTTCAACTCGCTGAGGTCTGTGCAAAAGCTTTGATGTAAAAGCTTTGATGTTGCACATATGTATATGCTTATGAGAGCCAGATAGATAGATAGATAGATAGATAGATAGATACATACATACATACATACATACATACATACATACATACATACATACATACATACATACATACATACATACATACATAGAATTGCACCATTTGAGCTTTATTACACTACACATTGTGTGTTTTACTTACTTGCATTATATACAAGCCTATTGTACGTTTTGCTATGTTTATATTGTTATGTTCTGTCATCATATCTTATTGTCATGTTTATAAGATGTTTAATGTTCACTGTGGGCCTAGGGAGTGCTGCAATTTCAAATTCTGTGTGTGCAACCTGTACATATGGTTTTTGACAATAAAGCTGACTTTAACTTTGACTTTGACTTTGACTTTAATCGATAGATAGATAGATAGATAGATAGATAGATAGATAGATAGATAGATAGATAGATAGATAGATAGATAGATAGATAGATAGAGAGAGAGAGAGAGAGAGACAGAGGGAGAGAGAATGTACTACATACTTATAGTGTGTGTGTGTGTGTGTGTGTGTGTGTGTGTGTCTGTGTGTGTGTGTGTGTGTGCGCGTGCACATGCGAGAGAGAGAGAGTTCCGCACACACTCCCGCGCAAGTGTGTAAATATTTCCTTGTCCTTCTCTCGGCACCTTAGCGACAGCTCATCTCCTGTGAGTGGCACTAATGTCCCGTGTCAGTGGGAGAGGCCATCCGTCAGTCAGTGTCTTAAGCAGACGATGATTCACTTATCAACTCCACCGCACATGTAATAAGATAAGAAAATAAATAAGATAGGATAAGATAAGATAATAAATGATAATATATAAGATACATAATAATAAATAAGATTGCTCTGAGACTTGTGGAACAAATGTCTTCATACACATTTTAGTCTTTACAGTACCTCAACGTCCATAGAACATTACAAACACACTGCACTCCACCGCACATGTAATAAGATAAGAAAATAAATAAGATAAGATAAGATAATAAATAATAATATATAAGATAAATGCTAATAAATAAGATAGCTCTGATGGAGATGTGGCTGACTGCACAGTTTTAAAAATGGCTGCCTGCTTCATTGTGTGGAGCGTTGTTGTCTGGCCTAACTTGTTGTGTTCTCCCACACACTGCTGATGTCATGAGCCATGAGGCGTTTGGCAGTGAAGCATGCAGCGTGTGTTTTGGTATGACCTGCGAGCCTGTCAGGTAGTGTCTTGCCGGTTAATCTGTTTGGTATTTGAACACCTGAGATACTAAATGCACTTCTTAATCTGTTTCTTTCTTCCCCTCTCTCTCTCCCTCCCTTCCCCTCTCTCTCTCCCTCCCTTCCCCCCTCTCTCTCTCTCTCTCTCTCTGTGTCTTTACAGTGCATACATTCTCTTCAGAGCTAAGTAAACATCGCTTAATTAAGACTGTCACTTCTTTATACTTCTTGCCTGCCTGATTTACCGCCATCAATAAATCACTAAGTCATGTTGTGTCTACCCATGACTGGCTTAAGGGCAAAACAGCATCTGCGTTTGTGTGTGGGTGGGTGTGTATGTGTGTGTATGTATGTATGTGTGTGTGTGTGTGTGTGTCTGTGTGGGTATGCCTGTATGTGTGTGTTTGTGTGCCTTAATGTGTGCCTTTGTGTGTGCCTATATGTGTACATGTGCATACGTGTGCGTATGTGTGTGGTGTGTGTGTGTGTGTGTGTGTGTGTGCGTGCGTGTGTGTGTGTGTGTGGGTACACCTGTGTGTGTGTATCTACTCCTTTGTGTGTGTGCACACGTGTGTATGTGCCTATGTGTGTGCATGTGCATACGTGTGCATATGTGTGTGACCATATGCGTGTGTGTGTGTGTGTGTGTGTGTGTGTGTGTGTGTGCGTGTACGCGTGTGTGTCTATTGTGACGAGCAGAGAAGAGTGACCTGTCTGCTCATGGCGTATCCTGTTTACCTTCTGTCATCGCGCGTCACCTACGAGCTGATTTAAGAGCCGATGGGAGCACACTGATAAGCTGTTGACAGAGGAGTTCTGGGCAAAACAGGGTACATGTGCCAAAGCACACACACACACACACACACACACACACAGGAGTAGACACACATATACAAACACACACACACACACACACACAGGAGTAGACACACACAGAAACAGACACACACACACACACACACACGCACACGCACACACACACACACACACACACACACACACACACACACACCTGGGTGACACTGTGGTGGTGCCATAGGTGTGTGTGTGTGTGTGTGTGTGTGTGTTGGCTGCTTCTGAAATTGGAGATGCTTCCTGCTCAGCGGGGGCGAGCGAGAATGCTGAGTAACGATGATTTGGCACACGCTCAGACTGCCACTATGGCCGACACCACTTCACTTCAGCATCAACACACCCTACAACCTTAACCCCACCTGACCCTGACCCCCCACCCCCCAGTGGAAACCCATCAAGGGTTACAGTACAGGCACCTGATGAGAGTGGTGGCCCAGCCCCATATTACATATCAGGGACTCTACCCTGTCCCTAAATTGGACAAGAGTGCCTTAAATGTAATGGGAAAATGTCATGTAAAAAAAGTCAAGTGAGCTAAGTTGTAAGCAACTGGAGTTCTTTTTTGTAGTTTGAAGACGTTTCACCTTTTCATCCATGAAAGTTACTGTAAGTTGCTGTCTAAAAGCTACAAAAAGAAGTCTAGTTGCTTAAAGCTTAGCTTACTTGACTAACATGACCTGGATGAATGAGAATCTTCACAGACCAGACGTAATGTGAAAAAACCATGAACCCCAGCTGAGTGTGTGGGAAACTGGAGATGAGGCTCTTTGAGCAAGGCGTCTAACTCCACATTGCTCCAGGAACTGTACCTTGTGCCTAAATTACTGCAAGTCGCTCTGTATGTCCAAGCAGGAGTATGCAGGACACCCGTAGATGCCGAGAGATCTTCCGGATAATTTCAAAGAAAAAATGTTGTGGGTTTTTTTGTGTGTTCCGAAGCAGAGCAAGAATTAAGAGAAATGACGAGAAAAGTTTCCGTGTTGAGTGTCACAGAGTGTCATCTTTTAAATGACTATGTCTTCAGTCACCCGACTGAAGCCGTCTCCTGGCTGATTCATATCAAACGGTGTCTATGTACCATTATGATTTGTGCCTATCCCGTTTCAGTAGGATCCTCACGAGTCCTCACGTAGGCATGTTCAGGCAGCCGAAATTTGATTGCCTTCTGGCAGCCATTTTGCCAAGTGAGGCCAAGTGAAAACTTAAAAGAGTGATGAGTGTTAAGATGTGAACAATAATGTAGCCAAAAATAATCAAAATAAATAAATCTCATCACATTTTCAGCTGCATAGGACTGGTTGCAGCAGCACCTGCTGTGATTATGTGATTGGAATATCAACAACGTTTTGTTGTGGATCTCAAGAATTTAATAACGCTGGCAAACTCAAATAGGATTTTTTTTTTTTTTTTGGCTCGATGGTGTCTCTCCACAAATTTTTTATTAGTGGTTGACTATAATCTACCTCCTAGAACACAGCAGAACACTGTGAGAATTTAATATTTTTTGGAAGAGCAGAGTTTTTCAGCTAACTTACAGATTCATACATTGTGTTTCATGTGGCTTGGTATGGTCTAAGTGTACAACTACTATGACTAATAACAAGTTGGTGGGGGAAAAAAGGCGGTGACACCATATGACTTGCAGCAAGTATATCAAATAAATAAATAAATATATGTGAAAGATATGTTGGGCATTCTGTTCAAAATGTTCTCATCCATGTTGTCCACGGTTTAGGTCACCCACAACAAGCTGGCGAGGCTCACAAAGGCCTGTTGAATGGTACATGTGGCAAAGGCTGACCTCATTCCCAGGATGCAACAGGTGGGTGAGGAAATGTCTTTCAAAGCGGAGCTTTCTCCTCAGGAACTTTAAAGGTTGATTCTGAAACATTCCAGAATGAGGTTGTCAAAAGTTGCAGTGAGTCAGCAAACACACAGGTGTCACGTCATACGACAAAACCAGCTTTGGTCACTTTGGTCCCATTGTTTTTTTGTCTCCCATAATGATTAAACTGTCCCTTGGTGAAGACTCCACGGCAGGACTGTGTATTTGTTTAAGCCTTGAATTATACACTGGCCCTATTATACAGGGTGGATCAGAGAAAAATGGATCACTTTTTAAATGACAATATTTATTTGACAAATCATTAAGGCTACCACCTATTAAAGCTCATTCAGTACTGTTTCCAGTAATACAAGGATACAAGGATGGTTTATTGTCACATGCATAGACATACTGTTTAGGGTAGGACATGCAGTGAAATTGGTGATTGTTTGTCTAAAATACGATATGATTATTTGTGAGCATGAAAGCAAGAGGATGCCCACTACATCCATTTGAATAAAAACTACCCCTAAAAAGAAGTTGCCACATGCTTTTTCACAGGTGCATTTTTATTCTGCCAGGTGTCTGAAAGTGCCAAGTTCAGATCCTGTTTTAAACCAACACTTTTATATCAGAAGAGGTGTTCAGTGTGTTCTCCCTCCCTTTTGACAATGACAACATCTTTATCAAGAGGCAAAAGGGAGCTTACTAGCACGTGGGCCACAGGCAACCCAACTGTCAACTTGCCTCAAAAATGTGGGAAAAATTAGGATTTCACATGTTTGTGTTTGGTAACCAATGAACCGATTTTCACCAAAAAAGAATCACCTTGAGGCAGTGGGAATACTGACAATACTGACAGATTTGTTCATGATATTTTGAGTTATTTTGCAGACAGACAGACAGATAAACACAGCACAAACGCAGCCTCCTTGGTGGAGGTGAAAGAAAATAAACTGCTTTTCTCTTTTTACTTTTTACTCTTTAGTGATGTGGGGAGTTTGAAAACGAGGAAAACATATCAGGTTAGAAAGCCAAAAGCAATTGCCATTTTATTTTTTTTTCAGGGGTAGGTTTTTATTTTTTGTAGAATAGCCATGGTGGTCTTACCATTGTTTACATGCTCATAAAGTGATATCACTGCATCAAGAGCTTTCATTTGCATGGTTTTAAATTGTGGTGGCCTCAGTGAATGAGGAGATGTAATTAGTGGTCCAGTGCTCCAGTTGTTTTTCTGGTCCACCCTGTATGTACCTCTTAACCCTGTACCATGACCAATAGTTTTTAAATTTTTTTTGTTAACATTGATATATCTGCCAGCCTACCACAGTGCTCTGTTTTTTTAACATTGCCCAGTGCACGGTAATAATCGTATCATATATATATATATATATGTATAATCCAATGTACTGTACCCATGTTCAATGTTGGAATTATTGCCTTGAATGAACTTTATTCTATTTAATAAAACAATAAACTTTAACATTGTTTAATTAAACAAAAATGTAATATGTGTGTATTTGGTCTCTTATGTTTTGCGATATTTTTCACCCTGTGCTGTGGGCTCTGCTGTGAGATTGCTTCATGCCACTTTTCCGTTTAGCTCAGTTTAGTTCAGTTCAGCTCAGTACACTTTTGTCAGATCATGCAAGCTCTCACCCTTTCCGCAGTGGTCATTAAAAGTCCAAGCACACTTGGCCATGCATGCGAATGACACTGAAGGCCCATGGCCAGGGCCAGAGGACCAGCTTTTTATTAAGCCGGCCGGCAAGGGGGCACATATGAGCCCACTAGGGGTCATTTGCTCAGGAAACAACATTTGACTTCAGGCAAAGACGTCATTACTGGTTTTATTTAAGAGGTGATTAGAGCTTTATTATGCATTGTGATATTTTAGGTTTCCAAAGACTCCTGCCATAATATTGTTAAACTATATGAGGACAGTCATTGTTATTATTATGTACTGCATTTACATCAACATCATTTTAACCCTTTGAGAATTTGTTTACACCATTTTATGCTCAATAGCTTGAAGCAAAGTGTCAATGACAATGTCAGTTTATTTATTACATTTAAGAATTCAATGAAATAAACTATGACAGTTCTGAAGTGTAGGTGTGTGTGTGCGTGTGTGTGTGTGTGTGTGTGTGAGAGAGAGAGAGAGAGAGAGAGAGAGAGAGAGAGAGAGAGAGAGAGAGAAATTGTTAGGCTAAAACACCTCAAACACATGGGACCCCTACAGGCCTACAAATATTGGGTAACACTTTATAAACACATTCAAAAAGGCATATGATGCATTCATAAAGTATATAAAGTATTCATAACTGTGAATACATACTTATGACTGTACCCCTAAGGTATTGTAATGGTGTGTCATAAGCCCTATTCTAACTTCAAGTGATACGGTGCATTCCTGGTTAAAAGCTTCACCCTAAAAGCTAACCCTAACCCTAACCCTAACCTTACAAGTGCAGTCAAGTGCAGTATGTATAAATTGTTATGAATACTATTTTCAACCTTTATTAAGCTTTATGAAGGTTTTAGCAAATATTGCTAGGTCACACATACTGCATTTCCCCAGCTGGATTAAACACACATAAACAGGGTTAGCCCTTGTGAAATACTGGCTCATATTTATGCCTGTGTGTGTGTGTGTGTGTGTGTGTGTGGCAGAGGCATTGTTAGCCAAAAGGCGAGACAGGAAACTCTTTTGGGGGCCCCCAGGACACTTAAAGGGCCTCGCAAAAGGGGGCTGACAACCTTTAAACTACAGCAGAGACAATGGCAATGTTTCCAATGACAGTGTGGTGGGTGGCTTTTTTTTGGGCCTGGGATCCCGGTCAGCGAAGATTAAAACTGCCTGCCTAAAGCTGTTTGGACATCCAGACAGGCCACCTCACCTCGCTGTGCCTATCCCGTTACAGGCAAACAACACGATCTGTCAGTGCGGAGCAGCTTTCGCCAGACAGACACAGCGGACACTGCAAATTGCATCATCACCACACAC
>CM059266.1:21463523-21468523 GCA_030347295.1 Setipinna tenuifilis | reverse complement strand
GTGTTTGTGTGTGTGTGTGTGTATTTATATATGTGTGTGTGTGTGTGTGCATGTGTTTGTGTGTTTTTGTATGTTTTTGTGTGAGTGTGTGTGTGTGTGTGTGTTTGTGTGTTTGTGTGTGTGTAATCTTCTTGCATTAATGAGCGGGTGGCTTTGCAGTCCCCCCCCCCCCCCCCCCCCCCCAAACCCCCCAGTTTTTTCATGACTGCAGCCAATCGCATGATAGGAATTAGGAACCCTGAGTCACTGCAACAAATCCCATACCCCTCCTCTTCTCATCTCTCTCTCCCTCCCTCTCTTTCTGTCTCTCTGTCATGCTTTTCCTCTCTCTCTTTCCCAATCTCTCCCTCTTTCCCTTTCTCTCTCTCCCTCTCTTTCTTTCTCTCTCTCTCCCCCTCTCTCCCTCTCTTCTGCATTTCCTCTCTCCCCCTCTCTGTCCTCTCTGTCCTCTCTCTCTCCCTCTCTCTTTCTCGTGCTTTTCCTCACCTCCCTCCATTGTTCCAGCACCCATCTCTCTCTCTCTGTCTGTCTGTCTCTCTCTCTCTCTCCCTCCCTCTCTGTCTCTCTCTCTCTCTCTCTCTCTCTGTCTCTCTGCCTTCCTGTATCTAAAAGGTTTGGACTAAGCAGCAGATCTGTGCTCTGCCCCAGTGATTTAAGATGAAAACAAAGCGCAGGCCGAAGAGAGAGGGTGGGGGGGGGGTGGGGGGGCAGAGAAAGAGGGGATGAGGGGATAGGGGGGTGGGAGAGAGTTTGTTGAATTAGTTTGTTCGCTTGGCTCCAAATCCCCATTTTGTCTGGAGCTCCATTTCTCATGCGCACAAGGGGCTTGGACGGCACTCTTGTTTGTGTGGATGAGCATGTTTGTCTGTGTGATATGAATAATTACAGCCAGCCATTACAGCTTGTGTGTGTGTGTGTGTGTGTGTGTGTGTGTGTGTGCTCATGTGTGTGTCTGTGTATGTGCATGTACACGTGCATGTGTGTGTGTGTGTGTGTGTGTTGGGAGAATGTCTGCATGTGTGTGTGTGTGTGCGTGTGTGTGTGTGTGTGTGTTGGGAGAACGTCTGCATGTGTGTGATGAATTTGGAGTTATTATGGATTATTTCTCCCCACTGATGCCAGATGACATCAGAGCTGAGGGCTTTGTGGCTGTGTTATGTCCTCGATGACGGCAAAAACTATGATGATGATGATAACTATGGTGATGAGCATGATGTGTGTCCATTTTTCCTTGTGTGTGTGTGTGTGTGTGTGTGTGCGTGTGAGTGTGTGTGTGTGTGTGTGTGTGTGTGTGTGTGTGTGTGTGTGTATGTGTGTATGTGTGTGTCGTTTATGGTGTGTATATGCCAGTCTCTCTCTGTCTTCCAGGCATATATATGTCGGCCAACCTTTCCTCTCCTGTTTTCTACCCCCACCCCACACACACACACACACACACACACACACACACACACACACACACACACATACAACAACTCATTATACCCACAGGCCCACAAGGAAGACATAAGCCAAGATGAAGCCATAAAACAACACACATATATACTAAAACACATGCACTCACACACACAATATGCGTACACACACATACACACGTACACATACACTTATTATGTGAACATATTATTTCACACATACACTTAATACATGTACACAAACGCACATGCACACACACATACACTTAATATGTGTACACACACACACACACAAACACACACACACACACACACACACACATGCACACACAGCTACTCAGTGTACACACTAGCACACAAACACACACACACACACACACAAACACACACACACACACACACACACACACATACACACATATGCACACACAGCTACTCAGTGCACACACTAGCACTCAAACACACAAACATATAGAGACTGGGAGGCGAGTGTACGGTATGCACATTCTACATGTGCTTCAGGCCTCTGCCTCTCAGGCTTCCCAGCCCACCACAATTACTCAGCCTCCAGATCTGCAACCTCAATTAAGGGATTGGCGTGGGTATGTGTGTGAGTGTGTGTGTGTGTGTGTAGCAGTGTGTGTGTATGTGGGAGTGTGTGTGTGTGTGTGTGTGTGTGTGTGTGTGTGCTTGTGTATGTGGGAGTGTGTGTGTGTGTGTGGGAGTGTGTGTGTGTGTGTGTGTGCTTGTGTATGTGGGAATGTGTGTGTGTGTGTGTGTGTGTAAGTATGTCTGTGGGTGTATATTACGTTCAGCACCAATTAGGGGATTGCCAATGGTATGTATGTGTGTGTGTGCGCACACACGCACGTGTGGGTGTGTTACAGTCAGCTGAACCAGAAGAATCCGGGAAAAGCCCACATCTTTCAGGTTGGTAATCAGCAGGGATAAGGACCAACATGCATATATGTCCCACCGGATCAAAGAACTATCTTTATTATTTTATATTCTTTATTTATCTATTCTTTCCATCTCCTTATTGGGTATGTAGCCTATCCCATTCCTATCCTATCCACAGTTCCTCATCCCGGACTTTGGTCTTCGTGTGGGCTTCGTGTAGACCCCCAGAGCAGTCCATGTACCCCTCGGAAGAGATGTTTCCACCCCTTCTTTAAAAACCACCATCACATCACGCCTTCCTCATTACATTTGACAAGTTAACCAAACTGCACTCGCCACAAGGACTGGGAAGTGTAAAAACCTGTTGACAGATGGAAATGAAGATGATTGGCTGCAAGAATGTAGTGTGTAACATTAAAAAAGGGATAGAGTGTAGCTATGCTTTGATCGTACTTTGACGAAGGACAGTCCGATGCTATCTCTTAAGCTCCAGTGTAATGCTGTCCATCTGAAATGCGTGTGTTGCTTCTTCATTGGGTTCAGTTTGATAAGCATTTTGCTTCATATCAGAAACATCAGTAGACTTAGCAGCATAGAATGTATATATATAACTTTTACTGGATCCCATTAAAGTACTTACATATTATTATTATTATTGCCTATATTAGGTTGCTATATGTACATTATTGCCTATATTAGTTGCCTGTATGTATATTATTGCCTATATTAGTTGCCTGTGTGTATATTATTGCCTATATTAGGTGCCTATATGTATATTATTGCCTAATTTAGCTGCCTGTATGTATAGTATTGCCTATATTAGGTGCCTATATGTATGCTCTTGTCTGTACAGTATGTGTATATATAGTTGTATTTGTCTAATGAATGTATACAACTACATGCCTATATGTTGAATGTATCTACAGCTAAGATCTACCAGAGTCAAAATTCTCTGATTCTGATTCTGATCACTGAGTTTTGCTGTGTTTGTTTGAGCAGTGGCAAGTGCCAGTGTATATAGCAAGGCTGTATATTTTATTGCTAGGCTCATAATCTAGGTCAAACACCTTGAGAGCCTCTGTTGTGACACATTCAGTGATTTTATTGTTTGGGAGTCATCTGTGGACTCTAATGTGCACTAATGTGTTTTTAATTCGCCACTGACTAATGTGTGGTTTTATATTGATGTAGGTTTCACAGTAGGCCCTACTAGAGTTTTGAGGCTGATAAATGATGACACATCATTTGAACATTTTGAACATCATTTGATTGATAAACTAGAGTTTCTTGTAGTTAGAGTGAATGATGTTTCGGAGACATCTTACTTTTTTACATTACATTACACTTAGCAGAAGATTTTATCCAAAGCGATCTACAAAAAGGAGGACATAAGCTAACAATTTTTACTATTCAGATATCCTGATACACCCGTTAAAGAGTGTATGTACATTAGAATGAAAATTTATCTCATTTTCGAGGGGGTCCTAAAGTACCTTGTTATGTACATCAGATGTACATTAGCCTAGTTTGTTGTGACAAGCTCAACATACTTAGCCTATGTTAGGTAGCTGGATAGAGGATAGCATATTACATTACATTACACAGCAGACGCTTCCAAAGTGACTTACAAAAGGAGGACATAATAAGCTAACAGAGGTGCAGTGGAAAACAGAGTAAACAGACTAACTTCATACATACAAGGAGATGCATGTGCTTAAGTAAGTTTCCCAGAGTTGGAACACTACAGACACACATACTTTCTACACAGGGAGAATTATACAAGCATGAAATCTCTGGCAAACATGATTTAGGAAAGGCTGAGTGATGCTATCTGGCTGCCTACCTAGATCAATAAGCTAGGCTTTAGTTTAGATTAGCAACGTCACTTAGCTTAGCAGACATTGCTAGCCTATTGCAGTAGGTCGTTACTAGTCCTACTACTACACTAGTGTGAAGCCTGTTGACTTTTGGGATTCTGTGTGTATGTGTGTGTGTGTGTGTGTGTGTGTGTGCATTGGGGATTAGACAGAGAGTGAGAGCGAAAGAGTCTGGTCAAAGTTGATCATTTTTCCACCCTGAGTGGGGTTGCGATGAGACTGCACCAAGTTGCCTATCCCATATCTCCCTCTCTCTATTTCTCCCTCTCTATCTTTCTCTCACTCTCTCTCTCCATCTCCCTCTCTCCTCTTTCCATCTCCCTCACTCCATCTCTCCATCTCCCTCTCTCTCCCTCTAATCCCCATTGAGAGCAGACAGTGTCTGGGGGTTGGGGCTGGTGGTGGTGGGGTATGGGGGGGTAGGTGGGGGTGTAGTGGGGTTGGGGGGGTTGGTGGAGTGACATGCATGGGAATCTGGAACTCCATTCAGCAGTAATTATCAGCATCAATACAGCCAGCTTTGGGGGTTGGAGGGTGAGGGTTGTCGGGGGGTGGGGGTTGGAGGGTGGAAGCCATGAAGTACCCACAAGGGCCGAGGAGGCCGAGAGAGAGAGAGGGGAGTGGAGAGAGTGAGAGAGAGAGTTAGAGAGGGAGGGAGGGAGGGAAAGATTTTATGTGCCATGTATTCATGTTGGACCTATCAATAATGTTGTCTGTCTGGCGATGACAGCTGAAGAATAGGCGTGCCATGCCATGAAATCAGTTAGAATTGAGTAGAATTTAAATAGAGTAGAGGGGGAAGAGAGGC
>CM059266.1:21441023-21451023 GCA_030347295.1 Setipinna tenuifilis | reverse complement strand
TGTGTGTGTGTGTGTGTCTGTTTGTCCATGTGCGTGTTTCTGTGTGTGTGTCTGTGGGTGCATGTGCATGTGTGTGTGTGTGTGTGTGTGTGTGTGTGTGTACATGTGTGTGTGTGTGTGCGTGTGTGTGTGTTTGTGAGCATGTGTGTCTGTGTGTGTGTGCATGTGTGTGTGTGTCTGGGTGAGTGGGGGGTGGTAGTTGTGTATGAGTGACACAGAGAGTAATGGAAAACATGTGTGTCCATGTATCTGCAAAACTGTGAATTAAAGTGTGAAATCTGGTGTGTGTGTGCATGCATGTGTCTTTGTGTGTGTGTGTGTGTGTGTGTCCACATTGATGGGGGGTGAGTGTGTGTATGAGAGGGTCAGGTCTCAGTGACCTGAGTCTTAATTATAAATAGGATACATGCGACTACATGCGACTGGTGGATCAGGTGCTGATGGTGTGTGTGTGTGTGTGCATGTGTGTGAATGTGTGTGTGTGTGTGTGTGTGTGTGTGTGTGTGTGTGTGTCCGGTGACTGCCACAGGCTAGCACCACACGCCCATTGCATGCGCCCGACTTACAGCCAAAGCCATGGATTATCTCACACACACACACACACACACACACACACACACACACACACACACACACACACACACAGGCAGCTGCACAGCAGCCGCCCAGACCCCCCATACACATGCACACACACACATACAGGCACATACACACACACACACACACACACACACACACGCACACACACACACACACACATAAGCCCTGCCACTTGTCCTTAAAGTGCCCCAGTGCACACTAATTCCTAACTAACAGAGAGGGCCACATCAAAATATTCGCTTACAAATAACCACACACACCTGACCCAAGTACAGATACACACACACACACACACACACACACACACACACACACACACACACACACACCTGACCCAAGATACAGACACACACACGCATACACACACCTGACCCAAGGACAGATACACACACATACAGACACACACACAGACACACCTGACCCGAGCAAGCACACACCCTTGAACCCTGAAGAGAGGAAGATAGATGTGTGTGTGTGTGTGTGTGTGTGTTTGCCAAGGGCATGGACAGTGAAGGGAAAGAGCGTTCTCTAGCTGGAAACCGTGTCTGTCACAGCTACTTGTTTTTCACGTTCTTTCTCATTCCTCTCTGCTGACTCTTGCTCCTGTTGGCACACACACACACCCACACACACACAGACACACACACACATGTAAACACACACACACACACACACACACACGTGCACACACACACACACACATAGATGTGCACGGAAGTGAACACACATGCAAACACACTTACAACTGAGGTTCACACAAAGTTAATGTTATACAGTCATGGACACACACACACACATTATAAGTAACCACACACACACACACACTAACACAATTGCTATTCACTTATTTGCACACACACACACACACACACACACACACACACACACACAAACACACACACACACACACTCCCTGGCCAGGCTTTGATTGACAAGCTGAGTGTAATGCAGGAAGTGTGTGTCCTAAGTGTGGAGTGTGGAGGTGTTGAGGTTAGTGCTCTTATCTTCTTCACTGTGTAAGCAGCTTGACAACCTGCACAACAGGCTTCACTTCTCTACCAACTTCACTGCCAGCTTCTCTCTCTTTTCTCTCTTACTCTCTTTCTCTTCTCTCTCTTGCTCTTCTCTATCTTGTCTGTCTCTTCCTCTACTCTTTTCTACTCTTCTCCCTATTCCTCTCCTCGCTTTTCCTCTTCTTTTTCCCTCTCATACTCTTCTCTGTCTTACTGAGTAAACACAACCACCAACATTTGTTTTTCCAGTTTGCATTCTCCTCTTGACACACGAGTCACGACCTTATCTCCCCTCTCTGACACTTTACACACACACACACACACACACACACACTCACACAGCTAGACAGACATACACACACATGCATACACACACAGTCAGACACACACACACACACACATGCCTACACACACACACACACACACACACACACACACACACACACAGTTAGACAGACAGACACACACACACACACACATACACAATCACACACACACACACACACACACACACACACACACACACATGCACACACCCACACACACACAGACTGACACAACCTGTGTGGTAAATGCCATACCCTATTAGCTCCTGTCCATGGAGTGTGTGTGACTGCCACGAGGCCTGCTATTGTTCTCCTGGGGGGGGTGGGGGGGTGTCCTAAGCCGGAAACGGTGTGTGTGTCACTGACAGCAGGCACACAGGAGCTCAGCCCAGCCCTCGGGGAGGGGGGGGGGGCCCTCTGCACTGGCCTCTTGGCCCCCTCCCTCCCTCCTCTCACCAGGGTTGTACACTTGCAACAGTTCTTTAAAGAACCATTTGACGCTGATATGACAGCATAGCCTTTGAGGCTCTAAAGAACTATTTCTACTCTGAAGAACCTTTCACATAATGTAATTGTTACAGTAAAGATGGAGTTTTCACCCTCCATGGAACCATTCAGAGATTTAAAGAACCATTTGACGCTGGTATGACATAGCATAGCCCTTTATGATCTGAGGCTCTAAAGAACTATTTCTCCTCTGAAGAACCTTTCACATAATTGAATTGTTACAGTAAACATGGAGTTTTCACCCTCCATGGAACCATTCAGAGATTTCAAAAACCATTTAATGCTGGTATGACATAGCATAGCCCATTATGATCTGAGGCTCTAAAGAACCATTTCTACTCTGAGGAACCTTTCACATAATGTAATGGTTACAGTAAACAAGGAGTTTTTACCCTCCATTGAACCATCCAGAGATTTAAAGAGCCATCTGACACTGATATGACACAGCATAGCCCATTATGATCTAAAGCTCTGAAGAACGAAGAACCATCCAGAGATTTAAAGAACCATTTAAACACCTTTGTTTTTTTGGATTGTAGGCCACAGCACAACCGTCTCTTACACCCCTTTAGAACGCTGACAAATGTCCCCTTTGGCCTTGAATGGGCCACTTCGACATTCAGAGGTCCGATATTTCTGTATATTCTGTCTTTGCTGAAAAAACATAACAACTGCTGTCGATCAAGTGTTGCACTGCCTTCATATCACTCTGCTATAATGCTGTTTTTATCAAGTTTTAACAAACTGTCTGCTTACTCTGTGTTCCTCTACACCTCTGTTAGCTTATTATATCCTCCTTTTTGTAAGTTGCTTTGTGTAATGTGTAGTGTCTGCTAAGTGTAATGTAATGTAATGTAATATCATGCACTTGCAACATTTTTAAATAGTTAAAACGACATTATTGCAACATTTTTGGGGTGAATGAATCATCTTGGTAAGTCGGTAGAGGGTTAAATGACTCATTAATGGACATTCTCTCGGCCGTCCCGGCGGTCTGTAGAGGGGAAAATACCACGCTCGCAAAGTTGGCCTGTGCCGGCATGGTACCCATGGGCTGACGAGTCTCAGGCATCTGTGTGAGACAGAGCGCAGGCTGGCCTGAGGACACGGCAGGCTAGCTGCTAGCTATGTGTGTAGACATGCTGATTCATCATGACACAGCCAGCAAAAAAAACAAAGATTGTAACTAACATTGGAATGATTTGTGTCTTTCTGTGTGTGTTTGTGCTTTCACTACGGCAGTCATTGTTTGAAAAGGGGTTTGTTTGACGTTTAGTCTGTCTGTTGCTTGATAGCTACTAAGCGGCTATCGAACATTTGGCAGTGAATATTTATTCCTGGCCAATAGGGGGAGTCTCGTAAGGAAAACCAACCAAAAGTTGCAAATTATCGCTTTAAAACACTAACCCTAATCCTAACCCTTTTTCCTTTTGGTACAGTGTTAGTACATAATGTTACATATTGTTTTAAACTTTGTTACACTGCACTTCATGATGTTATTGGAGGATGTTATTGAAAAATGTTATTGAAGTATATTATTGCTATGGCACTTTTATTACTTTTATTTTTTTAGTCTTTTTTTTTTTTTAATTAAATAGGCGTTGACACACCACAGGATTACACCACAGTGGTGAGTGTGGCACGCACCCAAGAGTGTGGTAGCAACTTAAAAGACTCAAGGAAATCTAAAAGATTATTTTGCCAAGTTTCACTCGCATCTGCAAAAACGGCTAACTTGTGAATGGCATATGCCCACCAAGGAGTTAAAAAGTCTCTCAATTCAGACTCTGTCATGATCTCCATCACTGTCATCGTAGCTCACTCTTGGCTGTCATGTCTTTGCCACATTTGAAGTGCTCCAATTAATGGAAAGTTTTACCACTACAATCAAGATGATGTGATGAAACACTCGTATAACGTCAGCCCTTATTGCACTACCGCCTAAAGCATACACACACCAACACACACACACAGAGACACACACACACACACACCCTTTTACACACACATGCATACACAAAAACCGAACACAAATACACACACACACAAACACACAGAAACACAGAAACACCGAACAAACACACACGTAAACACACACACACACATACACTGAGCACACACACACACTGAACACACACACACACATACACACCGACCACACACACATATACACACACACACACCAAACACATGCACAAACACACACACACACACATGCACACACACCGAACACACGCACACACAAACACATACACACACATCAAACACACGCACACACACTGAACACACACACACACATGCACACCGACCACACACACTGAACACACACACACATACACACACAGAAAACACACGAACACGCACACACACACACACACACACACACCGACCACACACGCACACACAGATTACACCTATAGCTCCTGTTAATGCAAGCCTTGATGAGTGATGATGATGTCATCCCTGAATGCTGACAGCAATCTGGTCTCCATGCGGGCCAAAGAAAAACAAATAAAGCGACAGACACAGACACACACACACACACACACACACATACTCACACACACACACACACACACACACACACACACACACACACACATCAGACGCATACATGAGAGCACTTCTGTAGCTGTAACTATAAACACTTTTATCTCATCAGTGCCTAAACACACCACCTGTCTCCCCTCATCACTGCCTGTCTCGCCTCATCACCTCCTGTCCCTCTACATCGTGTCTGTCTCCCTACATCACTTCCTGTCTCCCTACATCACTTCCTGTCTCCCTACATAACTTCCTCTCTCCCCCCCCCATCACTACCTGTCTCCCCCCATCACTTACCTGTCTCCCCCCATCACTACCTGTCTCCCCAAATCACCGCCTCTCTCCCAAACACACCACCTGTCTCCCTACATCACTGCCTGTCTCTCTACTCTCATCACCCCCTCTCCCCCAAATACACCACCTGTCTCCCCAAACACACCACCTGTCTCCCCTCATCACGCTTGTCTCTTCTTTCCTCTCATACCTGCCTGTCTCCCCACATCACTGCCTGTCTCTCCCCACATCACCTCCCGTCTCCCCTCCCTGTCTCTCTCCTCTTCAGCCAGCTTATTCAGTGTCCCTCACACGGCAGCCGTGACTCACCACAGTAGCTCACCTCCAGCATGCACTCTGGACTGATAGACATCTCAGTGTGTCAGACAGAGAGAGAGAGAGAGAGAGAGAGAGAGAGAGAGAGAGAGAGAGAGAGAGAGAGAGAGAGAGACCAGGACAGAGACAGTTTGGACTGATAGAGATCTGAGACAGTGTCAGACAGAGAGAGGTGGGGTGGAGAGAGAGGGGGGAGAGAGACAGAGACATAGACAGAGAGAGAGAGACAGTTTGGATTAGTAGAGATGTCTTTAGTGTCTCTGATCATGCAGTTGGCACTAACCAACTGCTCAAAAGGGGTGGAAACATGATCTCATGATGCTACAATGTGTGTGTGTACGTGTGTGTGTGTGCGTGTGTGTGTGTGTGTGTGTGTGTGTGTGTGTGTGTGTGTGTTCTTTCATTCTTCTTAAAGTGTTGTATATGCTTCTATGAGAAGATGTGTGTAAATACTTACAAGTAGACTAGTGATGTGTAGGTTAAGACAGAGTTAAAGAGCGATGGAGAGTTGAGTTGCTTTCTGTTTTTTATGCTCCAGAGATTTAACATGGGTGGCTGCCTGTGCGTGCATATTTTAATTATACCATTATTTTAATTTAACCATAAATATTCTCTCTCCCTCTCTCTGTCTCCCCTCTCTCCCCCTCTCCCTCTCCCTCTCCCTCTCCCTCTCCCTCCATGTCTCCCCCTCTCTCTCCCTCTCTCTCTCCCTCTCTCTCTCCCTCTGTCTCTCTGTCTCCCACTCTTTCTCTCTTTCTCTCCCCCTGTTGTGCATATTTTAATTATACCATTAATTTAATGTAACCATAACTATTCTCTCTCTTTCCTCCACCCCCTCCCTCTCCCTTTCTTTCTCCCCCTCTCTCCCTCTCCCCCTCTCTCCCTCTCCTCTCTCTCCCTCTCAATCCCTCATGCACATTTTAATCACCATAACTTTATGGCATGATTGTTTTTTTCTCCCTTCTTCTTCTTCTTGTACTGCTAATGTGCTTTTATTGCTTTCGTCACTCTAACTCCGTCATCGTGGATGTTTACAGTCACTCTGAGCCTGGCAGCCCGGCCTGAGACTGTTCCTGCCAGTAACACTAGCCTCTGGGCAAGGCCAGCATGCCTCTGGGGACAGACATGGAGAGAGGGAGAGAGGGAGAGATAGAGGGAGGGAGAGATGGAAAGACCGAGAGAGAAGGAGAGAGAGAGAGGAAGAGAGATGGAGAGAGGGAGAGATAGAGGGAGGGAGAGAAAGAGAGAGAGAAAGAGACAGGGAGAGGAGGAAAGAGGGAGAGGGAAGAAGAGAGGGAGAGATAGAGGGAGGAGAGAAAAGAGAGAGAAAGAGAGACAGAAAGAGAGAGGGAGGGAAGGAAGGAAAGGAGAGGGAAGAAGAGAGGGAGAGATACAGCGAGGGATGGAAAGAGAGAGAAGGAAGGAGAGAGGGAGAGGGATGGAGAGAGGGAGAGAGATGGAGGGAAGGAAAGAGGGAGAGGGATGGAGAGAGGGAGAGATAGAGGGAGGGAAGGAAAGAGAGGGAAAGGGAGAGGGATGGAGAGAGGAAGGGATAGAAGGAGGGACAGGGGAGGAGAGAAAGACAGAGAAGGAGGGAGAGGGAAGGAGAGAAAGAGAGAGAGGAAGAAGGATGGAGAGAGGGAAAGATAAAGGGAAGGAGAGAGAGAGAAAGGGATGAAGGAAGCAGAGAGGAAAGGAGAGAGAGAGAGAGAGGGAAAGTAAAACTAGCCATGGAGAAAAAAGGATAGAGGGAGAGAAAGAGGTAGAAAAAAGAGAGAGGGAAAGTGAAAGAGGGGAAGAGAGAGAGGGAGAGAAAGAGAGAAAGAGAGGGAGTGGCCCAAGAGGCTCCATCACTCCGTGTCTGGCTGCTGCGCTCCACTGCCAAGCTCCTTGCCCAACCAGTTGGCACACACACACACACACACACACATACACACACACACACACACATACACACACACACACACACACACACACACACACACACACACACACACACGCACACGCGCGCACACACACACACACACACACACACACACACAGCAGGCCCTGCTTTTTTTACTGTGTGAAACTTACAAAAGTACTTCTCAACAAATGACAAATAATCACTCCCTGTGGTCATGCTGTGTGTGCGCTTAAGGGTGTGTGTTTGTGTGTGTGTGTGTGTGTGTGTGTGTGTGTGTGTGTGTGTGTGTAAGAGAGATGGAGAGCAATGGAGAGGAGGACAGAGAATGAGAATGACAGAGAGAGTCAGACAGAGAGCGAGTTAACCAAAGAAGAATGATGCAGAAGCCGATGATCTATCTGTGATGGCAGGGGTGATTCAGCTCTAGCAACTCAAGTGTGTGTGTGTGTGTGTGTGTGTGTGTGTGTGTGTGTGTGTGTGGCAGCTGGAGTGTGGTTTAAGAGGCTGGCTGCATTGGTGTGTTCCATGTGGCTGGCACAGAGCGCAGTGGGAGTGGAAAACAGCCCATCATACACACACACACACACACACACACACACACACACACACACACACACAAATACACAAATCATACAGCAGCTCTCACCATGGCCACACCTGACTCATAAACACTCATAAACACACACACACACACACACACACACACACACACACACACACACACACACACACACACACACACACACAGATCATACAGCAGCTCTTACCATGGCCACACCTGACTCATAAACACACACACACACATGCAAACACACACACACACACACACAAACTCACACACCAGGGGTGGAAATGAACTTTGCAAATGTGAACTTTTACCAGCCACTGACAAGGAAATGATAAGATTCACCAGTCACTTAATAGGAAATTATGATTTTCTGTTCGAAATCCACTGGTGGCTGGTGCAAATTTTCATCCCTGACCCACACACACACACACACACACACACACACACACACACACACACACACACAGATCATACAGCAGTTCTTACCATGGCCATACCTGACTCATATCTGCACACATACATACATGCACACACGCAGGCACAAACATGCGCACAAACACAAGCACACCATACAAGAACACACACACACACACATACACGCATGCATACACACCAGACTTTATCTCAGATCTATTTGCACAGGTCCTCCCCCCTCTGCTAGGTCCTACACACAGCTGGCCCCAAGGCCTTATGGGTAGACTGGATACACCCAAGGGCTTATGGGTAAACTGGCTGGGCCTAAGGCCTTATGGGTAAACTGGCTGGCCCCAAGGCCTTATGGGTAGACACTCTGGACCCAAGGGCTTATGGGTAAACTGTCTGGGCCCATGGCCTTATGGGGGAAGACTGGCTGGGCCCAAGGGATCATGGGAAGACTGGCATGACTGCCATGTTGTCGTAATGGGCGCCACCCCTCTGTGTGCCAGGGAAAGGGGGTGTCACACAGGAAAAGTGTGTGTCACACAGCAGCAGACTAAACACTCAATAACACCGCGCTATAAACAGTCAATAACACAAGGCCACATGTTGTAAACACTTAATAGCAGAAAACATGTGTTCGCCATAAACACTCAAACACTCACAAATCAGCAACACATACATGAACAAACAAACTGCACATAAAGATACAGAATAAAGCATTTAGTCGACTATATTTTTTTCCCCCATAAAATGTAACGCTACCATGTGGCTGTATGATGTTTAAATAATGTCATCATCATCATCATCGTCATCATCATCATCATCATCATCATCGTCTGACGTTTGTGCAAACATCTTTAGTGGCTAGCTGCTCTCATTATCGGCTTAGTGTGGTTATAGGAGTTGAGCAGCTTCAAGGCAGGCAGCCCCCCCTGGAGCTGGAGTGCTTGAGGCCTGGGCTTCCTCAGAAGTGAGGGGGAAAAAAAGCTAGTTTCCATTGAAGGAAGCTCTAATTTCCAAGGTTGTTACAACAGCAGCACCTCAGCCCACCAACCCACCCCCCCCCCCCCTTCCCCCGCCCAACCACCACCGCCGCCACCACCACCACCTTCTGTAGCTTAGACACTTTTCTGTATCTTATGTGACACCCAGAGTGTGAATTACCCCTCCGTAACTGGGGGGGTATACTACCAATTGCATTAATATGATATGTTGCTCCCCCTAACCCTGCTATTTTTCTCTCTTTGGGGGGGGGTACTGGGTCCAGACTTCCAGACTGATCACACCACATCTGGACATCTGAGCATCTGGGCCACCCCAGATGGTACTGTACCCTCCCGTAATTCGAACTATAGGTCACACCTGGGGTGGCCCAGATGCTCAGATGTCCAGATGTGGTGTGATCAGTCTGGAAGTCAAGCAGAGGCCCAGAATAGTGAGCACGTCCCCAGTGGTGAGGGGCAGGTCAGACCCTACCGGACCCTAATGGACCATACTGTGTTTAATC
>CM059266.1:21421023-21431023 GCA_030347295.1 Setipinna tenuifilis | reverse complement strand
ATGGGTTTCCCTCAAAGCTTACCATCTGATGTCACTCAGTCACACACACACACACAAATGCACGTGTGCGCACACACACACACACACACACATGCAACCTGAAGTCAAACGGCCTACGTCAAACTTCACTTCCTGATTCTCTGGAGCTGCTAAAGGACAGGAATATGCAAGTGTTGTCTGTGTTTGTTTGATGTGTGTGTGTGTATGTGTGTGTGTGTGTGGGGAAGGGGGAGATGGTTGGGGTCGGGGGTTGCCTGTTGAGTGACTCTGCGGGATATTCCTGTAGACTGAATGGACAGCCTGTACACTGGGCCATTCCAAATAACTCCAAAACACACACACATACGCACACACACTCACACACACACACAAACACAAACACACATATTCATAGACGACCACCTTTGCTACCACCAGACTTCCCCCCTACCATCCCCAGGAGGAATTTCTGTAAACGAAAATCACTAAAATCACGACCTAGTGCTATGTGTGTGTGTTTGTTTGTGTGTGTATGTGTGTGTGTGTGTGTGTGTGTGTGTGTGTGTGTGTGAGTTTATGTTTATGTTTATATGTATGTGTGTATGTTAATATTCAGCAGAAATATTGTAAATTACTTAAGGTAGTCACACGCGTTCAGTTTTGTGTACTATGTTAAGCTGTCTGTGACTGTTTTTTAATCTCTTGCTTTATGCAAATTGTGTGTGTGTGTGTGTGTGTGTGTGTGTGTGTGTGTGTCTGTGGGTGGGCGCGTGGGTGTTAGTAAATCCTGGACATTTCCACTGATCTGCAGAAATGGGTCAACTGTCAACGAACGTGATAATTCAGCGTCTGTGCTTCAACCTTACAACCCCCCCCCACCAAAAAATGTGTACACACCACTAGGCCCCACCAATCCATTTTGTGCCATGCTAGAAAGGGTTTTTAATTTCACATACCTGCTTTAGTGAACCTACAGGTAGTCGTAAAACCTGAGAAGGAAAAAAGCCTGTTGACATTTGTTTATTAAAAGAATGAAGGCCTTGGCTCTTTTACTAATTGGTTTACAACTACCACAGGTTTGTCACATATTCACCCCCCCACACACACATGTGGGCACGCGCACACACACACACCTACACACACCCTGGTATTACTGTAAGACCTGACAAAAGAGGACAGAGGACAGGCGTACGGTATATGCCTCTAGTGTATTTCAAACCAACAGTTATGCTCATAAGTTTACATACCCTGGCAGAACTGATGATTTCTTAACCATTTTTCAGAGAATATGAATAATAACACAACACAAAAACTTTTTTTTCACTCATGGTTAGTGTTGGCTGAAGCCATTTATTGTCAAACACCTGTGTTTACTTTTTACTTTATTTAAATCAGAATGACAACAACAGAAACTAGCCAAATGAACCACTGAGAAATGGTTAAGAGATCACCATTTCTGCCAGGGCATGTAAACTTATTAGCACAAACTGTACATCAAATTCCAGTCACTCAAACCTCAAATGTCAGAGGTGTTTTGGGACACTTACGTGCAGAATAATTTAGCAGTGTGTGTACCGGAATGTGTCCTACTGTCCTCGTCAGTCATCCTACTGATCTGTTGTCATCTGTGTAAGAGGAGAAGTGTGGGCTACTACATGTGCGTCAGCGCGTTAATCTAAAACAGCAGCGACAGGTAATGACAAGAACGGAGTACTGTATGTGAAGATTCTCATTCATTCCAGGTCATGTTAGTCAAAGGAGCTAAACTTTAAGCCAAACTGGACTTCTTTTAGTTGCTTGAAGACGTTTAAACCTTTCATCCAAAAGGCTTCTTTAGTTCTGAAGTTCTGAAGCTTCTTCAGTTCTTAAGTTCAGTTTAGAACTGAAGAAGCCTTTTGGATGAAAGGTGAAATGTTTTCAAGCTACTAAAAGAAGTCCAGTTGCTTACTCCTTTGACAAGTACAGAGGTGCAGCTGCTTGTCAAGGAACCGTCACAGGAGGTAAACGAGTTAGTAAGAGTGCTGTGTGGCATTGCTGAGTTAAACCAACGTAAAAAAAAAAAGATCCATGCAGGACCATGACTTCTTTTCTTGGTCCTGTGAAGCACTTTCTACAGTGATGTTCCCACAACCAGCAATGTCAACATTCACAAACACTATGTCACTATGTACGATGTCCCTGCTTTATTGAGTTTGAAGACATCAGGCTGTTATTTCTTATGTATGTGTAGCATAGATCGACTTTCAATACACCCCAAACAAAACCTGGCACCCCCCAAAGACACAAAAAAGGAGATATGGGGGTACTGACATATTAAGGCAATTCATGTAAAGTGCAAAGGTAGTACCTCCAATTTATGGAGGGGTAATTCCCACTATGATGTGTAGTTTCTGTACCGCCTGACCTTAAAAACTGTTACAACATTTTAGCTTTTAGCCTTAGTCTCATGCTTTTCCAACAGCAATGGGAGTTTTGGTGCTGTGAAAACCACTGTATCTGTTGTCATCTGTGTCAGAGGAGAAGCGTGGGCCACTGCATTTGTGTCACTGGCTAAGGTTATTGGATTTAAACAGTAGCGACAGGTAAGGACAATAAGTGAAGTGTGACTGCCTGTCATGCCTGTCATTCACAAGCAAACTAACATGATACTTGTTTTTCTGGTAGACTACGGAAGGGTTGTGTATGTGATATATCTCTTCCTCCTTAGAAATTAGGACTATTTGTTTATTTAACTTGATGGTTACAATTGTTTCTATAAGCTCCTAGGCATTCAAGTGCTGACATACATGTATATGTTTTTATATTCAGATAATTACCCACATTTACATGAAAAGCCCAAAAAAAGTAAAAAGAAGGAAGAAAAATGTAATTATTGGTTGCAGTTATTTCATTTTAACTGATAATGTAATAACTAACTAATAATGTAATAACTTGTTAAATTATTTGTTACATTATTGGTTTAGACATTTTCTTACATTATTGACAAGTTATTACGTTATTGGTTTTATTACATAAAAACCGCCAAAATTATTACATTTTAGGCAGTTATTACATTATTGGCCATTATTACATTATCGTCTGCTACAGGGTGTATTTGGCCTTTGTGAGTAGAAGTGATGTCATGTTGGCATTAGTGAGGGGGAGCAGGTGCTTAGCCATGCTGTTGTTGCTGGTGTTGTGATGAAATATGGGACATGGGTGGACACACCTGCCATTGCACCCACCCACACACCTGCCACACCTGGCATCACAACACCCAGGCAACAAGGGACCAAACAGTCGTGTCATCTCTCCGAAACCAACATTTGAAAAAGGTTTGTCACTCATATCACTTGGTAGCTGCCTGTCTCTCTGTCAAACACACATAAACAAACACACACACACACACACACACACACACACACACACACACACACACATACACACTGACAACCTGGACCATAGATTTTAGGGGATGTAGCCTATTTGTTAAGTAAAAGAGGTAAACTGAGATCAGTCAGTGTAGTAGACAGGTATTTACTTATTAGTTTATTTATTGGTCATATGTTTATATATATAATATATATAAATTATTCATATATTTTATCTCATTTTCTCACTTCATAATAAGATGTGTTGAACTACAACTTTTGAAAATTGTTTTTTGAGCAAAATTGAGCAAGATGTATAGCCTCCATGTAAATATATATAGATATAGATACATATACATATGTATAGTTTTAAATTCACGTGTCACCTCTGACATGAGTGTGAGTTTGAGTGATTTGGGTCAGTTGGGGCTTCTTGTTTGGCCCCTGCAGGCTAAGCCATGCTATAAGTCATGAGACCCCAATCATACACAAAACACTTTACAACTTAAGTCTCACTCCGGAATCGCAAAAGCTCCTGTTTCAGAGAATTCTTACTCATATGTGTCCGCTTTCTTGGGAATGCTTGTGTCTGTGTCTCCTGTGAGCTGATTTGCTCCTGGAGGCTTTATTTTTACAGATAAGTAGGCAGTAGGAAGATTAGCAATGCTAGTGCCGGTGTTAACGTGGCTAACGACTCAGGGGCTAACAAGGTGTTAACAAGTGCATAAGACTACCATGCAAGGCCTTCTTAGGAGCACATGTTCACACATAAAACCGGATACGATATGAGGACTTCTTAAGAGCACACTTTCACACATAAAACAGCATATGATACAATGTTATGTCAAAAGTTATAATGCCTTCATAAAGCTTAATAATGGTTGAAAGTAGTATTCAGAACTACTTATACATACTCATGACTGCCCCTGTCAGGCAAGTAAAGCTTTATAACCAAGGATGCACTGTGTCATATTGATGTTGGAAAATGGCTTACGATAAAGCATTATAATACCTTTTGAGTACAGTCATGAGTATAAATAGTTACACTTCACATACTTTATAAACGCATTATAAACCTTTATGGGTGCGTTTATAGAGTCTTGTGAATACAAGCGTCATACAAAGTTTTACTGATTAATGAATTAATTATTTAATGAATGAATGAATTAATGAATGCATTAATTAATATCTCATACTACTGCTTATTTTACATGACAACTGATGAAATATATGTCACAAAAGGCACATGTGTTTCCCCTAAGCATCTGTCAACAAAATTGGTTGGGCAAATTTCATTTCTGATTTTCATTTTTAAAAGTCTTGCATTAAAAAAGCTATTTTTTCCCCTTTTCCATTTTTTATTATTTCCCTGAAGTCCTATAGCTTACCATGTAGAGGTAAACTCGCTGTTCTTGGGAGTAAATCCTCCCAAGTGAACCGTTTCTGCAAGTGCAATAATACAAACACATTGCTTGGGTTACAAAATGTGACTCACATATCTTGACATGCTTGTTCTGGTATTAAAGTAAACAGCTGAACAACATCTGTTTATCTTTACACTATTAGGACTGGCCGTATCACTGGGGTAGGAGACGATGCTGTAAAAATCTGCTGTATAGCACAACTATAAATATGTTAGCCATTGTAAGGATGCAAGGATCTTTTTAAACTTTGGTTTAACTTCGAAATAGTACCATGTGGCACTGTTAAGTTAAACCATCCATGCAAGGTGATGGCTTCTTTTTTAAGTTGGTTCTATGCACCACTTTCTACAGTGATGTTCCCCCATGTCAATATTCACAAACACTACATTACGATGCACTATATTTCTTTACATGTCCCTGCGTTATTGAGTTTGAAGACATCAGGTTGTGATTTCTTATGTGTAGTTTCTGCACCCCCTGACCTTCAAAATTGGTTACAACATTTTAGCTTTTAGTCCGTCTCACGCTTTTCCAATAGCAATGGGAATGTTGATGTTGTGGAAATCACTGTCATGGTAATAACCTATCAAAGGCAGAGAGAGATTATTCCGACTCCAAGTGGGGTTGGGAAGAATATTCCCAGTCATGGAATGCTAACGGTAACTGTCTGATGGGAACTGACTTGTTATATAAACGAGTTTAAGGGTTTTTTTATCCCCCTGATCTGTTTCGTGAGTTGTAAGTGTTTTTAAGCAAAATGTCTTTTTCCTAGCTATTTCCATTTGCTAAAACATGTGTTGTTTTGGAAACTTTAATATCTTCAAGATACTTTATAAGGCTGGGATGTTTTACATTGAAATGTTTTGCATAATAGTATTCACAACAAAATGTTAATCCAAAAATCCAAATATCGATCACTGAAAAGATCCATTTAAAATAAAACTACAGTACAAAATTCCATATTGAGGGTAGACGGTGGACCATGGGAACTACAGCCACTTATACACTTCTGTAGACTCAATTTGTTCTTGGCCAAGTCTTTGGGTTTCTCCTTGGCCAGCACCGAAACTGAGCCTGCACCTGATTTAAACATGCCACACACTGAGTGTTCTGCACAGATCCACTGATTGCAGGTTGTGCATGATTGTGTGCATGCACGTGTGTGTGTGCGTGTGTGTGTGTAAGAGAGAAAGAGAGAGGCAGAGAGAGAGAGAGAGAGAGAGAGTGCGTGTGTGTCTGTATAAGAGAGAGAGAGAAAGAGAGAGAGAGAGAAAAGGAGAGAGAGAGTGTGTGTGTGTGTGTGTGTATCTGGGATTAACTACAGTCATTATGTCATGCTGCTTAATGACCGGCCCCCAGGTTTATGCTGTTGTGTGTGTGTGTGTGCGTGTGTGTGTTTGCATGTGTGTGTGTATTAGAGAGAAAAAAAGGAGAGGGAGAGAGAAAGAGAGAGTAGGAGAAAGAGGGGGAGAGAGAGGGAGAGGGATAAGGAGAGAAAGAGGGAGAGAGGAGGAGGAAGAGGAGAGAGAGCGAGAGAAAGAGAACAAGCAAGGGAAAGAGAGACAGAAAGGGAGAGACAGAAAAAGAGGGAGAGAAAGAAAGGGAGAGAAAGAAAAAGAGAGAGAAAGAGAGAACAAGCAGAGGAACGAGGGATAAGGAGAGAAAGAGAGAGCAAGTGAGAGAGAAAAAGAGGAAAAGAGAGGGAGGGAGAAGTGTTTGTGCGCCCCTTCAACGTGAGTGTATGCCACATTCGCCCTCTGCTTCCAGAGGGGGGGGGGGGGGGGGGGGGCTGGGTACATCAGATTGGCCCGGGATCTGGCTGTTCCCGAAATCCCCCCTCCCCTCTCTTGCCCTCCCCAGCCCTAATGTGCTGGCACTAACCCCCCTAGCCCAGCCCAGCCCAGCCCAGCGCAGCGCCCCCACCCCAGCCACCTCATTAATGATCTCCATGTTTGGGGAAGGAGGGGGCGAGGGGAGGGGGGCAGGCCCTTTCATGTGGTGGGGCTGAAGTAGCACAGCACATTGGTCTGTGGGATGGAAGAGGGCCTGGTGCTGGTGTGTGGACAAATCTCTCTAACTTTCTCTCTCTCTCGCTCTCTCTCTGACTTTTTTTCTCTCTCTCTTTCTCTCTCTCATTCTCTCTGTCTCTCTCTCTCTATCTCTCTCTCATTTTCTTCCACTCTTTCTCTCTTTGCGTTTGCTTTCCCTCTTTCTCTCTTGCTGTCACTCTCTGTCTTTGCTTTCTCTCTCTCTTTCTTTCTCGCTTTGCTCTTGCTTTCTCTCTCTCTCTCCCTCTCACACACACACACACTCCCTCTTTCTCTCTTTGCTCTCTGTCTCTCTCTATCTCTTTCTGGCTGTCTTTCCCTCTCCCTCCCTCCCTGTCTCTCCCAATCACTGTCTGTCTGTATGTTACTCTATTGCGCTCTCTCTTTTTCTCTCTTTCTCCATCTCTCTCTCTCTCCCACGCCATTTCTCTTTCTCTCACTTTCTGTGTGTATGAGTGTGTACATACTTGTGTCTAATCTGTGCATCAGTCTGTCTGTGTATGCATTTGTTTGTGTTAGTGTGAGTGTGTGTGTACATGTGTGTGTGTGTACATGTGTAGGCTATGTATGCTTGACATGCGTCACTAAAGAAGCAAACCGACCGCTAGTCAAAAAAATGTTGGGCCTGTATTTGCCATGTAATGGGATGTCCCATGCATACTTTCCATGCCTCCAGACCGCTCCGTGCTGCTGAGTTTTTACAGTAGCTCCCAAGCTCTCAAGGGGTGACTCATAGCTCATGGCCAATGCCCAACGCTAACGGCTAATGCCCAACGCTAACGGCTAATGCCCAGCGCTAACGGCTAATGCCCAACGCTAACAGCTAATGCCCAGCGCTAACGGCTAATGCCCAATGCTAATGCTAATGCCCAAACAGGACAGGCGGAGAGGAGAGGAGAGAAGGGAAGAGAAGATAGACTTGGATAAGGCCATGTGGGACTTAGAAGTTAGAGTTAAAATGAAGAAACAAGAGCTCTTGGCTGCTGCATGCAGATTAAGTATTTGTGTGGGGAGGGGGTTTGTGTGTGTGTATGTGTATGTGTGAGCATGCATGTGTGAGTGCATGCATGTGTGTATATGTTTATGTGTGTGTGTGTGTGTGTGCATATATGTGTAAGTATGCATATGTGTGTGCATGCATATGTGTATATGTTTGTGTGTGTGTGTGCATGCATGTGTGTATGTGTGTGTGCATGTATGTATGTGCATGCATGTGTGTGTATATGTGTGTGTGTGTGTGTGTGTCAGAGGAAGTGTATTATGTGTGGGAAAGCTGTGTGGGTGCAGCCTGCATGTTTATTCATGTGCTGTGGTGGGCCGGAGACACAAGTGGAGTAACACTTATAAATCTCCCAGCCCCAGCCCCAGCCCCAGCAGCCCAAGCAGCAGCAGCACCCACTGCCTCCTCTCCACCGTCTAGACGTAAAACGGTTAAACATGCTGCCCCGTTTCTCTTTTCTCCCCCTTGCCCCCTCCCCTTTTAACCCTCTATCCCTGTTTCTGCCCCCCCCCCCCCCCCCCACCCCTCTCTCTTTTTCGCTCTCTTTTTTTCTGTCTCACTATCTATCTTGTCTCTCCCTTCCTCTCGTTCGTTCTCCCTCTCTTTCTCCCTCTCTCTCTTTCTCTTCCTCTTTTTCTGTCTTTCTCTCTCTACGCCCCTCACACTCCTCTGTCTCTCTCTCTCTTCCTCTCACTCACTTTTCTTTCTGTCCCTCTGTCTCTCTCTGTCTCTTCCCTTCATTCTTTCTTTCTTTCTCTTTCTACACCCCCTCACACCTCTCTCTCTCTTCCCCTCTTCCCCTCTTCCTCTCTTTCTCTCTCACTCTCCCTCTCCCTTTTCTCTCTGTCCCTCTGTCTCTCTCTTTTTCCGTCATTCTTTCTTCCTTTTTTTCTCTTTCTACACGCCCCCACACACCTCTCTCTCTCCCCCACCCTCTTTTTCTCTCTCTCTCTTTCTCCCTGTCCCTCTCTCTCCCTGTCCCTCTCCCTTTTCTCTCTGTCCCCCTGTCTCTCTCTGTCTCTCTCTTTTTCCTTCATTCTTTCTTCCTTTACTTCTTTTTCTACACACCCCCACACACACCTCTCTCTTCTCCTCCCTGTCCCTCTCTCTCCCTCTCTTCCTCCCTGTCCCTCTCTCCCTCCCTCCCTCTCTCCCTCCCTCTCTCCCCCTCTCCCCTGCTCTGTAGTGGGGAGGGGTTAAGTGAGCATTCTCTGGAGGTCTTAGCCGGGCTAATCTGGCCCATGTGACGGCTCTGCTGTGGGCCAGCGCTGGGGTGACCCGGGCTCTTGTGGCGCACACAAAGAGGGACAGGCTTTACCCCACAGGGGGGCAACACTGCGTGGCCCTAAAACTCTGCTGCCCCCCCCCCCATCGCAGCCTATACACACACACACACACACACATACATATATACACACACATGAACATACACACCTACTAACACACACACACCATCATATGGATACACATACACACACACACACACACACATCGCAGCCTGTACACACATACACACATCAACATACACACACACACACTTACACACACATATACACACACATCATCTCTCACATGAGGACACACAGAACCATTGCAGCGCGTACACACACACACATATACACACACACAGGGGGTAGGGACTTCTCAGGGTTCAAACCCGCATTACCAAACTCCCCTCGCTCTCTTTCTCTCTCTTTTTCTCTCTCCCTCCCTCCATCTCTTTTCCATTCTTCTCTGCCTCTTGGCTCATGGCACAGTTTGGGGAGGGGGCTGTTAATGAAGGGATGATTTGCACACGCTTGTTTGTGCAGCGGGCAGCTAGCTCTCTCTTTCTCCCCCTCTCTTGCTCTCTCTATCTCTCCCCCCCTCTTTCGCTCCCCCCCTCTCTCTCCCTCTCTCCCCCTCTCTCTCTCTCTCTCCCCCTCTCTCCCTCTGTCCCCTCTCTCTCTCTCTCTCTCTCTCCCTCTCCCTCTCCCCCTTTTCTCGCTCTCCCTCTCTCCCCCCTCCCTCTCCCTCTCTCCCCCTCTCTCGCTCTCTCTACCTCTCCCCCTCTCTCACCCTCCCTCTCTCTCTCTCCCTCTCCTTTTGCATCTACATGCACCCATTCACTCCTCAATGTGCCCCCCATGCCCTCCCCTTGCAGTGTGCTGCCATGCCTGCCTACCCCCCCCCAACCCCCACCCCACACACACACACACA
>CM059266.1:21413523-21416023 GCA_030347295.1 Setipinna tenuifilis | reverse complement strand
CATTTATCGCTCTCTCCTCATGCCCTTTCTATCTCTCCTTTCTTTCTCTCTGCTCACCTCCTCTCTTTCCTCTCCCCTCTTCTCATCTTTTTCTTCTTTTTCCTCCTCTCCTCACTCTCCCCTGCTCTCACCTCTCTTGCCTCTTCTCTCTCTCCCCTCTACTCTCTTCTCTTCTCTTTTTCATCATCTCCTCTCTCTTCCCTTTGCTTTCTTCTCTTCTCTTTTCTCCCCTCTCCTCTTCTCTTTCTCTCTTCTCTCTCCTCTCTCTCTCCTCTCCTCTCTAGCCTCTCTTGCCTCTTCTCTCTTCTACTCTCTCTTTCCTCCTCTCCTCTCTCTTCCCTCTGCTCTCTTCTATCCTCTTTATCCGCTCCCCTCCTCTCCTCTCTCTCTCCTCTCCAACCTCCTTCCTCCCTCTCCACCGACTCTCCCACCTCCACTCCCCCACCTCCTCTCCCCTGCTTCCCCCCCCACTGCCCCACCTCCTGTCCCCCAGCTGCTGTGCCCAGTGCTGGCTGGCCTGAGGTGCTTCTCCTGAGGGAAGTAATCAGCCACCTGCTGAGCATGGCTGCCCTGCCGCTGAGCTCCACACAGCAGGGGAGGAGGCCTCCGCATCTGCCCAGGGCCACAGCAGCACATGAGGGATTCATTCGGCACCTCGCAGGGGCTGCGGCCTCCAGGGTCCTGGGGCTCCCCTAACCCTCCCCTCCCCTGCTCCCCCTCCCCGTCGCGCCCCCCCACTTTAAGTCACTCGGCTGCACTAGCTCCACAACATGAGTCACCAGTGGCCAGGCACGCGCTCAGATCAGTTACACACACACACACACTCTCTCACACACACACACACAGGAGCAGGCTTTTAGTGATTTCTGTAAAACAACCAGGTTTATAAGCCACCCCCCTCTACCCCCCTCCACCACACACACACACACACACACACACACACACATGCACAGGCTTTTTGTGATTTCTGTAAAACAACCAAGTTTATAATCCACCCCCCCACCACACAGACAGACAGACACACACACACACATACACACACACACGGCCTTTTTTTGAGATTTCTGTAAAACATACTGAGTTTGTAATCCACCACCACCGCACACACACACACACACACACACACACTCACATGGGGGCTTTTTGTGATTTCTGTAAAACAACCGAGTTTATAATATCCCCCCCACCACACACACGTGGGCATTTCTTTTTTTGCGATTTCTGTAAAACATACCGAGGTTCTGTAATGCACCCATTTACGCACGACGGGCCCTGAGTGAGCGAGTGAGAGAGCTAGCGAACGAGCGAGTAAAGCGAACGAGCGAGCGGTCGAAAGTAACCGTCTGACGGGCCTAATGGACCCCTCGCGCTCGCCGCCCGTCTGTTTAAAAAGTCTAATAATGTCATTAGAGAGGGCCGTGGCGGCCACCGGTCAGTCAACGCCGCGCGGTTTCCTTAACTTGGGCCCTGTTCTTAGGTTTCAGCCCCTGGAACGCCGGGTATAGCGTCTGTGCCATTACTCACGAGCACACTAAAACACATGAAACCCAAACCGGTAAAGCGAAAAGGCTCCTATGCAGAAACCTCAGCCATCACATCGGAGCTGGAGAGTAAATAGTTGAGTCAGTCAGAGGGGTGGAGAGGAGTGGAGAGGAGAAAGAGAGAGAGAAAGAGAGAGGGGGGGGGGGGGAAGAAGAGACACAGAGAGAGATAGGGAAGAAGAGAGAGAGGGGAGAGAGAGGGGGAGAGAAAGAGATGAGATCGGAAGGAGAGAGAGTGAGATAGAGAGAGAGAGAGAGAGAGAGGGAAAGGGAAGGAGAGAGAGAGGGAAGAAGAGAGAGAAGAGACATAGAGACACAGAGAGAGGTAGGGAAGGAGAGAGAGTAAGAGAGAGAGAGAGAGAGAGAGAGAGAGGAAAAAAGAGAGAAGGAACAGTAGTAATGGGCCAGGGCACAGAGAAGAGAGAGAGGAGGACGGAAAGACAGAGAGAGAGAGAGAGAAAGAGAGAGAGGGAACAGTAGTAATAGGCCTGGCAGAATGCTATTTCTGTGCAGTGAGGGCAGGAAATGGACTGAAAATTCAATTTGTTCATTTATCTCGTTCATTTTTATATGAACTGTTTTGATTTCCTGAGCCGGGCAAATGAAATAGATTTGACTCCAATCACTGTGAAAGGAGAGGTTATGTACTCTGTGCTGTGCTGTGTGTGTGTGTGTGTGTGTGTGTGTGTGTGTGAGTTGTTCCAAGTCTCTTTCCAGCATGCCTTGCAGTAGCTGATTTGAGTGCTCAGAGCTAGACATTTAACCCTTGACAATCTGCTTCACACACACACACACACACACACACACAAAACAGCAGGTTTATATACAGAAATATATATATATATATATATATATATATATATATATATATATATATATATATATATATATATATTTGTATAAAAATGTATGTGTGTATGCATGAATGTGTTGCACTTTTCATTTACTGACTGTCTCCC
>CM059266.1:21386023-21396023 GCA_030347295.1 Setipinna tenuifilis | reverse complement strand
CTCTGCGTCCGTTCGTATAGAGCACACACACACACACACACACACACACACACACATATATATATACACCATTTTGGTGGCCACTCAGGGGCATCCATGCATTTGCTAAGTTACACTGATGGAGGCAAAAAAACCCCAGAGTACTTCAAACAACAGAAGCAACTTTTATGCTCTTCAAAACATTTCACAGTAATCACAGACCTTCTTGTCAGACCTTGTTTCTGAATTTTAGAAAAAATAACTATGTTGATTTACAGTTTTGAGACTTTCACTGTGTCCTGGACGTTAATTATGTGTGTGTTGTGTTGTGTTGTGTTGTGTTGTGTTGTGCTGTGGCTGTCTGGGTGTGTTTTTGTAATGTCAGGTGTGTCCGGAGAGCTGGATGTGAGCATGTTGGCAGCATGTTGTATGCTCGCAGTGGGACTGAGCGCTGCTTCTCACTGCCAATCCCTCCCTCCTTCCCCACTTCTTTCCCCATTCAAGCCTCAGCCAGTGCAGCTGATTGCCTGTTTGCCAGTTAAAAAGGGGGTCCAACACATACACACACACACACACACACACACACACATGCACACACACACACACACACACACACACACCAGCGCGCACGCACGCGCACATACGCACACACACACAAACAAACACACACAAAAAAACACACACACAAAGGTTGACTTTTGCGTCCCAGGATGCACCTCTCTGTTCCGTGTGGTGTTCTGATGTGTCTCATTTTACTTTGTGTTGCTCTTTATTGTTGTTTGGTCTCTTGGGGTGACTTGCCAGATTTCTTCTTCTCTTCTCTTCTCTTCTCCCTCTCCCTCTCTCTCTCCCCCTCTCTCCTCTCCTCTCCTCTCCTCTCCTCTCCTCTCCTCTCCTCTTCTCTTCTCTTTGGCCCCGGCGGGGACCACCCATCGGGTCGGCCCCGGCAGCAGCCTGCGTGGAATAATAATGTAGGCCCCTGGGAAAGGCGCCCGGGGAGAGGGCCCGTCTGAAAAGAGAAAAATTTGGTCTTGTTTCCGATGCCTCCCAGGAACATTCATCAGGGAGCTCTCACTAAAACAGCCACTTTCTCCGCCACTGCTGCACTGGACACACACACACACATACGCACTGCGCGCACACACACACATGCACACAGTGCGTGAGTGTGTGTGCGCAGTGTGTGCATGTGCATGTGTGTGTGTGTGTGTGTGTGTGTGTGTGTGTCTGTGTGTCTGTGTGTGCAGTGTGTGTGTGTATTCAATGTGTGGGTGTGAGTTATGTCTGTGTCTACGTGTGTGTGTGTGTGTGTGTCTGTGAGTGTGAAAGAACGAGTGGGGGAAGGGAGTGAAGAGAAAGAGAGAGAAAAAAGACAGAGAGAGAGAGGGAGAAATAAAGACAGAGTAAAAGGGAGAGAATGATAGAGTGTGGCCGAGAGGGGGACAAAGGCCGGCTCCCGCTGGTCTGAAGTCTAAAGGTGTGTCCTTGGCTACCCCCTGCACGGGAGTCACATGGGCTGATCAGATGAGCTCTGATGGGATTCAAACCCCCCCTCACCACCCCCAGAGGATGTTTAATTACCCCACCACGTGGTCTGTCACTCACCACTCTGTCCACTCACATCTGATGAGTGTGTTTGTGTGGGAGACAGACCTTAGGTAAGAGAAAGCAAGAGAGAGAGACAGAGAGGGAAAGAAAGAAAGAGAGAGAGGGGTGTGTGTGTGTGTGTGTGTGTGTGTGTGTGCGTGCGTGCATGTTTTTTTGCTGTCTCATGTAACTGCCTCTTTGATAGTTCTGTCAAATGTTTTTGGGCTTGAGAATGGTTCAACACATGCATTCTCTAGAACTCCTGCCTTCTCTCCTCTTCTCTCCTCTCCTCTCCTCTTCTCTCCTCTCCTTCTTTTTACTCCCCTCCTCTTCTCGCCTCTCCTCTCTTGTCCCATATACTTACATCAAATGTTTTTAGGGTTGAGAAAGGTTTAACACATACAGTCTTTAGATCAGAACTTCTGCCCCTTTCATTCTGTGGATCAGAACATCTGCCTCTCCTCTCCTCTCCTCTCCTCTCTGTCTCACCCTTTTCTCCACTTGACTCTTGTCATTTCCTCTTTTCTCTTCCCTTCCTGGGCTTAGCTGCTCACCACATTTCAGTCCTATGGCCTGATGTAATCATTAATAAAGCATGTTTATTAATGTCATAAGCAGTCCTATGCCCTCATGTGTCGTTAATAAAGCATGTTTATTAATGTCATAAGCAGAGCTCCCTGTAGGGTTGGGCTGCAGTGGTCACACTCTTAAAACATAATGGGGCCAGTACCGGTTCTTCAGAGTGATGCCATAGATGAACCTTTTCCAGTGCTTCAAAGAACCGCCGAGGCAACAGTTCTTTAAAGAACCATTTGACTCCAATATGACATTATGATATGAGGTGCTGAAAAATCATTTTTAATATAAAGGAACCTTTCACACAATGTAATAGTTAAACAAGGAGTTTTCACCCTCCTTGGAACCATCCAGAGATTTAAAGAACCATTTGATGCCGATATGACAAAGCATAGCCCATGATGATCTCAGGCACTGAAGAACCAGTTCTAATCTGAAGGAACCTTTCACATAATGTAATGGTTCAACACAGAGTTTGCAGTCTGCATGGGAACCATCCAGAGATTTAAAGAACCATTTGATGGCAATATGACAGTATGATTTGAGGCACTTAAGAACCATTTCTAATGTGAAGAACCTTTCACATAATGTAATAGTTCAAAACAGAGTTTACAGTCTACATGGACCCATCCAGAGATTTAAAGAACCATTTGACGCCAATATGACATAGCATAGCCCATTATAATCTGAGGCACTGAAGAACTAATGTGAAGAACGTTTCACATAATGTAACAGTTTAACACAGAGTTTGCAGTCTGGAACCAGAGTATGGAACCATCCAGAACCATTTAAGCAAATTTTATTTTTTTTAGAGTGCAGGCCCCTGCCCTGATCTGTTCGGCTCTGCTCCGCTCTGGCGTGCTCTGCTCCTGTATTCAGGGGGAACAGATGCCTCCATGGGCCGCCTAATGATACGTAATATGTGGGAGGGTGACCATAGCAACATCCACATCCACTTTCACAAGTCTGCATGAGTGAGCAGGCCTTGTTTGATGTGGAATTTCAAGCCATAAAAAGGGAAAATCCTCTCCGCCTACGTCACACCACCACCACCACACACCACCGCCGCTGAGTGTAAAATGCAACTTTCTCAAACTCGCAGGAACACAATCCCCTTTCCCAATAGAGAGATTATCTGACCAAAGGTGAATGGGAGACTTCCCACCACACTGTACACACACACACACACACACACACACACACTGACGCATACTGACACAGTTGGTGTTTTTGTGCAGACCTTTGAAAAAGAAGAAGCTGTGGAACTATCTGTGTGTGTGTGTGTGTGTGTGTGTGTGTGTGTGTGTGTGTGTGTGTGTGTGTGTGTGTGTGTGCGCGTGTGCGTGCGTGCCTGCGTGTGTGTGTGTGCGTATGTGTATGTGTGTGTGTGCAATCTCCATGGTGGAACATGAAAGCATGACAACTAGAGTACTTCTACCATTGTGTGTGTGTGTGTGTGTGTGCGTGTGTGCGTGTGTGTGTGTGTGTGTGTGTGTGTGTATGTGTGATCTCCATGAGATGTATGCTAACTAAGCTGCAGCCCTGTTGTCTGTCCTGCCCATTTACCATAATATTGTATACTATTTAAGAACAGAAATGGTTTATATATTAATTGTATATGAACTAATGCAAAGGTATTTAAAAAATGTCTCATTTCAGTAGGACAGTACAAGGAAAGACAACAAAGAATGGAAGGGTATTTTTTATATCTTTTCCTTTTATTGCAAACAATATAATACAAAAGATAAGCTTCTTTAAGACACTGGTATGTTCGTACCTAGGAAAACAAAGACTCGGCTGGATTAAAAGATGTCAACATGGAATCTAGAATATGGAATAAGGAAAGGAACAAACACTCTTTGAAAAAATATACGAATAAAAGCATTCAGGGTATTGATATACCCGAATGATATTACAAAGAATATAAACCATATCAAATGTCAACTCTGCCACTGTCTTCAACAGCCTTTTTACTCTGGTTAGAATGAAAATAACAACTTCCAGTTTTCTGTCTCTCTTTCAATCAAGTTTTTTTATAACAATTAGAAGTAATCTGTACACAGCTAGATAATCAATTAGAAAATATTTAAATGGAATCATTTACAAATGATAAATAAAGGAGATGGTTTTTCAACGTTCGTACCACAACTTAACAGGAAAAAAAAACTTGTTTTACATCTTGGTTAGTTATATGGAGAAGAATTAAAGAGATAGGAAGACAAAATAGTTATTATTATTTTTTTCAAATAAAATTAATACTAATGAATAAATTAAAGATGTTAAGACTGGCAGTAAGGAAGTAAGGAACTCCACAGAGCCTAACAGAGGGTCAAAGGTCACTTCCTGTGGCTCCTTCAGGAAGTGAGAGGCGGGTCTGGGGCGTGCACACACTTGAGGCTCGAATTGTGTGCACATGTGTTTGTGTGTGTGTGTGTGTGTGTGTGTGTGTGTGTGTGTGTGTGTGTGTGTGTGTGTGTGTGTGTGTGTCTGTTGGCTGAGCAGGCACACGTGGCATCAAGGCAACGCTCTCTCCCCTCTCTCTCCAGAAATCCACAGAAGTCTGGAGCAAAGTTGGGGGCAAAACTACATGGCACAATGGCACAATGGCACGCTGATTTTAGGCTGGCTTCTGCTATGCTTGCTGCTTGCTGCACTAGACACTACACGTATCTCAGCAAATCACCTGCAACTTACAATAACTTTTGCTCTACAGGAAATCAAGGAAATACATACATACACAGAAACAAAAGGTACGTGTGTAGTACTGGCAATAGGAATGCAATGCACCTCCTTGAGGACCCAAACCAAAATATTGGGAAAGGACGAAAAAGGACATTTAAATAAAAAAACACCGAAGCTCATACACAGCTCTAAGACATTTTTTAAAAAATAAAAAAAAATGACATTATAAGATGCAAAACAAAATGCTTCAAGATTGTATAACCCAATTCCAGAACGTACAGTTTTGTCTACACTGATGACCTGCTGGCCCTATTGTAAAGTCCCCCACACATCTACAGCTGGAGATCACAGGTGGAGTCTTTGTTTTTGTTTTGTTTCTCCAGTCTTTACCTACAGTAAAGGGCCAAAAGAGGAGTCCACTTACGGCTAGTTTTTTCCTCTGTGTGTTAAAGTAGAAAAAACAATAAACTGCTGAAACAACAAGAACATCGATGACGACAACAACAACGAAAAATACAATATCATGACACATACACAGTACATACTAAATATTTATCATGAAATATATCCTCACAGAGGATTTCTCTTTTTAAAAAATAACAAAAGTCAGATGAGTTTTCTTTTCATTATATCTAGAAAAATATAACAACAACTCCGCTCATTAAGGAAGGCACAGTTGGGAGCCATTTCATTGTGTTCAGGTACTTTTTTTTTTTTCCAAAACACCTTATTTGTTTTTAACGTTCTTATTTACGAATGTCAGTTTCTTTTTTTCTCGGTGTTGGGCCTGTTGGGGCCTCTCTATGAGAGTGTCTCTCTGGCTGAGGTGAGTGCTGAGGTTCAGCTTGTGCGGTGAGCTCTCTCATTCTATCTCTTTTTCTCTCTCTCTGATTTTTATTCTCTATTTCTCTCTAGCTATCTCCCACTCCCCCCACCCCCCCCACACCTGTGCCTGTCCCTCAGGGCCTCGAGAGCTGGGTGTAGACGGGTTGCTGGTCCCACTGCTGGGGGCTGTGCGTCTGGGGCACGGAGGGCACCCCGGTGGGGTCGGCGATGGGGGTGTACAGCGGCCTCTGGCTGGGGCTCATGTAGCTGAAGCTGGGGTACAGGCCCTGGGAGCCCTGGCTTCCCCCTCCGCCGCCGCCGCCGGTCGTGTGGCCGTAGTAGGAGGTGGCGCCGCCCTGGTGGTCGGAGTAGTCGTACTGGGCACGACCCAAGGGGGGGTACCCCGAGGCTGCGGCTGCTGCGGCTGCTGCTGCGCTGTAGTGCTGGAGGCTGAAGGAGCCGTAGGCCACCTGCTGTGGGGGGGAGCCCTGCTGCTCGCTGTAGTGACCCGGGCTCATCTGCTCCGTCTTGATCTGGGCCGGGCGCGACTCCGAGGCGCTGGACAGCGTGGTCAGGGAGTGGCCAGACTGGCCCTGCTGCTGCTGCTGCTGCTGCTGACCGGCCTGCTGCTGTTGCTGCTGCTGCTGCTTGCTCAGCCAACTCTGACCGCTACTGCTGCCGGACACCACCTGGGCGCCCGCCGGACCGTAGCCGTAACCCTGGGAGCCGCCGTTGGCCACCCCCGCCATGGCCGCCTGGCTGTGGGTGGGCAGGTACTGGTTGAACTCGTCCACGTCAAAGTCGATGTTGGGGATGATGTCGCTCCGCAGCTCGTCGATGTCCACGTCACCGAAGATGTTGTGCTGCCTGGCAGAGGCCTCGCTCATGGGGCGACTCTCTCTCTTCAGCTCCCCTTTGCTGGAGGGCTGGTCTGTTTTAGGGGTGGTGGGAGGCGTGGGTGGGCCCTGTGACTGGCCTGGAGGGAGAGAAAGAGAGAGAGAGAGAGAGAGAGAGAGCAAACAGTTAACTCCACTGTGCACATGACATTGTTGACGCATGGGAGGCCAATAAAGATATCCTTTGAAATTAAGAAACTGAAGATAAGATTTGCAAGTGGCTGGCGGTGTAGGGCCGTTATATAATGCCTTCGCCAAGAGCTTTTTCGCAAGATAAGTTGACAGGGCCGCGACAGGTGGGGATATTTGCATGCCGGCCCATAAAGCAGTAATGATTTACAGGGACGCTTTTTGGGCACGATCCGGAAAAGCAGCAAAAGCCGGGGAAAAAAACACGCCTGATTTATTCTATAGTGACGGGGCAAATGTCATTCCCAACAACATGTTGCAACAAGTTATCACAATCATTTTCTGTTTATATAAAATCACGATGAATGGCTTACCCGAATGGTCGCTGGGAGAGTGCACTTCGCCTATGCTGGAGGCGGGGGAGTCGGCTTGTAGCGCTTTGAAGATGGCATTCGGAGAGATGTGGGTTTGTTCGCCGTCCTCCGACTCGCTCTGACCGTTCTTCACAGACTTCCGTCGGCGGGGCTGGTACTTGTAGTCGGGGTGATCTTTCTTGTGTTGAACCCTCAGGCGCTCGGCCTCTTCCACAAAAGGGCGTTTCTCTACTTCGTTAAGAAGCCTATGACAAGTGAATTAAAAAAAAAACCGTAAAAATCACAGCCTTTTTGTCATTTTCACTGTTATTATTATTAGTAGTAGTATTATTAGTATTATTATTATTATAGGAGGCTATTTAAAACAGGCAATACGAACGTTTAGTGTTCTGCATATAATCTACTACATGGGCAAAATGTCTGAATAAATGCCATAACTATGCTGTCCAGTTCCATCGATTTTTTTGAAAACATCTCTCCAAACATGTAAAAGCACTGCATACTGAGACACTCGTAAAAGTATATGCTATATAAAACATTCACTCTTAGTGGATTAATGTCACATATTACACATCTACTTCTGCACAAGATTCTCCACTGCCAAATGTGCAAAAAGAAAAAAGTCAAGGACGCGCACAAGCATGCTTACCTCCAAAGTTTGCCCAGCGTCTTGCTCAGTTCGGCGTTGTGGAGGTGCGGGTACTGGTCAGCTAGCTTCCTGCGGGCAGCTTGCGCCCACACCATGAAGGCATTCATGGGTCTCTTGACGTGTGGCTTGGGCTTGCTGGAGCCGTTCACTCGGACTGGCATTGGCACCAGTGTCCAGTCGTAGCCCTTCAGGACTTGCGAGACGGCGTCCCGGATGCAGACAGGGAATTTCTCCTCGTCCTCTTTCGGAAAGTCTCTGAGCGTGCCATCAGGCCCAAGTATGTGGTTTTCGGATGGTCTCGTATTTTCGGTGTCAGAGCCCGATCCCGATGGGCACGGGGAGCCTGCGGAGTCCACGGACATGCTTGGACTCGGGGCGTCAGAAAGACACTTCTCCTGTTCCTCAGTCATCTTCAGGTACGGGTCGAGTAGATTCATGCGAATACGCGAACGGAAACTTGCTTCGGAAAAAAATACAAATTTCTAAAATCCTTCGCAAGGAATCTCCGAAAGTTTTTTTTTCTCTGTCAGCTCTGAGGGGCTCTGTACCCGCAGAGTCGAAAGAATCCTGTTCAAAGTTATACACGGATAAAAGCGACAAATCGTTTTGAGATCCCTTTTGCTGTTTGTTTCTTCAACGTCCCTTTCCGTACGACACTGACGACCAAAGACGTGTTTAGCAGATATTTCAATGACCATGTATCTGAGCTGTCAGTTTAATGCCTTTGCTCCACAGTGACTGTCATTGCCGTCTTCGTATCTAAGTTGCCAGAAGAAGTGATAAGTTCTGAGCGCGAAGCTCAGTTTTTAAAGCACCGTCAAGGGGTGGGTGGGCCTTCAGCCGTCTCTAATTTCAGCATCTCATTACCGCGACAGGCAGCACGAATGATCATACAAAGAAATTAGAATAAAACTATTGCAAAGTGATAAATATTGTTTCCAGGATGAATTTATTAACTTTCTTATCAAATATTTTCAAGTCTAATAGCCCGGCACTTGTCAACCTGTTGTGTACATCTTTGAGAGAATTTCGTGTGAATCATTCACCAGATTTTGCGCTGGTGTGTGAATCAGCATTGCAATACAACTACTGTCAAAACGTGTTGGAGTATGAAATGTGTTGTTTTATAGAAGACCTAGGCTATCATCCCGCTGTCACAAAGTGATAATTAACTTAGATGAAGGAATACTTGATGACAGCTCTGTTCACGGTGTAATTTCTTCTTGCAACCAAAGGAAACCTTGCGAGGAATCGTAAATCTGTGACTAACGTGGTATTTGACTAATGAGTAGTGTACCTGGCTTTCCTTACCAAGACATTTAATAGGTGATATAGTCTGCCTTTTGTAAAATAAAAAGTATTTTCTTGACGTTTAACTCCGTGCGCAACTTAACGGCATGCAATCTTATCGATTGCAGATAAAGTTACATTGGTCGACAGGGATTGATCTCGAAGAGATTTTAAATTGGGCAATATGCCTGTTTTGTTGCAGCGGATATTTAGGTGTTAGTTGCTCGTGTATGAATTGCCCGATTTCGAAGCAATTCTTCCTGTATCTTAAAAGGTTTGGAACCAAGAACTCGGTCAGTGAGATTTTCAATTTCAGTGCAGAAAAAAGTGTTGTAGTGTGTGAAGGATAGGGGGCGGTAGTACCACAAGAACTCGCAACCATTCTTTCGTGGAAACAATCACAGCCACCGTCAGAAGCGTTTTCCTGGCCTTTGGGAGAAAGTTTGGGTTGTTTTTTGGCATTGTTTAAGGCTCCTTCCCACATAAATTCAGAGTATCTCTGACAAAGATTTACATTAAACGTTTAAATACCGTTATTCCTTACGTGTTCATGTTTTGGTTAGCTGCAGATATGCACGGGGTTGCTAAGCAGACGAAAGCGCTACAGGTCAGTGGGCTTTGTGTGTCTTCTCACACTTTCATGTTTGCGCATTAATCTCTCTCTCGCCCCCCTCTTCTTCTCTTTATTTACTTTTTCCAACTCTCTATTACAACTTTATCTAGTATTAACCCTAGTTTATATAGTATTCTACACTGTGTGTAGCCTATTATTGGACAGACAGATGCCCAAATATGCATTTTAAGACACTTTAAGACACTTTTAGCACTATATTTTAGACACAAATAGCGAATAGCCTGTTTTGTAAACAAACTTAAGGATAAATAGACCATACCAATAGCCCTCACATCTATGAAAGCAGCCTATATAATCAGGGCTATTTGTATAATTTGATGGATTTCACAGGCTAAAGTTTGTTTTCGTGGATAATGCCGCCTTTGCCTAATATATCGAG
>CM059266.1:21376023-21383523 GCA_030347295.1 Setipinna tenuifilis | reverse complement strand
GGGGAGAGAACGTGAGAGAGAGAGAGAGGAAGGAGAGAGGGGGCGAGAAAGCGGGAGGGAGAGAGATAGAGAGCAAGAAACAGATAGAGACAGAGAGGAACGAGGGAGAGGGAGGAGAGAGAGGGAGAGAAAATGGGGGGGCAAGAGAGAGGGAGAGCAAGAGAGACGGTGAGGAAAGAGTGATGTAGATGCAGAGGGGGGGAGGAACTCAGCTGGACTTGTGAGAACCAACTTTACACCTGTTTGTCACTTGCCCTAACCTCCCACTTTCCTAGGGAGCCACCCTAGACACACACACACAGACACAGACACACACACACACACACACACACATACACACGCACACACACACACATTATAGCCATCTCTGACCTCACTGTATCTGGTAATTAACTCTTCTCCTCTGTTGTTACTGTTGTCACTGTCCTTTGTGTTATATCACTGATGCTCATTTTCATGAGAGTGTGCTCTACTGCATTTGTGTGTGTGTCATGGGCCCTGGTCCCTGTTCTGCAGGCAGCGTACGGGCAGCTAAATGAGGGGTGTCAGGCCTGTGAGGACCCCTGCTCTTGATGGATGGGCTGACCGGATCAGAGCTGCCTGGGCACGGGTGTGTGTTGACACATGCCGTCTTTCGGAGGCCGAAGTTTGAACAGGACTTATCACACTCGTGGCATCTTCAGAAGACCCAACCCCACCCACACACACACACACACACACACTCACACCCACACACACACTCCCCCACCCAATGTGCTCATCTCCACGGCCACCCCACCCACCCACCCACTCTCACCTCCGCACCAGGGGGGCCTGGCAGCAGATGAAAGGCCGATGCCCTCAGCTCGTCCTCAGGTATGCGCTGCCCTCACCTCGGCCTCAGCTATGCAGACTCCTCCAGGCCCTGGGGCAGTGGAACCACCGGCTGAGAGAGAGAGGGAGAGAGAGAGAAGGAGGGGGAGGAGGGAGAGAGGGAGAGAGACAGAGAGAGGGAGAGTGAGAGGGAGAGAGAGAGAGAGAGAGAGGTAGAGAGAAAGGGAAAGAGAGAGAGGGAGAAAGAGGGAGAGAGGGGGAGGGGAGAGAGAAAAGGGAGAGGCTGTATTTTTATTGTATAAAGAAGTAATCTGTGCATATTGTCCCTGCATATTGTTTATTTAATTGAGAGAGAGAGGGGGACAGAGAGAGAGAGAGAAAGAGAGAGTGAGACAGACAGACAGAAAGAGACAGAGAGTATGCGGTTCTTTTTTTCTCCGGAAAACGAAAGAAAAAATATATATTGGTGCAAAATGGATGAGGATGAGGATGAGGATTTAAGTCAGTATTTAGGTATTCCATTAACATTTCCCTTTCATTTATATTTCTTTCGTGTTCTCTCTAGGCCACTGCACTGTAAACACGGGCTTTAAAAACAACCTTAAAGAAATGAAGGCGACATTTTTCATATAGGTATTATAAGCATGTTTTAGTTAAATAGGGCTTGTTAATACATCATGTCCCCTTAATATTTTTGAAGTATTTGAAGTATTTATTTAGGTTGGGGCTAAGCAGCATGTTTTTCAGTGTATGTGGTGAATGCTGCCCTGTCAGTTAGTACACATCCATCAGCAGAGAACAACTCTCTCATACACACACACACACACACACACACACACACACGCACACAGCAGAGAACATGCATAGATACAAAGAACATGCACAGATACAATTTTCTCTCTGTCTCTCTCTCTCTTTCTTTCACACACACACACACACACACACACACACACACACACACACACACACACACACACACACACACACACACACACACACACACAGCAGAGAACATGCATAGATACAACTCTCTCTCTCTCTCTCTCTCTCTCTCTCACACACACACACACACACACACACACACACACACACACACACACGAGAGCATGCATATATAGCTCATTAGATAAGCAGCTGGCCTAAACAGGTCCAGCCACACAGCTGGTTTACAAGGAAGAGCTGCGGACAGCTACTCTTTCCTTCCCTCTCTTTTTTCTTTCTCTTCTTCCTCCTCTTCTGTCTTTCCCTCTCTTCCTACTCTTTCCTCTCTTTCTGTCTTTCTTTCTTTTTATTTCCTTCTGTCTGCTCATTTCTCCTTTTCTCTCTTTCAACTCCTCTCTCCTTCCCTCTTTCTTTCTCCTTTTCTTTCCTTCCCTCTTTCACCTACTCTCTCCCTTCCTCCCTCTCTCTCCTCATCTGCTCTCCTCTTCTGTCTCTCCTCCTGCTTTCCTTTCCCTCTCTCTCCTGCTCTCTCCCTCCCTCGCACTCTCTACTCTCCCCTCTCCTCCTCTCTTTCTCCTCCTCTCTCTCCTTTCCTCTCTCCTCTCACTCTCCTTCTCCTCCTCTCTCCTCTCTCCCTCCTCCTGCTCTCTCCTTCCCTCTCTCTCTCCTGCTCTCCCTGCCTCCCCCTGTGGCCTTCACCCCTTAATTGCCCCTGCTCACACAGAGTGTGTTGTGTGTGTGTGTGTGTGTGTGTGTGTGTGTGTGTGTGTGTGTGTGTATGTGTGTGTGCGTGTGTGTGTGTGTGTGTGTGTGTGCCTGTGTGTGTGTGTGTACATGTGTGCCACTGGTAGTGTGTGTGTGTGCCACTGTGTGTGTGTGTGCCTGTGTGTGTGTGTGTGTGTTTACACACACGTGTGCGGGGGAGACTGTGTGTGCTGCTCTCCCCTCTCATTTTCGATAGCTGCACTCCTGCCCTTATCCCGCGGTGGCTTGTGTGTGTGTGTGTGTGTGTGTGTGTGTGTGTGTGTGTGTGTGTGTGAGTCCTGCTCTTATCCTGTGCAGGCTGCAACTGCAGTGAAACACCTTGAACACGCTCTGATAGGCTATCTGCCGGAAGGGATTTGCCGGAACCTATCGCTACAGATAAACCCACTGCCATTGGACAGTCTGTGTGTGTGTGTGTGTGTGTGTGTGTGTGTGTGTGTGTGTGTGTGTGAGAGAGAGAGAGAGAGAGAGAGAGAGAGAGAGATAGGGGTGGGAGTGCAAGTGCTTATGGCAGTTTATGATAACATAAATCTTTCCAGTTGTTTTTAGTATTGTGAGTCAGTAAGATTACTATAATTAGTAAAATCAAGGACTGTATCCATGTTTGTATGTATGTATGTTTGATGTTTATATGTACGAATGTGTGTATGTAGGTGTGAATAAATGTCTATGTATAGGCTCAAATATATGTATGTATGTATGTATGTATGTATGTATGTATGTATGTATGTATGTATGTATGTAGTATGTATGCGTATGGATGTGTGTGTACATCTGTGCATGTTTTGTCTGTCTGACTGTGCTGGCAGACCTGCTGTTCATCAGCTCCAGCATGTGCCCAGGAGTCTGACTCCTGTCCAGCAAAGAGTCAAGTATCGCTTCTCCGGTGGCCTAAATAACTCTGAGTGCGGTCAGTCAGTCTCTCAGTCTTACACTGTATCCATTAGTTGCAATGACAGAGCTTGCTTGCAGATTCTCCCCCTGTGTCTGTATGGGATAACATCAGGAAATGGTGTGTTGTGTGTTGGTCTGTTTAGGATGAGGGAGAATGGTGTGTTGTGTGTTGGTAAGCATCAACTAGGGTGATGGGGAATGTTCAGTGTGATGTGTGTTGCTAAGCATGGAGTAGAGTGATTGGCAATGGTCAGTGTGTTGTGTGTTGGTAATAAACATGGAGTATGATGATTTGATGATCATGATTTTAAGACAGCTAAAATTCCGATATGATGTTAGCACATAGCAAGAACGTAAAAAAACTAGCTTACTTAAGCTAGTTGGCTAACATTAGACAGTTGACTGACAGACAACACATAAATCATATAAGACACTATGAACAGTTAAAGTGGTGGAATATTTAGATAGTACATTGTTTATTTCTCATCTGATTTGTAAAAATCCAATTGACAAAAGTGTGAAACAAAAGACATTCTGATACAAACAGCTACCGTAAGATTAATTTCGGCTGCCATTTTTATTTACTTTTCACAGTTGTTTGAAAGTTTGTGCACAGAATTCTGGGTAATAGGCAGCATTGAGGATAATTGAAGCTGCCTTCAAAAATGACTGTTGCAGAGCAGTTTGAAGGCAACTCAGTAGACAGGAAAAAAAGAACTTCATTATTTATTTGGAACTGAACTTGATGACTTGCTACCACGCTAGGCAACTGCTAAGGCAGCAAAATTACCCGTTTTCGAGATTTAACAGTTTAATAACACAGTGTGTATCACAGTCTCAGTCTGTTCTTATTTGTAGCATACTGTAACTGGGTAGTGGAAATTACATTACATTACATTACACTTACCACACGCTTTTATCCAAAGCAACTTACAAAAGCAGGACATAATGAGCTAACAGAGGTGTAGAGGAACATAGAGTAAACAGACTACCCTCATACACACAAGGTGATACATGTGCCTTAAGTAAGTTTCCCAGAGCAGGGACACTACACATATTCCCTACACACGCAGACTTACACAAGCATGAGGCACCTGGGCAAAAGAGTTGGTTAGTAAGTGTGCTGCATTCAGTGGTGTGCTGTGTTCAATGGGATGCTGTGAATACTTTTAATAGTTGTGTGAAGTATGTGTAGGTTTAAGAGTTTAAGAGTTTATTAACAATCTGTTGTCACAGTCTCAATTTGTGCTTAATGATAGTTTAGTAATAGCGTGCAATATAAATGTGGTTAGCTGTGTTTGTATGGGCTACTGTGAATACTGTGTCGCTGCTGTTCTCTTATGTGTTATTCACTCTTTTCTGCGTACTCATTGACTTACGGTATGTTGTAAGGGCGTGTGTGTGTGTGTGTGTGTGTGTGTGTGTGTGTTGTAAGAGTGTGTGGAGCCGGAGATGAGTGCTGTGCTGTGCCGGGATGTTATTAGCTGTGTGGGAGGGGCATGGGTGAGGTGCCCCTATTAAACATGGTGTGTGTGTGTGTGGGTGTGGGTGTGTGTGTGTGTGTGTGTGGGTGAGGTGCCCCTATTAAACATTCTGTGTGTGTGCGTGTGTGTATATATGTATGTGTGTGTGTGTGTGTGTGTGTGTGTGTATGTGTGTGTGTGTGTGTGTGTGTGTGTGTGTGTGTGTGTGTGTGTGTGTGTGTGTGGGTGAGGTGCCCCTATTAAACATGGTGTGAGCGCTAAAGGTTAAGAGTGGTGGCGGGTGAGGTTGGCATAGTTGCGGTTGGCACCGGCGAGGGTGGAGCAGCGGAGCTGTGTGTGTGTGTGTGTGTGTGTGTGTGTGTGTAAGGGTGGAGCAGTGGTGCTGGCTTCCATGCCTGCTGCCACACCACCACAGGCTCTGCCAGCCGCTGGCACCCGCCATAGTGTGTTTGTGCACACACATGTGTGCCACTGTGTGTGTGTGTGTATGTGTGTGTGTGTGTGTGTGTGTTGGGGTGTGGGTGTGTGTGTGTGGATGTGTGCCTGGCATTCGCCTTCATGTATGCCTACGTAGAGTTGGTGATTGTGTGTGTGTGTGTGTGTGTTTGTGTGTGTGTGTGTGTGTGTGTGTGCCCCAGGCCTGCCATGCCCAGCCTCAGCCCAGCAGGAGGGGAGTCGGCACCCTCTTCACTGTGGTCTGCCTGGCTGGGTCCGTGGCCTGGGCTGGACACTGGAGCCCTTATGCCGAGGCACCAATGCCTCTCTGTCTGTCTGCCTGCCTCTCTCTCTGTCTCTGTCTCTGTGTCGGGCCCTGAAAAGTCTTCCTCCTTTCCCCATCCTCCTTCTTCTCCTCCTCCTCTTCCTGCTCTTCCCCTTCCTCATCTCCTTCTCCCTCTGTCTATCCTCCTCCTCTTCTTTCCTTCATCTTGTTTTGTTATCTCTGACATACCCCCATACCCCCCCATGCACACTCTTCCTCCTTTCAACATCCTCCTCCTCTCCTCTCCTCTTCCTCATCCCCTTCTAACTCTCTATATCCTCCCCTCTTTTTTCCTGCCTCCATCTTGTTTTGTTATCACTGATACACCCCCCCCCCCCCCCACCCCTGTCTGCCTCTGTTTTGGGCCCTACACACTCTTCCTCCTTCACCATCATCCTCCTCTCCTCTTATCTTCCTCCTCTCCTCCTCTTCCTCATCCCCTTCTTTCCTGCCTCTATTTTGTTTTGTTATCTCTGGCCCACCCCCTCCACCACCTCCCACCCCCCCCTCTGTCTGCCTCTGTTTTGGGCCCTACACACTCTTCCTCCTTTCACCATCCTCCTCCTCTCCTCTGTTCTCGTTTTTCTCATCTTCCTCATCCTCATCCCCTTCTCCCTCTCTCTATCCTCCTCCTCTTCTTTCCTTCTTCCATCTTGTTTTGTTATCTCTGACACCCCCTTCTCTCTGTCTGTGTATTGAATCCTGCACACTCTTACTCCTTTCACCATCCTCCTCCTCCTCATCCCGTTTTTCCTCTCCATACCCTCCTCCCCTTCTTCCCTTCCACCATCTTGTTTTGTTATCTCTGACCCACCCCCAACCACTCACCACCCTCCCCTGTCTGAGTCACTGCTGGACCCGTGTTTTGTGGGGGTGACTAGAAAGGCCCCTGTCTGTCATGTGGTCAGGTTGTGACACCCTGTGCAGAGCACCTCAGGACAGCCAAGCCGAGCTGATCTGATCTGCAGTCAGCCTGGGTGTTGGGCTCGCGGCCAGCCTGACTCATGCCTCCATGCGCGAACAACTGCTCTGTTGTCAGCTTCCAGCAGCATATCTTTGTTATCCTGGCTTTCGTATGTTGAGGTCACACTTGGAAGCTGGACCGTGAGCTGAGCTGGACGCTGTTTGCACCAGAGAGTAAAAAAAAAAAGCACCGGAGGTGTCGGTGGTTGGTGGTTGGTCAGACTCCATCTGTTTGGCAGGAAAGGGTCTCTTTGCTCTTGTGTTGATAGGTCAATCAGTTGCTTTCATGTTGTTCTCTATACTATTTTAACATAAAAAAAACTAATATATATAGTATATAGTAATATATATATAGTATATACACTATACGGGTAAATAGCAGAACAGCCATGTTGTGGATAAGGAAATGTGGTCTTTGGGTTTCTCTGTTTTACTCAAAAACAAACCACAGTATCTCTAACTGTCCTGTTTGCATTCGGGTTACTGATTTATGCCATTTAAATATCTTTACACACCCACACACACACAGTGAGAAAGAGAGAGAGAGAGAGAGAGTGTGAGAGAGAGAAGTGTGCACACAAACACACAGAAGCACACACATATACACAAACACAATATTTGTTTAGCTATCAGGCTGAACTACAAGGTAGGAAAAAAACAACTGCATTTGGAAACGGCCTTTAGCAGTTGTTTGTGTTTGTGTGTGTGTGTGTGTGTGTGTGTGTGTGTGTGTGTGTGTGTAAATGTGAGTGTGTGTGTGTAAGTAGGTGAATAAGTGTGTGTCATCGTGTTGATCATAGTAGAAGAGTTCCTAACTTTGCTGTGGGGTGTGTGTGTGTGTGTGTGTGTGTGTGTGTGTGTGTGTGTGTGTGTGTGTAA
>CM059266.1:21342821-21347821 GCA_030347295.1 Setipinna tenuifilis | reverse complement strand
CCTCAAAACACACCTGTTTCGACTTGCCTTCAATGGCCTTTGAAATATTGGGATTTGGGGATGAGACCCTATTACTGTATGTATTGTTGTAATGCTGTCATGTTGTTCCGTCCATGTCTTTGTTTGCTCCGTCTCATCTGTCAGTACTGCTATTCTGTATATTTGTATTTATTTCTTTTTGTCTTATTTATTTTATTTTACTCTCTTACCTTTTTACTGTGTAGCACTTTGGTTTTAAATGTGCTATACAAATAAATTACTTACTTACTTACTTACTTACTATATAGGGACTGGATCTGCGAATCCGATAGGAACCCTTGGCTTAAGCCACTGTTAATCTGCTTGGTGCCACCTTGTGCATTATATCATATCAGACTCACGTACTGTGCATGTATCAATGAAACCAAAACCGCACTGTTTGTTCGTTCATATAGACTTCCAAACACAGCAGAGTGCACAATATGTATGCAAATGTTGCTCTGTCAAACTCCTCGAACGCCATCTTTTTTGTATGTCTCCAGATAGTTTGTTTATTTTCTTTATTTAGTAGCCATCAACAAGAAGTAGTTTCTGACACCACTTGTTGAAAAATCCAATACTATCCTACCATGTGCACATAGTGATAACCTGTCTGTCTGTTTCTCTGCCTGTGAGTCAAACCTCAAAAACACAGAAACTACCTCTGCACTAACACCTAAAAGTGATCTAAACTAAAACTGCAGTAGATTTAGCAAAACATTTCTTTTTTTTTTAATTAACGGTGTTATGTAACATTAACATTAATGTTATGTGGAGAGATTTTTTATTTTCGTTGTTGACTCTTAAAACTGGAATTTCTGGATCATGGCTGTGTGTGTTTATCCATGGCCTGCTACTCTGTCTCTGTCTGAGAGAATGATCTGGGAGTCTTCACTAATGGCCACCCTGGCTTCTGGGAGGTTTGTGTTTTCTTTGCCTCGGGTAATTATTCAGATTCGCTAATGAGAGAGACGATGGCTAACCAGCTTCATTTTTCTTCCGTGGGTTGCATGCATATTGGGACACAGGTGTGTGTGTGTGTGTGTACGTGTGTGTGTGTGTGTGTGTGTGTGTGTGTGTGTTTTTCTTCTGTGGGTGCATGCATATGGCTCGTCCATCCTGTTTTTGCAGAGGTGATTGGGACACAGGTGTGGGTGTGTGTGTGCATACATGTGTGTGTGTGAGAGAGAGAGAGAGGGAGAGAAAGAGAGAAGACGAGAGAGAGACAGAAGGCGAGAGAGAGAGAGTGGGGTGGGTAGAGAGAGAAGGAGAGAGAGAGAGATAAAGACAGAGAGAAGGTGAGAGAGAGAGAGAGAGAGAGAGAGAAAGAGAGGGAGAGGGGGAGGGCATGCATGCGTATGGCTGCGTCTGTCTGCTTGTTTGGGTTAGCCTGCTGCCCTTAAGCCTCCCCAGTCAAACAGACCTCATGTGACCCCAGCAGCAGCTCCAATCACTGGGAGGATGTTAGCCATGCAGCCACCTCTCTCCCCTCTCTCTCAATGAAGCTGTCAAAACACCTCTCTCTTCGTCTTTCTCTCTCCATCTCTCTCTTTCTCTCTCCATCTCTCTCTCTCTCTCCATGTCTTTCTCTCCCTCTTTCTCTTCATGTCTTTCTCTCCCTCTCTCTTTCTCTGCCTCTTTCTCTTTACCAGTCTTTCTGTGTCTCTCTCCCTCTCTTCCTCTATGTCTTTTTCTCTCTCTCTCTCCTTCTCTCTCTCTCTCTCTCTCTCCCAAATGTGTGAGGCTGCTGCAACAACAACAAGACCCCTCTGCAGCAATTTCCAGAAATCTGTCTAAATTGCTTAAGTCCTAACTGCTCTGTAATTGGGCCGGTGTGTTGAGTTACCGCGGCGACAGAGGGGCTTCTACTCATGACCAGCTGCCTAATGATGACCGACCCCACGCTCACCAACCAAACACGCCAATCGCCAAGGGTTACCGGCGTGACATGCAAGGGGAGTATTAATTCCCCAGGCTGGTTTATTTTAGTAAAACGGCGGTGGCAGCAGCTTTGCATGGGCCTGCATAACTTAAGACCCAACACACACACACACACACACACACACACACACACCTACACACGACATGACACGGGACGGGACTGGACGGCACGGTACGGCGTAGCATGGCACCACACCACACATCGCCCCCCAAATCTCATAACCACCACCGCCTTGCCAGTCAATAATCATGATTTATGTCCATTTAGAGCAGGGCCAATTAGCTCAAGTGGGATATTTCATAATAAACAGTGGCCTGGACAATGAATGGGATTGGCCAGAGTGCTGACTCTCTCTCTCTCTCTCCCCCTCACCAACAGACTCACAGACTCGAACGTTTTTAGGCGTTTCGATATTTTAAGATATTGTGGTATCACGTTAACAATCCCCTGCATTCTTTCGCCATTGTTTTTATACTTTTTTATCGGTGTCTGGACGTTCTGGAGCCTAATATCATAATAAATATGGACGCTCATATATGGGGGGTTTTGGTGCTCGTACAAGAACATAACTTAACTTTACCCCTGCACATAAAAACTGGACAATGAGAAGCTGAATTCCTCCACAGCCTGTGTAGCTAAAAGTAAAACTAAAAGTGGTGGGACTTAGTGTTCAAAGCAAACACACATAGGACCTGTGAAGGGCCTTGTTCCTTGTTCCAAGCCTCATGGAGGCAGCCTCGTGGAGGCAGGAAGGCTGGCTGTGTTTGCCAGCTCTGGGATTTGGGCAGTGGATAACAGCAGCGAGTGTGTGTATGGGGCGGTGGAGAATAGCGGCGAGTGTGTGTGTGTGTGTGTGAGTGTGTGTGTATGGGGGTGGTGGATAATAGCGGAGTGTGTGTATCTTGCGGACTTACAGACTGGAAATGAGCTGAAATGTTAGCTGCTGCGTGAGGCCGCGTGCACCCCCATCCACACACACCCCAAACACACACACACACACACACACACACACACACACACACACACCATGCCACAGAGGCTTTGCCACAGGAATGAGCCTAGTAACACCCTTTCCCCTAACCCCCCGCACCCAACACACACACACACCCCCAGATCACCCACCCATTCACCTAACCCCCCCCCCAACCCCTAGATCAACCCCCCCACCTTCCACTTCCACCTCCTCCTCCCCAGATCACCCTACCCCCCTTCACCTCACCCCCCAACCCTCCTCACTGGATCACCTGAAACCTGAAGCGCTAGCACGTCGCCCTATCAGATGCACCCCCCCCCCCCACACACACACACACACACACACACACATACACACACGCTAATACACACACACACACACACACACATACACACACACACACACACACACAACACACACACACACACACACACACACACACACACACCCAACACACACACACACACACACACACTCTCAGTCTGCTGCTCCTGTTGCATCACGGCCGGCCGCAGACAGAGGCAGTCTTTGTGCGGGGCCGAATGGGGAGGCAATCAGAGAGACGGAAAGGAACACCGCGGCAAATCAGCCTGAACGGAGCCGCTGAATATATCACCGCACAGCAGCCCTCAAATTAAAACCAGCTCAACCACTCCACCCTCACACCAGAGATCTGTGTGTGTGTGAGTGTGTGAGTGTGTGAGAGAGAGAGAGCGAGAGAGAGAGAGAGAGTGTCTGAGATAGCCTGTGTGTGTGTGTGTATGTGTGTGTGTGAGAGAGAGCAACAGCGTGTGTATGTGTTGGTGTAAGGGGGATATATTTGTGTGTGTGTGCCTGTGTAAGGGAAATGTGTTTGTGTGTGTGTGTGTGTGTAAGGGGAATGTGTGTGTGTGTGTGTGTGCACATGTGTGTGTCAGTAAGGGGATGTGAAAGATTGAACAGTTAAACAGTAGGAGGAGTGGAGTGGAGTAGAGTAGAGTGGAGAGGTGCCAGGGGCTTCTGTATGGGCTGCTGTAGATCCAAGATCTCTCCTGGGGGGTTGGGGGGGGGGGGTGTTGGATGTAGAGCCAGACCCTGGCCAGCTTCCAAGTCAGGAGGGGGGGGGGCTGGGCCATGAGACTCACCGATGCCCCCTGAAGTTACAGACAAGATTGTTTCACCTCAGAGACGTAAAATGTTATAACATGCCGGCCTGAAAGACATTGACTCAAGAAGTCTTGACGTAAAAAAAGGTTAAGAGTAAAGAGAGAGAGGCTAGCCAGGGCCCGCCCATGCTGCTGCACTGTGGGCCACTAATGGAGAATTTCACGTTCATGTCAGTCTGGCCAACCACCCTGTGCTCACTTCTTCCTGGCCCAGAAAAATCCAGAACCCATGACAAACAAACGCTACGCATTCATCATCGGAATCAGTGCTCTGATTGGTTGTAGCTCTGTCTAGTAGTAGTAGTACACAGAGGCGTTTGAAAGACGACAGTTGATTCCGCCCTATGAGAACTTACTGTCTAAGGGGAGGTTTGCCAGGCCGAGCTCTGCCTACGAGCTTGGTGCGACAGCCAGGCGAGCGAGAGGCTGGACCTGTGGCTGAAACGTGAACGGCGAGATAGGTGAGAGTTGTAAAGATATAGTCAAGAGAAGAAGTGAAATCTTGACATGCCACCTGAAAAACACGTCCAAGAAGCCTTGATGTGCAGATGTACAAGGTCTTGGATTGGCCAATCAGAACTTTGAACGCACCAGAACAGTGATACTGCTTTTTCGAATAGTCATGTTTGACACCTGTCACCTTTGTGGCCTTGCTGTCTAATTTCACAGGCACAGATAACTATTCAGTGACAGTAAAGGTCTTAAAGTCTTGAGGTCTTGAAGTCTTGCTTGTGGCCCAAATGTGAACCCTGGGACAGAAAGTCATAGACAGCAGAAGGGGAAGGGGAAGATTGTAAGTCGCCTTGGAGAAAATCGTCTGCTAAGTGTAATGCAATGAAATCTAATGTACCTAATGTATTGTAATGTAATGTAATGTAGTATAACGTAATGTAATGAAATGCAATCTAATGCAATCTAATGT
>CM059266.1:21325321-21335321 GCA_030347295.1 Setipinna tenuifilis | reverse complement strand
GGGGAATTGGTCTTGGTTGCAGGTTTGAATGCAGTACCAGTAAGGACAAATGCGGGAAAGTGAATAACCAGTGCTCTTCTGCACCCTAGGCCATGGCTGAAATGCCCTTGAGCAAGGCATCTTACCCCATATCGCTCCAGGGATAGTGTCACTGTATCCTGTATCAATGTAAGTCGCTCTGGATAAAAGCGTTAGCTAAATGCAATGTAATGTAATGTCATTAACTGAAAAACAGTGCAGTGCAAACAAAATTGTCCAATTCGAAAGTGTTCCACAATAAAAAAAAAAAAGTAGGAATAAACTCAGAGGTGTCAGTCCCAGGTTCAGAAAGTAAAAACCCTGCCACAATTTTGATCTAACCAGCTCTCAATAAGCTGATCGTAATGAGCACTTAAGACAGGTACATCAGCTACTCAGTGAAGCCACCTGTGTTAGAAGGAAAACATGGCAGGTTTTTTTTTTTTTACTTTCTGAACCCGAGATTGACACCTGCTCTGAATAAACTTTATTAGGAAGAAGTCACTTGTCACACAATGTGGAGTGGAGCGTCCCTATCTGGAACATCTGACCTGCATATCCTACTGGCTTCCACTGCCAGCAGGCCTGTCTCTGTCTCTCTTATCAGCTGAGGCCAACGCACCCTCGTTAGACATGTCAGTCAGGGTGAGCGATGAGCTTTGGCTAAAAAAGCCATCTCTTCCTCATCAGTGTTGGCCTGCTTCAGGCATTTCCCTCCTGCACATGACATTTAGGCACTGAAAGAAAAAAAAACCCACATCTAGCAGTGCTGGAGGATCACATGTAGCAGTAGGATAATCGCTGAAACGTGATGAGTTTGTTTAGCTACTTTGTTTAGTTTAGTTTAGCATTCCTATCAAGGCTGGCCCAGATTTTTGTGCAAAGGGATTTTTTAATCAAAAGTTACTTACTAAGGCGGCAGCAAGTACGGACATTTGACAACTCTGTGTTCTTCAGTGGAGGAAGTAAGCTCTTGAAAAAGCAAGTAAGCATGACCACTGCAACTTTTTATTTCAACCTACAAAAAAAATCCGTTAGTCTTAGTCCCTTAGTCACAATGAGTAGTACATGTGATAGTGGGAATTGTGATTTGGAAATTATGTATTCGTAAATGATTTTCAAATGTCAATTTGTAAACATTTATGTGAAACTGGTGATCTGCCCACCATATTGTGCCATATTGTGCCTGAACACCTACACTATTAATTGTTCTTGTAATGGAATGACAATGAATTGTGTGGTAGTCTTTAGTCTGACTGCAAGACAACTGTAGCAGACTACTAGACAACTGGCTACTTGGCCACTGCTGGTAAATCCAATTCCAAAATATTCCAGTATGCCAATATGTGTATTGTTGTCTCTATTGTACAATATGAGTCATTGTATTGTATATTGTATTATATGTATACTACTGCATGTCTATATGTTGGGTGTATAGAGAGCTAACATCAACCTCAAATTCCTTGTACTTGGGCAATAATAAAACTGATTCTTACTACTAATCTGACTCTGATGTCTTCTGATGTAAATCAATGGTGGCCATGGATGGATGGATCTCTTCTGTTCTGAGGTGTTTCCCAGCCCAGTCTTGTGCCCACATCAACCATGTAGACCTCCTGGTCATGGATCTCCAGCCCCTGGTCCACCTGCTCTTCCATCAGGGTACCTGGCGTGGAGGCGCTCTGTTGAAACTTCCTGTGGTCAGGGTGGACTTCCTGTCTCATAAAGGGGGCGAATGGGCAGCCCGAGCAAGCCTAGTGGTCCGAATCTCAGGGCCCCGGGCCCTTGCATGAGTGGACACAGTGTCTTTGATTGACAGCCTGTGGAATGATTGATTAGAGAGCTGCAATTACTTATGCTATACATGGCAGCAATCAAACCCGTAATCAGCTGCCCTCTTCACACACACACACACACACACACGCACACACACACACACACTGAAGCACGCAGCCACCCCCCGAGAGCAAAGGAAGCGCTGGCATGTTGGAGTAAAATTGGCCTGTTCTGGTCCTCGACTTTCAAAGGGTTCAACGCCACCCACCAATTACCTGTGCTTTCCCAGTGTTGTTATGACAACAGGGTCACTTCAGCCCCATACCACCTGTAACGCTGACCCCAAACATGACCTCCTGACCCCTAGGGCTGCTCCACTATGTAGCAGCCCAGGGAAAAAGCACACTTACTCCCCAACACTGGACAAACAATAGCACACAAGGGTGGGGGGACATAGCTAAAATAAGTGTCAAAATCAAAATGTAGAATCAAAGTGTTACTTATGAAGGTGTTTGAAATCCCACCAGGGGAACTGAACTGGTCAGTTTTCCAGTTGGTATATTTCAATCAGTTGATTCAGTTTTTTTTTAATGACCCACGCTGGACGTGTTATCATTATAATTTTTGTATTAGTTGATTTGTATGGAGTTTGAAATCAGCCTTGGGCTGAGTTTTTTTATGTTTTATACATGCGTTCGACACACAAAACTGCGATACATTTTGGATGCACACGGAAATCTCCCCAAAAATATCCCCATAAACACATGCATTTGGGATATATTTAACTGGGTGTTTTCCTTTGGGGAGTAAACCCCCTGGTTTCACTTCATTTGAATTTATAAGACTCAAGCAAATGGAATATACATGTATGTACCTTTTTTCGTGCCTCCTCTCTTTTTAAAAAAAAAAAAATATATATATATATATATTTTTTTTTTGTCCAGGCAGTTTTATGGCAACAAAAACAGAATGTGTGGTTTCGACAGTTGAGGTTTGATGCAAATGGCTGTGGAACCTTTTATGCAACCTGGAGTCCAGGAGACTTAAGAAAATATTTAGTTTTCCAGCCTACTCTGGCCTCCTCTGCCGTCGAGCCCCAGAGAGCCAGCCAGAGCAAGAAAAAACAGCCCAGGCGGGTCAAATGTCCAGGGCTGGCCGGCTGCCAAAACAGGGGATAAGACACACAGACCCACCCACACGCACACACACACACACACACAGTTTCACACACACACAGTTTCACACACACACACACACACACACACAGTTTCACACACACACACTCACGCATACACATGTATGCACGCGTGCATGCACAGGTATGGGCATACATACTTATACATGTGTAGGACGTGTAGAATTCACACACACACACACACACACAAGACACACACACAAACATTCACATACACACACACCTTTAGAAAATGAGAGGAGAGTACCTCTGCTTATTGCTCACAAAGTTTAGGGAAATTGAGAAAATTGTCAGGAGTGTCTGATTTAGAGTGTTTTAGCACTTAACACTAAAATATATATATACACACACAACCATACACAGTAGCATGTACCTATATTGTGTGTGCGTGTATGTCTTTGTGTGTGTGTGTGTGTGTGTGTCTGTGTGTCTGTGTGTCAGTGCACTTGGGTACTACATATTAATACACACCCCTGTGTGTGTGCATGTGTGTGGGATAATATTTTCCTTGGATAATATAGTAGTTAGTAAAAGCAAAAACCTTTAAGGGCCAACGTTATGGTCAGTAAAGAAAGATAGACTGAGAAAAAGAAAATAACAAAAACCAGCTCCATCACACCAATAGACTAGTTACCACTTAGCAGCCTACACACACACGTGCACACACACACACCCACACACACACAGTGCGGATGTGGCTTGGGATGTTCTGGTCATGTGTTTGTTCCTGCTTAAGCAGATGCATATGCATATGTAGACATACGTACCGATATGTATCCTGCATAACCACAAACACCTCACACACACATAAGAAAACAACCCAGTTATAGGGTAACACACGTGTGTGTGTGTGTGGGTGTGTGTGTGGGTGTGGGGTGGGGTGTGGTGAGTGGGTGTGTACGTGTGTGTGTGTGTGTGTGCGTGTGTGTGTGGTGTGTGTGTGTGGTGTGTGTGTGAGTGTAAGTATAACACGTGCGTGTGCAAGTGCAATCGGAGCCCACATCCAGCCATGGCGTAGTTTTCACGTAGAACACGTTTGAGTTTCCAGACTGGCACGCTGCTGTTTGTTTAGAGTGTTTTTGCTTCTGCGGGAGGGGAGGCTGGTGGCGTATGATGGTTCCTGGATCTGATGCGGTCCGGTCCTCTCCTCCTCTCCTCCTCTCCTCTCCTCTCCTCTCCTCTCCTCTCCTCTCCTCTCCTCCTCTCCTCTCCTCCTCTCCTCTCCTCTCCTCTCCTCTCCTCTCCTACGCTCATGCCTCCGCTGATCACCCCTGACACTGGACAGGCCAGCCAGTGCCGAGCAGGGCCAGGGCCAGGGCCAGGGGCCAGGGGCCAGGGCCGGGCAGGGCAGCACAGGACACTGCTGCTGCTGCTGGTCCCTCAAGCAAACCTTTAAAGACTGGCGGCTCAATCATTGCTCTCATTAGAAATACACTTTCAGTCCAGTCGCATTTCCTCTGAGAAATGATGACTTAGCTTGTGGTGGTGGACTGATTGTGAGGGAGTTTTTGTGAGTGTGTGTGTGTGTGTGTGTGTGTGTGTGTGTGTGACAGAGAGAGAGAGAGAGAGAGAGAGAGAGAGAGAGAGAGAGAGAGAGAGTTTTTTGTGGGGGAGTTTGTGTGTCTGTGTGTCTGTGTGAGAAAAAGAGAGTTTTTTGTGAGGGAGTTTTGTGTGTGTTTGTGTGTGTGTGTCTGTGAAAGAGAGAGAGTGTGTTTTTTTGTGAGAGGGTTTTTGGGAATGGGCTTCTGAGGTCCCTAGGCAGCCTCTAGTGGAGGCACACGAACATCCCATCGGTGTGTTACATCACTGTGTCTTTCAATGTCACACACACTCCATCAGTGCGTCACACCACTGCGTCTTTCAATGTTAAACTCTGTCAGTGTGTGTCACGCCACTGTGTCTTTCGATGTCACACTCAATCCCATCAGTGTCACACACACTCGGTCAGTGTGTCACGCTACTGTGTCTTTCAATCTCACACACTCCATCAGTTTGTTACCGTTTCTCACCGTGTCTTTCAACGTCACACACTCTTATCAGTGTGTCATACCAACGCATCTTTCAACGCCACACTCCATCCCGTCAGTATGTTACATCACCATGTCGTTTAACATCACACACTCTATCAGTGTGTCACACTGCTGTGTTTTTGAGCGTCACACATTAGTGTGTTACACTGCTGTGCATAGTGTGTAATCTTGGCTTTTTTTTGTTCATTGTTTCTCTCTTTTGTGTTGAATGTTTCCAGATGATCTGTTATTTAATTTGTTATTTACATTTATCTAAATGCAAATCATATTGAAATAAATGTCTAACTATAAATATTTCTATTGCTGTTCAGCTCATTAAGCCTAAATGAAGACCAGAAGGAGGAGGCCACGCAGACCTTGTGAATTTGTCTAGAGTAATGAGACACCTTTGTTTAGATTCGGCCAGCAACACTAGTAACCCACTTGAGTGACCCACTTGAAATGACCATTATTTGGGCCTCCTAACCCCGATATGCTATTGAGTGCGTTGACCCCACTCGAGACGGGCTTGTTCTCTCTGTCAGGCCTACATCTCCCGGTCCTGACATGTGTCAGTCAGCTTGAGCAACGAGGGTTTGAGTGAAAAAGCCATCTCTGCCTTCATCTGTGTCTCTCTGCTCCAGGCATTTCCCTCCTGTGGAAGATAAAGCTCTTATCCTGATGGATGGGATGTGTGTGTGTGTGTGTGTGTGTGTGTGTGTGTGTGTGTGTGTGTGTGTGTGTGTGTGTGTGTGTGTGTGTGTGCGTGCTCATGTCACAGAGACAGGTGCTGTGAGACTGAAGCCCCTCATCTCCTGTTTGTGTATCTGTGAATCTCTCTCTCTGTCGCTCTTTCTCTCTCTGTCTCTCTCTCTGTCTCTCTTCGTGAGCCTTCGTGAGCTTCCCCATACCTGCATTGGTAGTAGAGCCCCTTACAATGTATATCTGTCTTGCTTTAAAAAGTCCTTAGACCTCTCTCTCTCTCCCTCTCTGCCTCGCTCTCTTTCTCTCTGTGTCAATTTCTCCCTCTCCCTCTCTATCTCTCTTTCCCTCTCTCCCTCTCTCTTTGTCTCTCTATTGCTCCCTGTCCCCCCTCCCCCATTCTCTCTCTCCCTATCTCTCAGTCTCTATGTCACATCCTGAAGTGAAGTTGTTGTTCCTCACTAATCTGACCTTCAGCCTTAACTGCAGACTTGACAGGGAGGACAAGGCCAGTAGATAGTAGCTTCCCTCCAGCCCTCTTCCCCGACCCCCACCCCCACCCCCCAGCCCTGACCCCCACCCCCAGTCCCCCAAGTGTCCCCCCTCCCCCTTGAATGAATGCTCCTTGGCTACTGACTTAATGACCCCTCCCCCCTGTTAGTCTCCCCCTCTGACACCCCCCCCCCCCCCCCCCCTGCCCCCCTCCAGTGGCTCCATCATGCCCTGAGTGTCCAGCATGCCCTCAGGGTGGGAGCACTGGCAGGGGAGAATGACGGTGCTGAGTAGGATGAGTGCAGGGGCTTTGGGGGAGGGGGGCTTTTTTTTTGGGGGGGGGGGGACTCCTATCTACTGGTATTGTCCTCCCCCTCTCAAGTCTGCAGTTATAACCGACTGAAGGTCAGATTAGTGTTATAAACTGAGGAACAACAACTTCAGTCCAGGATGTGTATGACATACAGACTGAGAGAGAGAGAGAGAGAGAGAGAGAGAGAGAGAAAGAAAGAAATTGACAAAGAGAGAGAGGTGGGGGGTCACTGGCTGTGAAATGTGCATCCTTTGATGGTAGGTGAGGATTAAGTTTGGGTTCTCTAACGTTAGAGTCGCCGCTGAAAGTGGTGCGTAGGTTTTTGTCCATGAAAACACAAACATCTCACCAAAATACTGAACGAAAGACGTTCCCCAGCCCACTAACTTGATTGCTGTGTGTCCTTTTAAGAAAAAACAACACATTTTGTAGAAAAATAACTACGAAAAAAGGAAAAATCGGTCCGTGTAACAGATACCCTTGGCCAGCATTTATACTTTTTATGACACAAAAACACACAGAGCGTAGGCCTTAGTACTCAATTATAATCCTCTATGCCACTGAATGTTCTCCCACTACACACTCATGTGTTCAGTCCCGCTGTATTGCACAAAGCCTGATTTACACAAATGGTCTTTGGCCTGGTCCATGATTCTATGAGTCAGCAAAAGTCTTCACACACACAAGGATTTCTGTCCACCAACGCTGGAAAAGTCTGCCTTAAAATTTCATGGCCATCAGTGTGTTGGTGTAGCAGGGAGAGAGACCTACAGTATGTACTGTACTGTACATACACTTACACTGTATCGCTAAAAAGCACGATGTGCACGACTTGGGTGCCCGTTTCCAGTGAGTCAGCATGTCCAAATTAGAACGTGTGTGCTCTCGCTCTCGCTCCTCGAAAAAGTCAAGCCTGCCAGAACCTTTAACCAGACATCACGGTTCTGCCGAAGGCTGCCAGAACCTTTAACCAGACATCAGTGTTTTTTGCTTTGCTAAAGTACAAAAAAAAAGTATTGGTTACACTTTTTATTTGGCTGTCCTTGTTTTCTCAAAAATTGTGGTCCACGGACCACTGGTGGTCGGCAAGAAATCCCAAAAGTGGTCTGTGAGCAGATGTGTTGAAAATATTATTTTTCACGTTTCTTAGGCTACACTACCTATGCTATGCTATGCACAGTGTGTTTAAACGACATGCATATCACCTTCACGCCATTCCCTAGTTAGGGTTGTGTTACTGCACCAATTCATGCATATACATAGCCCTGTAAGCCTCAGATGGGGGCGAGGGGGGTGGTCCTTGAGTTTTTATTTTAAGGGGGGAGGAAATGGTCCCCAGTCTGACAAACATTAAGAATCAGTGCTTTTAGGGTTAGTGTTCAGTATGTACAGCATAAGTACATAATATTACACGTCCTTACATGTAGATACACCAAAAAAAAGGAACCCTAAAAGTTGAGTGTTGCCCCAAAAAAATGATTATTTCCATAGGTTGTGCCACTGGAACAAAGATGGACACAAGGAACAAGGGAACTGTGGTGTGATGCATTGTGGGTCAGCATGTAAAAAAGAATGCTCCCCGTCCACAGAAGCCAAGGCTGTCTGAACGTTCGTAGGCTTCAGTGTCACTTCAGAAATCTACATGGACAAAAGACTTTACAGTGTTACACGGTCTCATGGCACAGAGTGTGTGTGTGTGTGTGTGTGTGTGTGTGTGTGTGTGTGTGTGTATGTGTGTGTGTGTGTGTGTGTGTGTGTGTGTGTATGACATCAGGTCTGCTATACACGTAGCGCTCCATACACAGGTCTGTGTAGAGCCTGCCAGGACGTGATTTTACATTTGTCTGTCTGTCTGCATGGTAGCGGTACGGTACTCTAGGTGAGCGCTTGGCTTGTGAGGCTGTGTGTGATTCATGTAATTACTGTGTGTGTGTGTGTGTGTGAGTGTGTGTGAGTGTGTGAGTGTGTGTGATTCATGTAATTAGTGTGTGTATGTGTGTGTGTTTGTGTGTGTGTGTGTGTGATTCATATAATTAGTGTGTGTGTGTGTGTGTGTGTGTGTGTGTGTGTGTGTGTGGGTGGGTGGGTGGGTGAATGTGTGTATGTGTATGTGTATGTGTTGGAGTACGTGCGGGCGTGTGTATGCGTGTGTGTGTGTGTGTGTGCGTGTGTGTGTGTGTGTGGGATCCCGCGCTCCCTCTCGGTCTGGTGCCTGCCTGTCCAGCCGTGGTGTTTTCCAGCTGGTTAGCTCATGAGGTCATGTCATGCGCTGCCCCCTTGCGCTCGCCCCTGTCACATCTGTCAAATGAATGTCAGCTTCTCCTGCCCGCCTGCCTGCCTGCCTGCGTGTGTGAGTGTGTGTGTGTGTGTGTGTGTGTTTCTGTGTGTGTGTGTGTGTGTGTGTGTGTGTGTGTGTGTGTGTGCGCGCGTGTGTGCTTCTCCTGGAGTCCAGCGCCGACCGACCTGTGTGTGTGTGTGTGTGTGTGTGTGTGTGTGTGTGTGTGTGCTTCTCCTGCCTGCGCAGCCCTCTGGAGCTGAGCTGGAGTCCAGCACCGACCGACCTGCGTATGTGTGTGTATGTGTGTGTGTGTGTGTGTGTGTGTGTGTGTGTGTGTGTGTGTGTGTGTGTGTGACCAGCCGACTGACACACCCGCCTGGCACTGGCAGCGCTCTCGCTTATGACACGCTTATGACGTCCCCACTGTCCACCTATTCATCCAGGGCTGTGCGGGAATATGAGTGTGTGTGTGTGTGTGTGTGTGTGTGTGTGTGTGTAGTACCCATCTATTCATCCAGTGTTGTGCGGGAATATGTCTGTGTAATGTAGTGTACGTGTGCAAGACAGCCTGAAGGTACGTGTGTGATGGACATGTATTTATTTGGTGTTCCATCTGCCAGGGTGTGTGTGTGTGTGTGTGTGTGTGTTGTATGTCTGTGTGTGTGGGTGTTTGCTAGTGTGTACGTGTTTGTTATGGACACCATGCGCCAGGGTGTGTGTCTAGGTTTGAGTGTGCATATGTACATATGTACATATGCATATGTGTATGTGTATGTGTATGTGTATGTGTATGTGTATGTGTATGTGTATGTGTATGTGTAGATGTGTGTGTGTGTGACTGTGTGTGTGTGTGCACGTGTGTATAAGGTCACACTGGCCATTCCCACAGTGTGCGGCCGCGCGGCATGGGGACCGCATGTGGAGCCCTGAGTGTGTGTGTGTGTGTGTGTGTGTGTGTGTGTGTGTGTGTGTGTGCTCCTCTGGGTAACTCGGTGGCTTTGGGCTCCTGCTGAATGGCCCCATTGATGGGGGTGGGGGGAAGTGGGGCAGGGGGGCAAGGAGGGGTGGGGTGGGGCAGGAGGGGTGGGTGGGGGCAGATGCTCCGTCTAGGGGCCACAACGAGCGCCCTACTACTGCCACCCTGCAGGCGGGCGAGGGGAAGGTAAGGCAGAGGCATGATGGCGTGGCGGGGCATGGCGTGGTGTGGTGTGGCCTGG
>CM059266.1:21317821-21320321 GCA_030347295.1 Setipinna tenuifilis | reverse complement strand
CCCAGCAGCCTGCTTGAGTCCTGGCAGCTGGAAGACCCACATTCAAAATGGCAGCAGCACTCTTCAGGCATGTATGTGTGTGTGTGTGTGTGTATGTGTCGGCGGGGGGGTTAACAGTATCACCAAACGGAACTTTTTTCAAACTCCAGAAACTCTCCCTCTCTGTCTCCGACCCCCCTCTATCTCTGTATCTGTCTGTCTGTCTCTTCCTGTCAGTCTCTCTCTCTCTCCCTCCCTCTCTCTCTCTCTCTCTTTCTCTCTCTCTCTCTCATTCTCTCACTCTCTCTCCCTCTCTGTCTCTCTCTCTCTCTGCCTTTCTTGTGTTTGCTGTGTTGTGTTGTGCTGTGTTGTGTTGTGTAGTGTTGTGTTGTGCTGTGTTGTGCTTTGCTGTGCTGTGTTATGTTGTGTTGTGCTGTGTTGTGTTGTGTTGTATTGTGTTTGCTGTGTTGTGTTGTGTTGTGTTGTGCTGTGCTGTGTTGTGTTGTGTTGTGTTGTGCTGTGTTGTGTTGTGTTGTATTGTGTTTGCTGTGTTGTGTTGTGTTGTGCTGTGTTGTGTTGTGTTGTATTGTGTTTGCTGTGCTGTGCTGTGTTGTGTTGTGTTGTGTTTTGTGTTGTGTTGTGGCGTTTGACAGGAAGCTGCCCATTGGAGACGTGGTGAGGGCGCATGCATAATGAATGAGGGCGGCACAATGCAGGCAGCAGGATGTGAGAGTAGAGAAGAGAAGAGGAGGAGAGAAAAGAGGAGGAGAGAAAAAAAGGAGGAGAGAGGAGAGGAGAGAGGAGGCCGTGCCAGCGGGCAGGGGCAGGGCAGTGTAGGGCACCTGTGCCCAACAAAGATGCTCTTTCTGCCCCACGGAGCCGCCTGGTACCCGCTGTCACCGCTCCCCAGCCCTCCCCAGCCCTCGGCCAGCTGCGTGGCGTTCATTCAGGGCCCGGCAGATTCATCTTAGCCGTGCCAGAGCCAAAACTCGCGTCCACCCCCCCTCCCCCTTCCCTTCTCCCTCATGCCCCCCCACCTCCCCCAATAAAGAGCTCTTTATTGGGTTATTAATGACACACAGCACACACACACACTCACTCGCTGCCTGGCTGGCTGACTGGCTGGCTGACTGACTGACTGGGGACAAATGCATTGTGCTAGCTTTTTGTGTGTGTGTGTGTGTGTGTGTGTTGTGGTTTGTGTGTGTGCACGCGCCGTGCGAGTGTGTGTGTGTGTGTGTTGTATTGGTGGGTGTATGTGTCTGCACACGCGCCATGTGTATGTGTGTGTGTGTGTGTGTGTGTGTGTGTGTGTGTGTGTTGTGGTGTGTGTGTGTGCACGCGCCGTGCGAGTGTGTGTGTGTGTGTGTGTGTGTGTGTGTGTGTGTGTGTGTGTGTGTGTGTGTGTGTGTTTGCGCACGGACCACGTGTGTGTGTGTGTACTGAAATGTGTGTGTGTATGTGTTCGTCAGTGGCTGATGAGGATGTGTGATAGGCAGAGGGCAGAGTGAGATGTCATGGTACATTATATTTGCTTTCTTCATTTGCCTTAAAAAGTCACAGAAACAAGGCAGCCTCAGGATAATTTAGAGAATAATTTATAAATATTGTACCTTAATAACCATTATACCAATCATTAAAATACAACTATTAGCCTACATTTGATTATTTTACATCACATCATATTTTTTTTCCCAGACTATATTTTAAAATAAATCTTTAGTTACACTTTATTTTACTACCCCTGCTTACGTCAGTTAGGTACAGTGTAACAAAGTGTGTAACAGTATGTGACTCTACACCATAGAGTTAGGGTTATGGTTAGGGTTAATGTTAGAGTGTTAGAGTGAGGGTAATGTTAGGTATGTACAGTGTAAGTAGATAATATTTATTACATGTTGTTACATGTAGACACACCGAAAAAAGGAAAAGTGTTACCAAATCTTTCTTAGTACCAAATATTTCTTAATTAATTACATGACATTACACATTGCGTTACAACTACACATCACATACTTTACCATTTCCATGTATCTTGCACACTACAATGCACCATTTGGCGCACTTTACACCTGACTCCATGTGTATCTGTCTTGTATATGAAGTCCCACTTGTATATTTTGTCCTACTTGTATATTATGTGCTTATATGTATGCCTATATTAGGTGCTTATATGTATATTGTTGTCTCTATTGTACAGTATGACTCTACATATTTCTATTTGTCTATTGTATTGTATTGTATTTTAGTGTATTGTATTGTGCTGTATTGTATTGTATGGTATATTGCATTATATCATGTATTCTACTACATTCTACTATAAAGGTATAGAGAGCTAACATCTACCAGAGTCAAATCCCTTGTGCATGTCAGTATACCTGGCAAATAAAACTGATTCTATGGTTAGAATCAGTTTTAGCTGATAAAAATAACACAGCGCAAAGCAGCCCCAAAGGTGTTATTTTCAAAACAGAGCCCTACACCACAGACTCAAATCTCAAACTCTGTAAACTCCACAAAG
>CM059266.1:21290321-21302821 GCA_030347295.1 Setipinna tenuifilis | reverse complement strand
GTGTGTGTGTGTGTGTGTGTGTGTGTGTGTGTGTGTGTGTGCGCGTGTGCACACCTGTTCATGTGGGTGTGTTACATACACACACACTATATCCTGCATAAACAGGAGGCAGGCTCTGATAGCAGAGTGCAGACGGGAGTGTGTTTGTGCGAATGTGCGTGTGTGTGTGTGTGTGTGTGTGTGTGTGTGTGTGTGTGCAAACACCTGTGTTTCTGTGTCTTTGTGTGTGTGTGTGTGTGTGTGTCTGTGCGTCTGTGTGTATTTCTGTGTGTGTGTGTGTGTGTGTGTGCACATGCGTGCGTGTGTGTGTGCGCACACACCTGTGTTTGTGTGTCTCTGTGCATGTGTGTGTGTGTGTGTGTGCACATGCGTGTGTGTGCATGTGTGTGTGTGTGTGTGTGTGCACATGCGTGTGTGTGTGTGTGTGTGTGTGGGTGCACTCCTGGGTGTCTCCCTCAAGGCCACAGGAGAGATACTGTAGCCACCGTGGGCCTCCTAATGAAACTTTTATCGGGGCCCTGCTGCACAAACACCAGCTAACTGCCTGTGTGTGTGTGTGTGTGTGTGTGGGTGCAGGCGGTGTGTGTGTGTGCAGGCATGTGCGTGTGTGTGCAGACAGTGTGTGTGTGTGTGTATCTATGTGTGTGTCTGTGTGTGTGTCTGTTTCTGTGTGCGTGTGTGTGTGTGTGTGTGTGTGTGTGTGTGTGTGTGTATCTATGTGTGTGTCTGTGTGTGTGTCTGTTTCTGTGTGTGTGTGTGTGTGTGTGTGTGAGTGTGCACGTGTGTGTGTGTGTGTGTGTCGGTACGCAAACACCAGCAAACTGCTCCCATTCTTTTAAACACAAACCACACTGGCCTGGTCTGGACTGGACTCGCCCTTTTCCCAATCATCCACCAGGATCAGACAAGCATCTGGAACAGCAGGATAAAAATCTCTGGAAAGTTATGGACAGAGGTACAGATTCCGCAAAGGCAGACATCCACCCAGTCCACCATCTCCCGCCACCTCCGGGAGTCTCCTGCATCTAAAAAAATCAACTCCCGGACGGGAGCAAGTCATACAAAATGTCCCGCGTAAACTTGCGTACATTTCTTTAGCTAATTAGGACAAGTGACACATGCAGCAAGTGACAGGGAGACTGGCGAAGTGAGGGACAGTGACAGTGAGAGCGAGAGTGACAGTCCCATGAAGTAGATTCGCAGACGTAATAGGTGACCTCTATATCTCTCGTTAGGCTATTCAGGTTTGGACAAAGAATATTTGAAGGGGGTTGCATTCTTCTAGAGCGGGATGTGTGTGTGTGTGTGTGTGTGTGTGTGTGTGTGTGTGTGTGTGTGTGTGTTTGTGTGTGTGTGTGTGTGTGTGTGTGTGTGTGTGTGTGTGTGTGTGTGTGTCTGGGGGGGTTGTTGCATTGTTGACCTCTCTGAAATGGGTTTCTGCAGGTTAGGATGTCCTGCAAGGTCCTATCTCTTCCGGAAAGGGGATCTAATTTGTGTGTGTGTGAGCATCTATGGAGTCTGCATCTTTTCCTCTCTCTCTCCTCAGCCCATATGGGCACCTCCCAGCCCACCCCACCCCGTGTGTGTGTGTGTGTGTGTGTGTGTGTGTGTGTGTGTGTGTGTGTGTTTGTGTGTGTGGAGTACTGCTCTATCTCAGCTGTTATAGGAAGCATGTATATCTGGAAAAGATGATGTTTCCTGTATCCTTGAAGCCGCTGCAAACTCAAAGCAATGTGCTTTTTGGCTGAAATCTTTTGGAATATTTAGAAGATTTGATTCCTAATGAATATTAACTTGTAATGTGGAATTAAATAAAGTGTCTCTGTGTGTGTGTGTGTGTGTGTGTGTGTGTACGTGTCTGTGTGTGTGTGTGTGTGTGTGTGTGTGTGTGTGTGTGTGTGTGTCTGTGTGTGTGTCTGTGTCTGTGCATGTGTGTGTTTGTGTGTGTGTGTCTGTGTAAAAGTGTGTGTGTCACCCCCACCAACACACCCTTCCTAACCTTACCCCCCACCCCTGCCAAGGTCACTCTCCTCTGGGTTGTTGGCGGGCTGCTGTTCCCCATGTGCCCAGTGTTCACCTGGAGTAATACATACATACAGTAACAGCACAAGGCACTGGTCACTCCATGCTAAAGGTATCAGGTTAGAATCAGCAACATCTGATACTTAATGACTGAGTTTAACCACATGACTCAGAGTGTTCAGTGTGTGACTTCAGGGGATTCCACACACACACACACACACACACACACACACACACACACACACACACATCATCATCATCATCTGTTTGCCTAGGCTTTGATAGTAGTTCCTTTAATTACAGGGGAATATCTCTTCATTAGTCTTGGAAGTTATGTGCACAGCAGTGTACACGTGTATGTGCCTGTGTGTGTGTGTGTGTGCGTGCATGTGTATGTGTGTGTCTGTGTCTGTGTAAAGTTGTATGTTTTTAAAATCTCAAAAAACTTAAATGTCTGTGTATTTTTTCTTGTGTGTGTGTATGTGTGTGTGTACACATGCTGAGATATGGCTGTGTGTACATGCATGTGTATGTATGTCCCTGTGATCCATCTCCCTCGCCTTCCTCCTCACCCCCCCACGTCCATGCCCCCCCCCCCCTCCCATGTCCCGCTGCACGTCTGGGGATTGATTTGTGGATCCACTCTAATCAGAGCAGTCCAGCCCTGGCCCTGGCCCTGCACTGCCTCTGCCTCTGCGTCTGCATGTGTGTGTACACACAATCTCTCCAGTGTATATTTGTGTAGGCCGGGGCAAAAAAAGGGCCCTTACTCTGCTCTGTGCTCTGGGTTCTGGGTTCTGGGTTCCCCTTACTGTGGTAGCCCCATTTGGGGCATGGAGCTACGCCAACATTGTGCTTAAACGAAGCGTGGCCCGACTACTGTTTCCGCAGACCGTGTGTGTGTGTGTGTGTGTGTGTGTGTTTATGGGATGCCTGCATTGTAATGAAAGTCAGATGGGCTGGTGTTTACCCCGGGCCTAAGGCTGGCCCCATTGTTTCTAATTAGGAGTGACTGACCCTCGCCTGCCTGGCCGCGTACGGCTGTGGTAGTGGTGGTGGTGGTGGGGGGACGAGGGGGGGGTTGTCGAGGGGGAGGGGATAGGGGGGGTCCGGCGGTCGTGCTTAATTCATTCTCATTAGGGTGAAATATGAAGTGCAATCATTAGACAGTGACATGGGGCATTAGCTGGAGTGTGGAGCTGGTTGCAATCAATGATAGGCTGGGCTTGATTCAGCCTCAGCCTCGACCTAGGCCCAGGCCTGGCGCAGATGCGGCCCAGATCCAGCCCGGGCCCGGCTCTGTTCCGTGAAGTAAAAAAACCCCTTGCTTCTAAAAACAATAACCGACTCACCCGCGGTTGGTTGCGGGGGAATATGAACAATGTGGCTCGGAGGGAGTGACACAAATTGGAGGGGAATTGGAGTCCGAAAATGATGGAGGTTGTTCTTTATGAGCTGTTCAACATGGGGCAGTGTGTGTATTGCAGTGGTCAGCTTCATCACAGGAAGTTAATGTAGCATTCCCTGTGTGTACGTATGCTTGATGCAGGCTTGATCAGAGCGGTAGAGGGATCGTTTATTAGGGGGGAAAGCATGGGGGAAAAAGAGAGAGAGCTCGATGTTTTTGCACAGAAACTGCCACCGTAGTGTGTGTGTGCGTGTGTGTGTGTGCATATCTGTGTGTGTGTTTGTGTGTGTGAGTGTGTGTGTGTGTGTGTGTGGGTGCATACCTGTGTGTGTGTGTGTGTGTGTGTGTGTGTGTGTGTGTGTGTGTGTGTGTGTGTGTGTGTGTGACTTGCATGGGGGAAAGAGAGAGAGAGCTCGATGTTTTTGCACAGAAACTGCCGCCGTATATACACACAAGGAAATAGAGGCCTTCGTGGCCATCCATGCAAATGTGTACAAAATGATGACCCACAATAAACGTGTGAATCATACGCCACCATTCAAAGCCATTTGAGTTTTATTTTCCACTCTTAGGACGTATTCAAAGCATATAAACAGGCATGACTAACCACTGTCGAAACTGCTAAACGGCTGTCTTTTATTCAAAGTGACACAAGTGGTGGGTGCTGTGTAACCAAAAAATATTATGTATTATATTTTTCGAATGTAACTCAGGTAACATGGAAACAGTCATTTAATTCACAAATGAGTTTTTTTTTTGTCTGGACCGCTTCATTTGAAATAAAGTAATACAATGCACCTCCCACCCACCCCACCCCCCGAAACTCTCAATAATTCCCAGTAATGTTTCTGTGTGTGTGTGTGTGTGCGTGTGTGGATGTGTGTGGGATGCGTGCATGCATGTGGTGTGTGTGCGTGTGTGGGTGTGTGTGGGATGCGTGCATGCATGTGGTGTGTGTGCGTTTGTGTGCAGGGGGGAACTCCAAGTGCGTGTGTGTGCATGTGTGTGTGTGTTTGTGTGTGTGTGCATGTGTGGGTGTGTGCACGCTAAATGCGTGTGTGTTGTGTGTCTCTGTTGAGTCACTTCTTAGACTTGCATGTGAAAGGGCCCCAAGATGAATGTGCATGTGTGTGTGTGTGTGCGTGTGTGTGTGTGTGTGTCTGTGTGTGCAGGGTGCAGCTCTAAGTGTGTGTCTCTGTTGAGTCACTTCTCAGACTGGCGTGTGAAAGGGCCGTAAGATGAATGTGCATATGTGGGTGTGTGTGTGTGTGCGTGCATGTGTGTGTGTGTGTGGCCCTAAGATGAATGGCTGATTTTATTAATGGGCGGAAGTGAAAGCGAACACATATTGTTTCCGGAAGCAGTTTATTTTCAGACGAGACAATGGCCCTTTCTGTGATACTTCTTTTGTGCGTGCGTGTGTGTGTGTGTGTGTGTGTGTGTGTGTGTGTGGGAGTGGGCGGTTGTGCTGGCAGTAAGTAGGTGGAGGCGGCACCACAGGTGCGTGTCCACCCTGAGACTGACCAGACAGGCAGAGGGAAGTGAAAAAGAGGACAGGCAGAATATATATACATACAGAGAGAACAGAGAGAGAGAGAGAGAGAGAGAGAGAGAGAGAGAGAGAGAGAGAGAGAGAGAGAGAGAGAGAGAGAGAGAGGGAGAGAGAGAGAGATTAAAATATAAAGTGAACCCAAAAGCCCTATAGCTAAGACATTTCCCAAAAAAAATCCAAAAACTTTGAATTATTATTCTACTACTCACCACATTTTGTACAATTAAATGCATTTTGTGCATTACATGTGCACTACATTTGTAGTGTTAACAAATGCTCTCATTCTCTCTGTCTCTGAGAGAGAGAGAAAGAGAGATGGACAAAGAGGGAGTGAGAGAGGGAGAGAGAGGGATAGACAGAGAGAAAGAGAGAGGGAGAAAGAGAAAGAGAGACGGACAGAGAGGGAGAGAGTGAAAGAGGGAGAGAGGGAGAGAGAGCGAGAGAGAGATGGACGGTGAGAGAGAGAGACAGAGACAGGGATAGAGAGACAGACAGAGAAAGTGGTGTTGGTGGGGGGGGGAGATATTACCAGTGTTTTTGTGTATAAATATTGCAGTGATTTGCCGTTATTCCATAAAGGTTGCAATTATTTCTTATTTTCTATATATTTTGAGCAGCTGAAGGTTGCAGACAAATGCTTTAAGTGTGGTCATAGTGGAGATCTGCTTCATGCATACAGGCTCATATGCACCATGCAAACACATGTCCTACCCTACTGCTGTGCTTTTGGACCAAACAGGATCCATGCAGCATTGTAGCACTAGACACAAGACAATGCGTACACACACACACACACACGCACGCACACACGCACGCACGCACACACGCTCACGCACACACACACACACACACACACACACACACACACACACACAAATTGGCAGTGTGTTACATCTATACTAAAGAGATCTGTCAATAAAGTTCCTATACATTAACCTGTGCTTGTGTTTCTCTCTCTCTCTCTCTCTCTCTCTCGCTCTCTCTCTCTCTCTCTCTCTCGCTCTCTCTCTATGTTTGTTATGTATGAGTCAGTTAGTAAGTATGTGTTGTGCGTATGTGTGTGTGTAATGAATCTGTGAGTGTGTGTGTGTGTGTGTAAGTAATACTGTGTGTGTGTGAGTGTGTGTGTAAGAAAGTCTGTGAGTCTGTGTTTGTGTGTGTGTGTGTGTAAGTGTTCGTGTGTGTGTGTGTGTGTGTGTGTGTGTGTGTGTGTGTGTGTGTGTGTGTGTGTGTAAGTAAGTGTTCGAGCATGTGTGTGTGTGTGTGTGTGTGTAAGTAAGTGTTCGAGCATGTGTGTATGTGTATGTGTGTGTGTGTGTGTTTGTGTGCGTGTGTGTGTAAGTAAGTGTTCGAGCATGTACGTGTGTGTGTGTGTGTGTGTGTGTGTGTGTGTGTGTGTGTGTGTGTGTGTGTGTGTGTGTGTGTGTGCCCGCCTGTAGTCTGCAGTGACTGGGCAGCCTGTCTATCCGATAGCTTTATGTAGAGGAGAAATCATGTTTGATGTGACAGGGCAGCGAGAGGCCTCCTTATTAAAAGCAAACAGAGGAACTACCACAAACGACTTCCAAAATAACCCACCTTTTTCCACTCCTGGGCACATGTGTGAGTGTTTTTGTGTCCCTGTTTGTGCCTGCTGTGCTGAGTCCACAGGTCAGGAAAACATGAACTTTTGTACACTCAGAATAGGTCGAACACGTACCTGTTTTTTAAAAAAAGGACACAAAATGGCCTTTTATATATATATATATGTGACACTGTTTCGCCACATTTGGCCTGTTGGGTTGAGTGAGTGTGTCAACGTGAATTGTTTTCGGTGTGTTTACCTGTGACTCTATTTATGCTCAAGAAATGTATATTTGAACAGCATAGAAATGTGTGTAGTGTGTGTGTGTGTGTGTGTGTGTGTGTGCCGAGCCCTATGGAGACAAACAATGAGGTACGATTGACCCAATTAGCCTGAGCCATGTCCATGAGCCAACGATTTTGTTGACATGGAAAAAAAAAACTATCACTAACAGGAAATGTACCATGACAAAAAATCATGATTGGTCAACAGACAGACGGTAAGTCGGGCAGGCAAAAGGGAAAAAGTGAAAAATCCCCAGCGAAGAGCCCAGAGCTGGACAGCTGGACTAAAAAAAAGCCCCAAAAAGCGTATTGGCACGCCGACACAGTGTCTAGATGCGTCACAAGTAAAAGTCCGAAATTGACCCGTTACATTACACATAGAACAAATCAACCTGCATTTATTCCACTGGTTAGCAACCGGAAGCCAGGCCAGGGGTGCCATTGTGTCAATACTCCATAGTAAATTTCCATACAGTAAAAAACATGTCAGTGAAGTCTACTCAGGCTTTCGTTTCCACTCAACTAATTTTTTTAGCAGTCAATCAGTGAAAAGGAATTAAAACCAATAGATTTAAAACTGTCTAAACATATGTCTATGGAGAGTATCCAGACTCTTTGGACGAAAGCTAACCAACCAGTGAAGGGTGTCCTCGACATCCACGATGTCCTTGAATAGGAATGTCCCCGGTTTCTTAGAAAACATTCAGGGAAATGTCCCCGACTTGAGTCATGTCAGGGGTTTGGTCACCTTCAACTTGTGGGTAATTACGTACTAATCAGAGAAAGTTTCCAGCGCTCATTTTTTAGAGTGTTTTGCTTGTAAACATCATGGACAGAGGGGATGAGATGAAAAACACACACCATAAAGAACCAGAAAACACAGCACTGTACCTTCCATCTGAAGCAGCAGGCAGGAGGGGAGCTGCATGCAGATCACTCTTTGTGGATGTAATGAGGATGTACCTAACAAAACTAACAACTACTACAGTTTTTACCAATCATTTTCACGCGTTTTGCAGGGCAATGTTCACTTTTGCAAAACTCTTAACACATTTGCATGAACCAAAGTCTATGGGAGACAAACTACGTTCTCTTTCGCGTTGCTTTCACACAATTGCGTTCAATCACCACTTCGACCAAAATTCATAAATACTTCTCTCATTTAATGTTCATGATCAACAAAATTATGTACAACTACAGCTAAATTTTCAGACATTTGGATACTCTTATCAAAACAGTTAACTCTAGGATCAAAACCTAAAAGCAATACAATACAGTGTAACAAAGCACAGCATTTTGCATTTTGTCACACAAAAAAGAAATAATGTGCTTGAGGCATCTTTTAGCTAAATAATTATTGATATTTAGCACTTTTACACTTACGTGTGTATTTCTTGTACATATTTACATGTACAACACATATTACATGTACATTCTTTTGCAGTGAAACATACTCTGATTGATGCAGGTAATGGGCGTTCACCTTTTCTTGCAGTGGAACACAATGTGGTTATATGCAAGCACAGGGTGAAGGTAGCACATGTTACAGTTTATCCTGGTGTGTTTCTGGAGTGATGTGTTTTCTGTTTGTATGATTGTGCATATTTGATTGACACAATTTATCTTCAGTTCTGAAATATGTACTGCAGTTAGAATCCAGAAAAATTGCGAACTATAGAAAATCCACTGAAAAACACCTTGTGATTCACATCAACATTTTCTAATACATATGGTACTTTACACAAAATACTGTAATTCATTTGTAAACTGTATAGGCATAGCCTATACTCTTTATTTATCTATTATCAAAGGTGCATGAATACATACAAATGTCACTTAGATTGTTTGATAAAGTGTGTATTTACAATACATATCAGTAACGTGCCATACTGTCAGACAGAGGCTAGATTTTAAGTGATTTGTTTCAAGTTGTTTGCATTTTTTAGGTTATTGTACATTGACTGGCATTGTAGACTTATTGACCGACAGCGTGTGTTATAGTTAGGTTGCTGTAGCGCATTTTGCAGCAAATGTTAATTGATGTGCTCAAACGCATGTTGGTACAGCACACTGTGTTAAGAGTTTTGCAAAAGTGGACATTGCCCTGCAAAACGCGTGAAAATGATTGGTAAAAACTGTAAACCAACTCTCTCCCGAGGTGCATCATACTTGTATAATTCTCTCCCTGTGTAGGAAGTGTATGTGTGTCTGTAGTGTCCCTGCTCTGGGAAACTTACTTAGGCACATGTGTGACCCTTGTGTGTATGGAGGTAGTTTACTTACTCTACACCTCTGTTAGCTCATTATGTCGTCCTTTTTGTAAGTTGCTTTGGATAAAAGCGTTTGTAATGTATGTACTGTAATGGATTTTAGCTCTGTGTTTTACCATCCTACCCTACACCCCCCTTATAGGCTGGCTGGTGGACAAACTGACCTGGACGCTGTGTCTAAAATAAGATGTGGCAGTACGTTTAACTAAAACACAAGATGTCTAATTTAAAAAACCTTTCCACTGCAATGAGCGGCCCACTGCAATGAGGCGAGAGGTGAGGTGCCAAGGATCCGTGGGAGAGCTCGGACACGTGTGTGTGTGTGTGTGTGTATGTGTGTGTGTTTGCTAAAACACATGGCGCCTACAGTACAGGTGTGTGTCCTAAACCTGCGGCTCCTCTCACCCAGCGAGCGGTGGGACCAGAAAACGAAACAAAAACAAACAAACAAACAGCCATTTGTCATTGTGATTACACGCCACATCACACCACAGCACAGCACAGAAAAGTGACAGCGTACACAGTGTACACAACGACACTGACTCTGCGTTTAACTCTACACATACACACACATGACAGCGGCGCCCAGGGAGCAGTGTGTGTGTGTGTGTGTGGGGACGGTAACCATCCCCTGGGTACCTCACTAGCACTGCTGGCAGTTGGTGGATTCGTGGGCCTGAGATCACAAGTCCGTTACCTTAACAACCCCCAGGCCACCAACTAACTGTGTGTATTTGTGAATGTGTGTGTATGTATGTGTGTGTGTGAGGGGGAGGAGGTCTGTGAATGTGTTGTATATGTGTGTGTGGGTCTACAAATGTGTATTTGTGATTATGCATGTGTGTCTGTGTATATGTGTGTGTGGGAGTATGTGTATTTGTGAATATCCTGGTGTGTGTGTGTGTGTGTGTGTGTGTGTTGTGTAAGTGTATGTGTATATGTGAGTGTATGCAGACACACAACATATATTTGGCGTGTGTGTGTGTGCATACTGATGTGCCTGCGTGGAAAAAGGCCCTATTTTGAGGCCCTGGATGTGCTGTTAGTGTTTGGCCCTGAAATATCACGGCCCCCTCCAGCCCTTTCCTGTCCTCTCGCCTCCTCTCTCCTCCTCTCCTCTCCTCCCTCCTCCTCTTCTCTAATCTCCTCCGCTGTCTTTTTTCTCCTCTACTCTCCACACCTCTCCTCTCCTCTTCTGGTCTCTAAACATTTTCTCTCCTATCCTCTCCTCTCCACACCTCTCCTCTACTCTCCTCTTCTCTCCAATACTCTGCTCTTCTTTTGGTCCTCTTTTGTCCTCTCCTCTCCTCTCCAATACTCTGATCTTCTTTTTTTCTCCTCTCCTCTTCCCTCCTCGTCTCTTCTCTTCTCTTCTCTCGTCCCCTCTCCTCTCCTCCCCTCTCCTCTTCCCTCCTCGTCTCTTCTCTTCTCTCCTCCCCTCTCCTCTCCTCTCCTCTCCTCACCAATACTCTGTTCTCCTTTTTTTCTCCTCTTCTCTCCTCTCCTCACCTCTCCACACCTCTTCTCTTTTCCTCTTCTGGTCTCTAAACCTCTAATCTTCCTCCTCTCCTCTCCTCTCTTCTCTTCTCCTGGTCTCTAAACCTCTCCTCTTCTCTCCTTTCCTTTCCTCTCCTCTCCTCTCCTCTTCTCTCTTAGTCTGTACACCTCTTCTCTCCTCTCCTCTCCTCTCTTCTCCTCTCCTCTCCTATCCTCTCTTCCCCACACCTCTTCTTTCCTCTGTTTTTTCTCTTCTCTCCTCTCCTCTCCTTGTCTCACCTGCCCGCGGTCGGTCACCCACCCCCCCCCCCCCCGCTCCCCAGCCCCACCCCCACCCCCATTATGGCCAATTAGAGCAGGGGAAGCCGGGGGGGAACGCCCGTGAGCTCAACGCCGCAATTAGAGCGTGCCGTCGGTCGGTAGCTGAGCCTCTCCAAAATAATAAATATCATTTACACACACACACACACACACACACACACACACACACACACACACACACACACACAGAGCGAGCAGGAAATAGATCATTTCACACCGGCTTTCCATAAACACCCATAAACACGTGCCGCTCTCTGCCACGTCACGGAGAGGGGGGGGAGAAAGTGTGTGTGTGTGTGTGTGTGTGTGTGTGTGTGTGTGTTGGGGGGGGGCAGGAGGGAGGGAGAAACAGGGAGGGAGAGAGAGGTCAGGGAGGAGGAGGAGGAGGAGGAAAAAGAGTGAGTGATGGACATTGAGAGAAGGATGGAATTACTAAATGTGACTAAAAGTGACACAGGAATGGAAAAAGGGCAAGTTTGGGGAAAAAAAAGAAAGAATAAATAGCTCTGACAGAGAAGTGCATTTAGAGGAAATGTTTAGACCATTAAGAAGATAGCTCTTATTGTCTTTTAATGTTAGGAAAAAAGGATTAGGAAAAACAGGCCTGAAAAACAGTGTGTGTTTGTGTGTGTATGTCTGGGTGTGTGCAAGTGTGTGGGTGCGCTCGTGCATGTGTTTGTGTGTGTATGTGTGTGTGTCTGGGTGTGTGCATGTGTGTGTGTGTATGTGCTCGTGCATGTGTTTGTGTGCGTATGTGTGTGTGTGTCTGGGTGTGTGCATGTGTGTGGTGCGCTTGTGCATGTGTTTGTGTGCGTATGTGTGTGTGTGTGTGTCTATGTGTGTGTGGTTGTGTGTTTATGTGTTGACAAGCATCTCAGTTCCAAAAGGTTGCCCTGCCTTGCCAAGGTGATAAAAACAGCAGGTGATTAGATGGGCAGGATGTTTGCCTCTGCCGTGTGTGTGTGTGTGTGTGCATGTGTGTGTGTGTGTGTGTCTGTGTGTGTGCATGTGTGTGTATGTGTGTGTGTGTGAGTGTGTGTGTTTAGCCCTGCCTTGTGTGTGTCTGTGTCTGTGTGTGTATGTGTGTGTGTGTGTGTGTGTGTGTGTGTGTGTGTGTGTGTGTGTGTGTGTGTGTGTGAGTGTACGAGAGCATATGTGTGTGAGTGTATGACTGTATGTGTAAGTGTGTGTGTGTGTGAGTGTATGTGTGTATGTGAGTGTATGAGTGAATGTGTGTGAGAGAGTGTATGTGTGAGTGTGGGTTTAGCTCTGCCTTGTGTGTGTGTGTGTGTGTGAATGTATGTGTGAGTGTGTGTGTTTAGCCTGTCTTGTGTGTGAGTGTTTATGTGTGTGTGTGTGTGTGTGTGTGTGTTTGCCCCTGCCTTGTCGACTTCATTAAGATCACACTGATCCCCATTCTCACTTTATTGAGCTGCCGGTAAATATTTGAGCAGCAGGAGCGGTGTGTGTGTGTGTTTACCTTCTCTGGTGCGCTCCTCAGCGTATTCTTACTGGCCAGACACACACACACACACACACACACACACACACACACACTTCACACCAGTGAGAGCTGAGCTGA
>CM059266.1:21257821-21265321 GCA_030347295.1 Setipinna tenuifilis | reverse complement strand
TGTTATTTGTATTATTATTATGTGTATGACATTGCTCTACTAACACTGTATCTAAACAGTCATGCTAAAATGGCACTTTGGAATTTGATTTTGAAACAGATCCACAGACCATTTAAACCAGAACAACCACATGGACTTCCTTTGATAACACTGAACCAGCTGTATACCACAAACCAAATATGATATTAATTTATGATGTTTACATGTGTGTGATGATGTGTAGGCATGTTTAGCCACCACCTACATTTGCGTCAGGTCTGGTGGTGGTCCATAACCAGCTATTTACCGAATAGTTTTGTCCACAAACTGTTCTGTGTGATGACTTTGTTGCTTCTTAATACTACCATTTAAATCATCCAACAAATGGTAGAGTTTTTTATAAACAAGTGCAGTTTACAAATAATGTGCAATTCGTTCATGATAATGACATTCATAAAATTAGCATGCTAACCACATGATATTCATTATTTAGTACGACATGGAAAGATATAGGAGGCTAAGAACAATTGGCTTTGCATGTCATAAAACATGCCACAATTAGTCATTTTAGATGTGAAGGATGTTGAAAAGTAACTTTTTTGGGTTTTGCTGAGTTAACTCCTAAAATGAACTCAACCACCACCAAAAACCAACCACCTTGCATGACTATAGCTTCTGTCCTCTTATGCTGTAATGGAGGAGGCCAGAGTGGATTACTGTGACGCAAATAAGCTACAACTTCAGCTACACAGCCTTCTGATGGAGATTAAAAAAATGGTTGCTAAAAATATCCCACATTATTCCAAATGTTTTTTTTATAGCACATGTGGGCTAAGGCTCTGCCATAGCATACGTTTGGGGCACCCCCATGAAGGAAAATTCCTTCCTTGTGTATCTAATCAGGGGGAGAGTTTCATCTGGTAGTTAGGAGCCCTGGGTGCTGGCACTTTCTCAGGTTGCTAGTAAGAAGATCAACAAGATAAGTCCTGTGTTTGTCATGAAGCAAGCATGCATAAAACTCCTGTGACATGTTCAGTCAGTGTGGCTAGATTGGAAACCTGGTGGCTTTCTGGGAGGGGCACAGCCACAGACAAATAAATAAGCCCATGGTGAACTGCAATCTAGACAACGAGGCCACATTGTCTGAAAATGCACTGTCAGTCAAGTTTTTTTTTTGTGCTGCCTAAATCTATGCCATTGACTGTGCACCCATCTGCTTTGAGTCTTGATTATGGAATTGTGTAGCTTTGTGCTTTACAGCTAAAAAGACGCATGTATACTGTACAGTACAGGCCAAATGTTTGGATACACCTTCTCATCCAATGGGTTTTCTTTACTTTCATGACATTGTAGATTCTGTGCTGTCAAAAAAGCAAAGGGCGGCTACTTACTACTAGAATGTACGACATGTTTTCACACTTTTTTGTTAAGTACATAATTGCATAATGTGTTCATTCACAGTTTTGATGCCTTCAGTGAGAATCTACAATGTAAATAGTCATGAAAAAAAAAAAACGCATTGAATGAGAAGGTGTGTCCAAACTTTTTGGCCTGCACTGTATATAAAAAAAAATTGACGACTTTTGGAGACATTTTTATTGGCAGCTAGGTTGATTATTATCCTAAGTCTCATTTCTCAAGTCATGTGAGTTGAGAGAAAGAGACAGATAAAATTACCTGTCCCTAAACTGTACTACCTGTCCCACTGGCTCCACAGGATGTGCATGACGCAGCGCTCTGCGGTTCAGACTGGACTTCCCCTCTGCGCACCTTAATAAACCAAACCTTCACATCACCGCACCACTTAGTCTATCAATAAGTCACGCCAGCACGGCCAGTAATATGTCAGGAGGAGGAGGTGAGCCCACTAGTTTTTTTTTGTTTTTTTTTTAGATGAAGACACTCTCACAACTGGAGACGTAATTCATCTACAGAACATTTTCTCACACTGCTGTGCTTTACTTTACACCCCCTCACCTAGAGATCTTAATCCTTAACGCTAAGATCAAACTTGTCGTGACTTGTTTGTGGGAGCGTTCTGTGTGGATGAGTAAGCTTACCTCACCAGCCAGCAAATGCATCTACTGTAGGCTCTGCTTGCTGCTTTCTGCCTTTTTCACGGGTTCAGGGCCCAGAAATCACTGATTGTTAGATCCAATTGGAGGTCTTTATGCTCAGATTTGTTCAGGTGACTGCAAAGTGCACTTGTTGAATCTGTGTGTATTTAGATATACTGAAACAGGTTTACTGTTTAATGGGGTCAAGGCTTCAAAATCACAGTGCAGGACTGGGTAAAATAGAAATAGAATGCCTTTTAGAATGCCGTCACTATGCACAAGTACAATGAGATTGTAAAAGCAGCTCCTTCTCCAGTGCAAGACATGTCTGTGGAATATTTACTTTATAACACAGAATAAAATAAACAATAGTGCAAGAAAAAGATAAAGAATTAAAAGTTGGTAGGGTGCATAGTTTAGCATTTATTTGAGAAGCATTTATTTCGATGAGAATGGGGCCACTTTATGCTCATATTGATTAGGTGACTGCAAAGTCCTGTCGAATCGGTACCTTGACATGTTGCAATCGAAATGTTGTCGGAGATGTTGCAATGGAGATGTTGTTGGATGTCACATAAGGTAAGTGTGGAGGAAAGACACCTGGACTAGACACACCTGGAGGGGCCCGTCTGTCTGTCTACCTGTCTGTCTGTCTGTCTGTCTGTGTGTCTGGCGTAGAGCTGGAGGTCAGAGACGAGGCGTTTGGGACGTGCAGCCGTTGCACTGATCTTTCCGGAATGGCGGGTGTCTGCACCCAGTGATCATTTCCTGCCGTGGAGGAGAGATAGAATCGTGCTGTCAGACTGTGTTAGGATGAGTCATTTGCACACATACACACACACACACCCACACACACACACACACACACATGCCTATACAGACCCACACACACACACACACGCCTATACAGACACCCTCAAACACACATAAACGCCTCTCCTCCCCCTAAACCCAGAAACATGCATCCTCAAAAGGCAGAAATCTGACACGGGCAAAGCTGAAAATAGTTTTTAATGACTAAGGGCAGCAGGCATTGTTAAGCCAGTCGGTGACAGAGGGAAAGCGGGTTTTTTCCTCCGTGTGTAAAGAACACTTGTCTCCTTGTCTCGTCCACCCACGCTTAGGAAAGCTCTTGAGCAAAGCTCATTTGATTGACTATCAAAAGGACGGATGGGAGAATGGGGTCATTCAGAGTTTGTGTCAATACCATGACATTGTCATTTACACTAAGTACTTTTTAATGTTTGTAACCTTCATAGTCCACATTCTGTCATATTGTGACTATGTTGAATTTTAGAACGTGCTGTCACTCAATAAGCATTTACTGAAGTAATTATCTGTGTAGGATAAATAAACAAACGTTGTAGATACAGGCCTAAAGTCATACCACAGTTTACTCTTTAAAAACAGTAGGTCACATTAAAGTGTTTATTGTAATATAGTGAAGCTTCCAAGGTAAGTAATTATACTGCATGAAGGACAATGGCCCTGGAATCCACACTATGTGCTACGAACCACAAAAAGTCAAAATAAAGTCAACACTGAAAAGGAACAACATTTACCGAAAGTTATCTAATTAAAAATAATAATAAATATATTTACCACAGTATAAAAGAAGTTTGGACATCGTGGTCCATTGTTGAAATGTTATAATGGCACAAAGCAGCTTTTTTGTTAAATAACCATTTTTGTGTCAAATTTTCTGTTCATATTCTGTTCATGTTAAGACTCCAGCTCCTTTCAACAATGAGTGTGTAAGTGTGTTTATAATGTTCTTAGTACTTAAATAGTAAAATAAATATTTTCTTTGAGACAAGACTTTTATTTTTATTTTACTGTGCTTTGTTTTACTGTGTTTATTTTACTGTATCAGTTAGGTACACTGTAACAAAGTGTGTAACAATATGTAACATTATGTGCTTACACTTTACCATAGGGTTAGGGTTAATCTCATGTACAGTGTAAGTACATGATGTTACATGTTGTTACATGTAGAAAACAAAATGTAAAAAAAAGGAAAATAAAGTAAAATAAAGTGTTGCTGACTTTTTTTCTAAGATAATATTGGCCACCTCTTTGTCAATGACAGTCTAAATAACTGAAGCTCATTTATCATGCTGTAAACTGGAACTAGGCTCTAAAAGACATGTATACATTAATTCTGTTCACAAATGTTTCTCTTACAGAAGTGGTTAAAAGTACGTTGTGTACAGAATACAGTAAAGTTCCACTATGTGTTACTGTAAGTTGACAGTCTCCCCTTTTTCTTCCTCTCCTTTCTCTTCCTTTCTCTCTTATTCCGTCTCTTTTTTCACCTCTCTCTTATTCTCTCTCTCTCATTTAGTTTACATCCCCCCCTTCTCTCTCTCTCTCTCTCTCTCTCTCTCTATTCATTCGTCTAGCCAGACAAGGGCTTGGCTGCTGGTCTAAGGCCAGTATGTTAATTGTTGTTTTCCTGTTGAAACTTTTATTAAACGGTTAGACCTCATGAATCCGGTGGGACTTTGATTTATGTAGTGTCACATTCATTATTCCCTTTTGTGCCTGTAGTGGATTGAGCAGACATGTGGCCACAGTGGAAACACACACACACACACACACATGCACACACACACACACACACACGCACACACACACACACACATGCTCACACACATACATATGTAAGCATGCAAATGCACATACATGCACGCACGCACACACACACACACACACACACACTGCAGCACACGTGTGTCCTGCCAACACTGAGCTTCTGTTTGGATCAGCTTTGGACACAACTGACACGCTCTAAAGTTGCTGTCAAACCTCTGCCTAGGTTAACACACACACGCACACACACACACATGCACACACACACACACACACACACACACACAGTTAACACCCCGCAGTGTGACCCGGTGCCCTTGGCGATCCGTCATCCTGACAGCGCCCACTTGTTTGCCACCTTCCCTGGCTGTGACACACTTGTTTCCAGCCTTTTACACACACACACACACACACATACACACATACACAGACACAAACACAGGCGCCCGGCCTCACACACACAGACACCCTCCTTACACACACACACACACACACACACACACACACACACATACATGTATACCGACACCCCCTCTGTCACACATACACACACCCTTTACACACACACACACACAAACACATAGAGACACACACTTTTTTTTCTAGCCGTCATCAGCTGCCTAATACAAAGTGACACATGGGGAGGTGGGGTGTGTGTGTGGGAGGGGTGTGTGTGTGGGGTGGGGGGGGTGGGGGGCTGAGGAGGACGAGGGCTCTGTGCTGCCATTTAACCCAAACAAGCTCAGATGGCTCTCTGATTTACGAGGGCCTCTGCCTCTCTCCGCCTGCTCTCCTCTCTTTCTCTTCTCTCCTCTCCTCTCCTCTGTCACTCTCCTGTCTCTTCTCCTCTCCTCTCCTCTCCTCTCTCACTTTCCTCCCCTCCCCTCTCCTCTCCTCTCCTCCTCTGCTCTCCTCTCTCCCTGTCCTGTCTCCTCCTCTCTACCCCCTCCCTCGTTTGCTCTCCTCTCTTCTCCTCCTCTCTTCTCCTCTCCTCTCCTCCCCTTTCCTCTCCTCTCCAATACTGTGCTTTCCTTTTTCTCCTCTTCTCTCCTCTCTCCTCTCCACACCTCTCATCTCCTCTCCTCTTCTGGTCTCTAAACCTCTTCTCTCCTGTCCTATCCTCTCCTCCTCACCTCGCCTCTCCTCTACTCTCTCTTCCTCTCCTCTCCTTTCCTCTATTCACCTCACCTCTCTTTTCCTCCCCTTTCCTCTCCTCCTCTTCTTCTCTCCTTTTCTCTATCTTTCTCTCCTCTCCTCACCTCTTCTCTCCTCCTCTCCTCCCTTCTCCTCTCCTCCTCTCTCCTCTCCTCACCTCACCTCGCCTTTCCTTTCCTCCCCTTTCCTCTCCTCCTCTCCTTCTCTGCTTTCCTTTTCTCTTCTATCCTCTCCTCCACTTATCTCCTCTCCTTTCTCCTCTCCTCCTCCCCTCTCCTTCTCTTCTCTCCTCTCCTCTTCTCTCCTTTCTCCTCCTCTCCTCCTCTCCTCTCCTCTCCTCTCCTCTCCTGTCAAGCTGTCATGGCCACGGCGGGGGGACAAGAATGAGCTCCAGGCGCTGGGTGTTCTCTGACTCAAACTGCCAGCGCTGCAGAAACCTGCTCACAATGCACACACACACACACACACACACACACACACACGCACACACACACACACACTCACATTCACACTCACACACACACACTCACACTCACACACACACACACACACACACACACACACACACACACAATAATACCCATGGACAGCACACACACATACACACTTTCACACAGATTTTACTGTGCACGTACACACTGACAATACACCCCCACATAAAAACACACTAACACAGAACACAACACACAGCTGCACACTAACGGCACAAACACACATATACACTCCCTCCCAGAACTGACTGCACATGTACACACTGACAACACACACACACACACATACACACACACACACACACACACAAATACTCACTTACACAGAACGCAACCTGTGTGGCCACATTTACTCATCTGCAGTCACTGGAGAGGAATGTGTGTGTGTGTGTGTGTGTGTGTGTGTGTGTGTGTGTGTGTGTGTGTGTGTGTGTGTGTGTCTGTGTGAAAGTTAAGAAGCCCTTCAGGCATCAGTGGGCAGAGAGGGGGACATACACAAGGGATTACAGTTTGCTAAAGAATATTCCAGATTCACTTGTAATGTGTTTTTGTCGACCTTAACAGATCTTGTGTATCCATCGTGAGGAATGTTGCCACAAGGGTCCTTTATCAGAGGAAACAGATTAAACGTGTCGAGGAGTCTCTCAAGGAGGCCCGAAAGGCAAGGTCGAGAGAAGAGAGGGCTCATTAAAGAAAGTGTTTTCAGCTTTCAGACCATCATCATCTTTATCTGTGAAATTTTAGGGAGGAATTTTAATATTTCCCTCAATTAAAAAGGTCATTAAACTCCCCTAAGCCTGTTAGTCTGTTAATTTCTGTCTCTGAACTTGACATAGCGCCGCCTGAGGTACATTACATTACGTTACATTACATTACACTTAGAAGATGCTTTTATCCAAAGCTACTTACAATAAAGGTCTCAAATTAACCTACTTATGTGCCACTCTCTCTCTATTCTCTCTCTCTCTCGCTCGCTCTCTCTCTCTCTCTCTGTCTCTGTCTCTCTCTCTCTCTCTCCCTCTTCTCTCTCTTCTCTCTCTCTTTCCCTTGTTCCATCTGCAGTGATAAAAAAAGAAGAGAGAAGAGTTTAATTCCGTCAACTTTAAATGCCTAGTGCATGACCTTAGCTCGCTCATAACTTAAAGTAGTGACTCACTGTGACGATATGCAGCAATACTTACAGTACAGTACAGTGCAGGCGTCTAACATGTTATCTGCCTGTAAGG
>CM059266.1:21247821-21255321 GCA_030347295.1 Setipinna tenuifilis | reverse complement strand
GAGAGACACACAAATATTATTAAAACCTTGTCAACCCTTGGTCAGTGCATGGCTACTGTGTGTGCCAGTTACTTAGTCCTTATGGAGCAAAGGGCTGAATTATGTGCATCCCACACTGGCAGACACACACACACACACACACACACACACACACACACACACACACACAGAACGTTTACATGGAGTGGATTAACACACATATGTTCCCTTGCGCTCACACACGTGTACTGTATGTACATGTGTGTATGTATGTGCAAATGTGTGTATGTATGTGTCTTTTTATCCGTGTACATATGTATCATAGTACTATATGCCTTATAGGTATTACATGTATGTATGTATGTATGTACACCTGTATCCGTATGTACTATATGTATATGCGCATATATGTCTGTATTTGAGGAGTCCACGGGAAAAACGGGCATGGTCACAAAATACAAAAAACTGAGAAACTGTATATGTTATTTATAAGTTTGATTTTTAATTAGATTTTGTTGTCAAATGCTACTTTAAAATGAGACTATGCTCGTTGATTCACAGGATTGCTTTTGAAAAAAGCTTGGGATTTAGGTGCATATACTGACAACGGGAGTCAATTGAAAAATGTGATTATGTGACTATGCCCGTTTTTCCCATGCACCCCACCCCCAACCTCACCCCCTCTTATTTACATACAGTATATTATATTTATGTAATATAAGCTGCCCATCATTCTCAGATGAAGCCCCAATGTGGAATGAAGTGGGGATTTCCCAACTGCCCTAGAAAATAGCTTAGCTTGCCACACACACAAAAAACAAAAAAAAAATGCTCCTTTAATGGGCTGGATGTGCCTGTAGGCTGTTTAGCCAGTTTCTTCAAGGAGCAAGTGTGCACATGTCAACACTGCAAGTCAAACAGTACACCTGTTGATTCAATAAAAAAAATATATAAAGAAAAAAGCGTTCAGCTCTCCAGCCAAGGCGAGGAAACAAATGAGCACAAATATAAAAAAAAAAGTTAAGCTCGGTCGACATGAAAGTCCGCATACCTTCGTCACACACACACACTCACACACACACACACACACACACACACACACAATGGCAACTGGTTTGGAACATGCTCCCCCTGATGGGTCGAGATGACTAACTGCATCACTGTCAGGCTCGCATGAACTAACCCTAAAGTAAACGTTGCCCTTGAGGTCCTCTAACGTGGGTTGATAAAGGTTAAATCATCCCTGGGTTGTAAATAAGGCCTATCTGACATGCGGTGTTGACATGGAGGGCCTTGTTAGGCCAGTTTCCCCCTCCCCACCCTCCCTCCTGCCCTTGCTCTCCTCTCCTCTCCCGCCCGCCCGCCCATCTCTCCCGTGTCTCGCTCAAGGCCATGTTGGCCCTGGCCAGGGCTGTGTTGGCTCTGTTCATTCAGTCAAGAAAAAGCCATTACCATCCCTCTCTGTCAGGGGGCCGCAGCGAGCAGTTGGCAAAGAACACTGGCTCCCGACAGAAACAGAAAGCGCCTTTTGATTTTTTATTTTTTATTTTTTTATTTTTTTAGGGGGACGAGTCGGTCGGCATCTCTCTCTGACCCACAGTGGCCTCTTCTTCTTCTGTACGGAGGCCGATTGTGCCTGGAGGCAGGTAGGCGAGGAGAGGCGAGGCTGAGGCTGAGGCGAGGCTGAGGCTGAGGCTGAGGCTGAGGCTGAGGCTGAGGCGAGGCTCTAGAGTCGGTCGGAGTTAGAATCGGAGCGACGCGTGCCAAGTCCAGGAGAGGACACGCAAAGCCGAGGGCCTCCACTCAAATGGACCATGACACCACTATTCAGAGTATCTATTTTATTGCTCTGCCGAAAAAAAAAAACTACATCAACTCCCCGCCAAAATCTGGAAACCCTACAGATGGAAAGTGAACTTTTTTTTTTGGGGTCGTTTTCGAAAATTGATTCAATGGTTCGACATTTAGTCCACTTGATGGACTCGCCGTGGTCCCAAAGCGGGCAATCACATAATAAAAAGCAGAAGGCGGCCTTAGCTTTTTTGGAGAAGGGGAGAGGGTTATTTTTTTTTATACGTTTACGTATTGCTGCATTGCTGGAATTTTGCCCCACTATAGCTGCCTGCCTGCCTGTCAGTCAGGCTACTGTAAAACAAGCAAATCTGATCTGACACCTAATTAGCCAGAGTTATTGTAATCAGTTAGTGGAGTCGTAGCGTAGGCATACATTAGCATCTTATTAGTGTGCTGTGTGCTGCCGAGAGGCCCCCATATGCTTCTGCTGTAGAACGGGTCTCTCCCTATCCCTATTGGTCAGTAATTAGCCAATGCCCCCCCCCTACTGCCCCCCAAAAAAGCCCCTACTGCCCTCTCAAAAGCCCCTACTGCCCCCCCCAAAACCATGAACCGAACGGCACCCAGCTTGTCATGTGTAGTCCACTGGTGGAAGTAATAGCTGATGTGTTCAACTTAAAAAAAAAAAAATTAAAAAACGCAGTCTCTTTCTCTTTTTCGTTGTACTGATTTACTGGACCATATCTACAAACGAATGGGTTTCGGCACTACTAGGCCATCATCATCATCATCATCATTATCGTCATCATCATCATCAACATCAGTGTGTGGAACTGATAGCTGATCCATTAGCTCTGGGGTTTGGGCAAGTGACCCCCTTGCCCACCCAGTCCTAACACCAGACCCCAGAACCCCCCAGACCCCACTTCAGTGCCCCCCTGCCCACACGGCAAGCTATCCTTCCCTTCCCTTCCCTTCCCACACGGAGCCCCTCACTCCCCCCCCTGTCACTCAACGTTCCTCTGTCTCTCTCCTCTCTCCTCTCTGTGCTCAGCGCCAGGCGCGAGGTGGATCTCTGTAAATCCAGAAGCACATTTGCGGGTAAATTATTGGTCTGTGGATGTCATGGCACAGGCATCAGAGCCCCACGCCGTCCCTGGGGCAGAGGGGCTTAAGTGGAAAAGAGGCACATAGCTCATATTTATGGAGATTAGCCGGCCGAGTGTTCCCCCGTGCCCGGCCTCCAATCCACCACCCCCCTCCATTACACCCCCAAACCCGCCACCCCACCCCCCTTTCGCCGGTTTCATGGTGTGGCTGCCAGAGAACCCAGGCCTGTGGATCCCATCAGAGGAGGACTGCAGCAGGGCCTCCGTGTTGGGAGGCTGGGGGGTGGGGGCGGCATGGGGGCGATGGGGGGCGGCTGCTCTGAACCGGCTGGGATGATGGTGGTGGGGTGGTGGTGTGGGGTGGCAATAGGGGGTGGGTGGGGGTTGGGGGAGGGGGTGAAGCGTGGCCTTGCTGAGGGACAGTTTAACGAGGCCCTGTGATGTTTCCAGCTTGAGGGAGCAGGAGGAACGTGAACAAGTGCACCATCGGGCGGGCGGGTGGGCGAAACATCGGCTGAGGTTTCCAGCGAACATGGTCCCACGTCCCCGCCTGGGGGGGGGACTAGCATTCCAGCATCTTTGCTGACTTTTCACTTTTTCCAGTTTTGTTTGGTTTTGCATTTGTGTCGGTTTGCATTTCTGTTTTGTTGCCATTTTGTGTTTTGTTGCCATTTCCTATCCTCATCCATCCGTTAACAGATAGACACATATGGATGATGATAACATATGATTTGGAGCGGGCATATATTCAACCACAGAAGTCATAAGTTAAAGTAGCTTGAGGGTGTATTTATTTTCTATTCAATATCAATAATAAACGACAAAAAAGTGGTGTGTGTGTGTGTGTGTGTGTGAGTGAGTGACAGACAGAGACAGAGAGACAGAGGGACAAAGAGAGTTGTTTAATATTTGTGTATACATTTGAATGTGTATATATTTGAATAGGTGTGCTTGTGTTTGTTTGTGCATTTTAGCCCGTGTGTATTGACAAATGCATGTGAAAATGGATGTAAATGTTAGCATGACGGTACGGCTGCAGGAATACTAATGTAGTTGTCTGTATATTTTGGTGGGTTCGCATAAATGAGGAGGACTGCGTGTTTGTGTGTGTGTGTGTGTGTCTATGTATGTGTGTGTGTGTGTGTGTGTGTGCGCGTGTGTGTGTGTGTTTCATGGTGTCTGACACACTGAAGGACGGTGTGTTTGCATGTGCGTGTGTGTGTGTGCACGCACACGCATGTGTGTGTGTGTGTGTGTGCACGTGTGTGTGTGTGAGTTTCATGGTGTCTGACACACTGAAGGGCGGTGTGTTTGCATGTGCGCATGTGTGTGTGCACGCACGCGCATGTGTGTGTGTGTGTGTGTGTGTGTGTGTGTGTGTGTGCATGTGTGCGTGTGAGTCTCATGGTGTCTGACACACTGAAGGTATTAATGACTGCTTCACAGCTGGCAATCAGCCCATGCTAACGACCTTTGACCTCCACAAATATGGCTGACAACTTTCCCAATTATCGCCAATTGGTCTGAATTATTTTTTCAGGATGAAATTGCTTATCGAAAAAAAAAAAAAGAAAACAAGCCCAGATTCTACTTAAACGATTCCATTTGTTTATCAAAGAGCTAAAGAACGAGATGGTGTAAATGCACAAAGTGCTCTCTCACCATCTCTCTCCCTCTCTCTCACCATCCCTCTCCCTCTCTCTCTCTCGCTCCCTCTCTTTCTCTCTACCTATCTCTCTCTCCCTCTCTCTCTCTCGCTCCCTCTCTTTCTCTCTACCTATCTCTCTCTCCCTCTCTCTCTCTCTCTCAACCTCGCTTTCTCTCTCCATCTCTCTCTCCCTCACTTTCTCTCTCCCTCTCTCCTTTGCTCTCTCTCTCTCTCTCTCTCTCTCTCCCTCTCTTTCACCAACCCCCCTCCTCCCCACATTAACCCCCATGTCCAGCCAGACTCCCCTTCACTCACTCAAGCTGAAATGAACCTTCATGTCATTTGACAGGGCAGACAGCATTTACAGTTTGACAGAAACAAAACTACGTTGGACATGTATCACCACAAGTCTCAAGTCTCAACCCCAACACACACACACACACACACAAATGTGCTCGCACACACACACACACACACACACACACACACACACACAAACACACACACACACACACACACATACACACACACACACACATGTCTCGGAGTGCTGCTCAGCCCTTAATGAATTAGGAGGAGTTCAGAGTCACAGAGAGAGCGAGACAAAGAGTTCAGGCAGGTTCACCTCCTGCACACCACACGGTTCAGCCGGCTAAATGACTAAAAAAGCTGCTCCCAGCCGAGACAAGGACATGGAGAGATAAAAAATGGCTCCATGCTGGGGAAATTTCAGGACTGAAATGGTATCCCATTCTGTTCATTAGAACATTTGCATTCATTCATCTGGCAGATGCTGCGCTCCTGGGGGACGCAGGAGAAGAGCAGCGAGGGGTTTCGCATAGCAGGGGCCACTCACTCTGAGAAACAACACCTGCACATGGACAGACACCATACACCATACATCACATACTACACACCACACACCATACATCATACATCATACAGCACACACACCATACACACCATACACACCGCACACCATACACAACATACACCACACAACACACACCACACAACACACACCATGCACCACACACCGTACACCATACATCACATACTATACACCACACACCATACATCATACAGCACACACACCATACACACCACACAACACACAACATACCCACCTTACACACTATACACCACACACCATACGCGAGCAGCAGCACGCGTTCATAGGACAAAACAATGGCAACAGCACTACTACTAATAATAACTAGAAAAGCACTCACAGAGCGCAGACCTCCGCCAAGGCAGCTTAAGGCTCCACCTTACTATCATTCTCACCATAAGACATTAAAAGACATCTGTAACTATTGAAGATACGTCAAATCCATTAACACTCTACTGAATCAACAATGCCTCAGCTACAAGTTGATGTCAGTTGCATGTCTCTAGTTTGATTAGTTACTTTTCAGTAGCCCATTTTCCACGAGGCCCCTCAAATTTTAGCTTTCTGGATCACGAGATCTGGAATACTACCAGGATCTGGATTATATTCTGGAGTTTGGCAGACCTTATGATGGTCTTATACTGTATTTTTGTACTAAACACTGTGCCCATTATTTGTGAAGTTATAAGCAAAAATGTCCAAATTTCTCGCAATGGTGAAAATTCCTGGATCCAGATGGTTATCCGGATCACCACCAAAAACAAATCAGTTCTAAGTTAGCCCACTTCTGACCTATCCTGAAAATTCATGTGAAGTTCAGATGGTAACAGCACAATAGTAAATTGATGAGAGGTTGTAATAATAATAATAAAATTAAATTTAAACAATATAATAATAATAATAATAGTAGTAGTACAGTAGCACTTTATTTTACAGTTCCTTCTTTAATTTTTCTCCATGTAACAACATGTAATAGTATGTACTTACACTGTGCACCACTAACACTAACCCTAACCCAATGTATTACCGGTATGTAAGTACATAATGTCACATATTGTTACAAATGTTGTTACACTGTACCTAATTCATGTAACAGGGACAGTAAAATAAAATTTAACAAATAACACTTTATTTATGGAGCATTCTAAGTACTTAAAGACACTTTACAAGGTTAAAACTAATAAAACAAGGTTAAACAGTTTGTACAGGTTATGTGAACGCAGTCATGCGTATCTGAATGACATAGCCGGTAGTATGCAGTAACAGAATACAAAAATGTCCAGCAATGCTACAATATCTTGGCCCAGTATCCCTCAGTGAAATCAGGAGTGCTGTGTAAGATTACATGCTGTCAGCGTGAAGCACTAGACTACTATATTAAAAGTGATTCCCATTTGTCAGTGTGATCACCCAGCACACCATAGGGAAATATTACCTCTGCATTTAACCCATCACACACATGAGCAGGGGGGCAGCCATGACAACAGTGCCTGGGGAAAGAGTGTGCAGGGATGATGGGATGTTCATGGTACTACAGTGGCACTTCTGGCAGTTGCTGGATTCGAACCTGTGACCCTCCAGTCACAGGTCCAGGTATCCACCGTACCTGGTGAATTTGAACCTGCGACCCTCTGGTGATAAGTTCGTTACCTGAACCGCCAGGCCACTGCCCCAAACTTTTCTGAGGACAGAACACAACACATGATGGTCAGCCATCATACAGATTTATATTATAATTATACCTGTGTATACCTTTAATATCCTTGGTAACACTTTATTTTACGGTTCCTTTCTAAGTGTTTCTATATGTAACAATATAAAATATTACGTATGTACACTAACACATTTACCCTAATCCTAACTCTAACCCAAACCCAGTGTTACAGTGTAGGTACAAACTTTGTTACACTGTACCTAATGACGTAGATACACAGGGACAGTAAAATACAGTGTCTTTTAAGTGACTGCAAAACACCATGTATATTTTGGCCAGACTTTGACATGACTTTTGGTCATTACAATTCATTCATGAACAATGGGCTAAAGTCAAGTAAATGCTTAAAGTCATGTTAAAGTCT
>CM059266.1:21235321-21242821 GCA_030347295.1 Setipinna tenuifilis | reverse complement strand
ACAGGTAAACACACTCTGTGTGTGTCTGCTTCCTCATGTGAGCTACGTCATGTAGCACAGATGCTGTGTGTATGTGCTGCTCATATCTAATCAGAATGTGTGTGTGTGTGTCATTTTGTTCTGAGGAAGTATAGGAAAAGGGGAGGAGAAGTGATGCCGCCCCCCCGGCTTCGATCCCGGGTCTCTGGGGTACCAAACATGCACCTACAGTAGACTGCAATGCCAAAGAGCCAGGCCAGAGCACACCTACAAGCCTAGGAATGGTCGGGTATATGTGCGTGTGTGTGTGTGTGTGTGTGTGTGTGTAGCCTCTATAAGCGGCATATAAACGACAGCCTCAGAGCATCAGTAGTCACACAACCCTAGTGATGGTCATGTGTGTGTGTGTGTGTTTGTGTGTGTGTGTGTATATGTTTATATTTATGTGTGTGTGTATCTGTGTGTGTGGACATGTATGTGTGTGTAGCCTCTATAAGCAGCATCAGAGCCTCAGTAGACACACAACCCCTAGTGACAGTCACTCGACGGTCACAAAAAAACAACTTTATAAAGCGTGTATGAGAGAAGAGAGATGTTTTTTCTGCACCCAGGGCAAGATGATGAGTCACTGACATGATGAGATCCATCTGCCTTGGGCTTGTGTGTGTGTGTGTGTGTGTATGAAGTGTGTGTTTTAGATGATCACAGTCATAGTGGTAGTTTATTTGTGTAGGCCAGTGTAAAACAAGCTGAGGGTGGACATAGATAGGTTCCCCCTGTGGGTGAGTGACAGGCAGAGAGACGTGGGGACATTAGATGTTTTTTCCTCAGTGTGCTGCTATACTGTATGGGGATCAGGGCAACATGGAGAGAAACACCTGCCTACCATCATCATGACTCCATACACACCCACCCACCACACACACTCACACACACTCACACACATACACACACACACATAAACATATACACATACATACATACACAGGCACACATACCCACAAGCACACATACACATGCACGTACACACATAAACACACACACACACACATAAACATATACACACACATACACATGCACACACAAGCATGGACACATGCACACACACACACACACACGCACACACACACACACACACAAACACACCCCACCACACACACACAACACACACACTCCCCTCTCTGCATCTCCTAGCCTGCCTCTTGTGTAGCAGGGCGCTAAGTCACAGGTACATGTGAGGTAAGTGTTGCAGTCATACAATGGAGTCATTGGAGAGTTTCAGTAAAAGGTTAGCTCCCGTAACCCCCCCCCCCCTCCCCCCTCCCCCTCCACCTCCCTCCACCCCCCTCCCCAAGCGCACAAAACCTTCCATGCAGATATTTCCCCTCTATGTCAACCCTGTTAATGTAGATTATTTCACAAGTCCCTTATTTATGGGAGCTGGGCTTTTAATGTAATTTGATCATTAATATAATCTTTCTCTGTAGCCCACAGGACTTTATTTCCTCATCTCCCAAATGGACACTTACCTTAATGACTATCACAGAATTGTTATTGTCTGATAATCATTTCTGAAGTCCAGACTGAAGAGGGGAAACATAGCTTGTTCGGCCTCTGGTGGGGTGGGGGTGGAGGGGTAAACACTTAACCAATGGGGCAGTTGTTAGGATTCCCCTCTTTTGAGTGGGGCAGTTGTTAGGATACCCTCCATGAGTGGGGCAGTTGTTTAGGATAGGATACCCCTCTACTGAGTGGGGCAGTTGTTAGGGGGGGGGGGGGGGGGGGGGGGGTAAACACTGAACCAATGGGGCAGTTGTTAGGATACCCCTGTACTAAGTTGGGCAGTTGCTAGGATACCCCTGTACTGAGTGGGGAAGTTGTTAGTATACCCCTCTACTGACTGGGGCAGTTGCTATGATACCTTCTACTGAGTGGGACAGTTGCTGGGTTACCCCTGCACTGAGTGGGGCAGTTGTTAGGGATACTGCGTGTGTAAACTGGCCGGTGGCGGTGGCGGTGAGACAAACGATGTGACCCCGGAGCGGCGGCTGCAGACAGATCACCTCCTCTCCTCCGCCGTAATCACCAGCACGCCAGTCATCACTCCCCAGCACCGAATAACTCACCCAGGAGGAATAACTCACCCAGCCATAGCCACCCCCCCCCCCAGCTACCCCAGACACCCCACCACCCCACCCTATCCTACCCCAGCCCCCCCCCCCCCAGCCAGCAGCACTGCACTGCAGATGGCTTTCTCAGACTCACTGTGTCAAAACCGCAGCTTTCCACACCCTGCTCCCTCATCTGTAAACACACACACACACACACACACACACACACACACTGCTAACACAACCTGCATTGGCTTCTGCAGGAAAGAGAGAAAGAGAGAAAGAACGACAGAAAAAACAAGCAAGCTAATCATTTACAGTAAATAACTCTCTCCTCTCTTTCCTCCTTTGCTCCGTTGCCTCGTATAAAACTTGTCAAACATTTATGCAGCCCGATAGTCATTCGCCTTGTTTACTTTAAGATCGTTTAGAAAAAAAAGGGGCCATACTTCAAGTAACACGCACTTTTCTCCTCCTCGTAACAAAATTCCCACGCAGCGCATAGCTAACCATCACAGCAGATCAGCGTTGATGGCCACAGAACATAGATCTCCCAGCGCTGATGAGGTGGTGATGACATCGCCATGGTAACGCATCTGTCTGTCCGCTCCGCTTGCTGTTGGGATGATCATGGAGGGGGGGTGGGGGGTGGGGGGGGGGGCGACACATTTTGGCACCCACTCAGCCAGATCAGATGCTGGCTAAACACAAGCAGACTTAAAGAGGGAACCTCATATCGTGTTCTATGTTCCATATCGGCGTACGGTGCGGTATGTGTGCGGTGTGTGTGTGCGGTGCGGTACAGTACGGTACGTGGCTGTGGCCAAGTCTCTCAGCATGGGGAGGGGGACACACACACCCATCACCCCTCAACCTTTTTTTGTTAAGGTGAGGCCCATGTGAGAAGTCGCAGTGAGTGAGTTACGGAGAACGAACCCGAGGACACTTCATTTTTTTTTTTTTCAAAAAAATTCCTCCACGAGCATGTGGAGCCATCTCTCATGTTCTCCTTCTCCTTCTTCTCCTTCTGCGGCGCTCGTTTCATCTTAATCACAGAGGTGTGGGTAATCATGCTGTAAAACTATTTGAGTGTGTGCTCCATCTGTCTCAAAGCGGAGGAGGAGCGGCGGAGGAGAGGAGAGGAGAGGTGGAGGAGGAGGAGTGGATCTGGTGCATGGGTGGGGGGGTGGGATGGTGGGATGGTGGGGGGGGGGCTGCTCTGCTCCGCTCCCCTCGCTGTCTCAGGCCGCGTCGCAAGTGTAAGCGCGCTGTGTGCTGTGTGCTGTGTGCTGCACTGCACTGGGGGCCTGATTGCATTACCATGTCTGCGCGTCTGCGAGGCCTGCGGGTCTGTGTGTCTGTGTCTGCTGTGTGTCTGCTGTGGCTCTCTCTCTTCTGCTCCACCGCGCTCCTGTTTGTCTGAACCCTGCACTCCGGGCCCGGGGTGACGGGGAGAGGAGCCAAGTGCAGGGGATATTTCACCCAGCTGACACTCTCTCTCCGCATACGCATAAACGCACACACACACACACACACACACACTCACACACAGATACGCATACACATACACACACTCACACACACACACTCACATACACACACACACACACACATACGCATACACATACACACACTCACACACACACACACACACACACTCACACACAGTCACACACACACACACACACACACACACACAAAAACACTCACACACACACACACACACACACTCCGGGACAAGGGTAGCCGGAGGAGGAGGAGGAGGAAGGCGCTTGCTTGTGTAATCTGGTGAAACGGGAGCACATGGTAAGCGGTGGGTTTTGTGGTGAGGCCAAAGTCAGTGTGTCTGTGTCTGTGTCCCTGCCCAGGGAAACACACACACAGAACATGACGTTATGGGTCCCATGAAGAAAGACAACATTTAGCTCAGGCTGCGCCCATGACGATAATAATGCATAATGTCTGCATTCATATAGAGTCGTCAGCGTATTATGAAGAACACAGCTTATAATACAGTTAACATGGTTACATTTATCAATTAAAGTCATTACAATCATTTTATCCCAATAAATACAAAATGGCTTATAATACATTTAACATGGCTTGTTTTGTTTTGTAGACTATTATCAGTTAAAGTCATTACAATCATTTTATTCCAATAAATACAACATGGATAAATCCTGATTGATTAGCTGAGTGCTAAAAAAGACCTCATTACTGTAAGTTACTGAAGTATCATTGGAAATGTTGATGTATGTATTTGATGCTTCATTATTTTAGTAACCAAAGGAAATAATAATCATGCTGTGAATGAGGGAAAAACATTCTGTGCGAGACACTTTTACATGTTTATGGCGATCTGTTAATGTGTTACAGAGCTTGATTAGTCATGACTGTAAACACAGCTGTTTTTTCGACTGAGGGACAATAATGTATGCAAAGATTGGCTTAACAGTTTCAGACATTAATTGCTAGCCCAGACCATATTACTGCTGGCTGAAGACTGTCAGGTGAAGACATAATACAGCAATGAATGTGCTTGGGGGGAAAAAACCCCTATACTCAATCTTTCCCAAAATACCTTATGTGAATATTTGAGCATCTATCTTCATACAATACTAAACCTGTCAAAGTTTATTGGGATAGCTACACTTAAAAGATAAGGTTTAACCTGATAAAATTTCTAATCTTCCGGTAATATTATTGTCTTAATAGTTTACCAGTCTGAGGGGAATCTACCGGCCTTCAGCTACTGTGAGTTATACACATACACAAATACTTGTAAAGGGCTTACTATAAGTACTATATGCAGAACCAGGACAATGTAAAGCTTTTAATAATCACTGGCCAAGTTTATCTAAATGTGGTTATCTACAAGTATTAGCACTGCTGCTTACTAGCTAGCTAGGTCTGCTACTTGATTGGGATCCAGTAGTGAGGTGGCTGAAGTGGTTGTGTTATGGTTAGGTCCACTCCAGGTATATGTTTTTAAATCTTAGTCATAATGCAAAGTAAAAATGTTTATTATATTCCTAACTTGTGTCAGGTTCACACTTCTTAAATATACAAAAATCATGTTATTTTTATAGCTGTATGATTAAAAACCTGAGCAATGTGCCATGTGATATATCAATTGGAGCATTAAATACAACTTAAAATTATACGTGTTGCAGATACCTGCTTGTTATATTCTTTGGACATCTTTCAGGTATTAAATTTAATTACAATGGTTCCCAGAGCCATTTGGAAATACTTACCTATCAAATGTTACTTCACAGTCATTAAATTGACTGGAGCTATTAAATAGTAATCAAATCTTTAGAAAAAATAACACACATAAAAACCCTATGTCTGTGTTTAATTAACAACACAAATGAAATACTTTATGAAAGAAAAAGACATGGAATGGCAGAGATTGTGAGAACAGAGTGCATTAAGGTGCTTGTATTCATTACAACATTCATTACAACGTTCAAGTTTAACTTCAGTTCAAGTTCCACCAATTTTTATTGAGTTAAATTGACTTTTTTTTCCAAAAGGGCTTAACGTGAAAGCCAAGTTTACTGATTATTATCTGTATTATCTTTTCTTTTTCTTCTAAACGTGACAGACTTTACAAAAGCGGACTCTGTTTCTCCATGGCTCTCTAAGTGTGACTGAAGGTGGACACACACACACACACACTTACACACACACGCTTACACACTTACACACACATACACACACAAAACATGTTTTTGTTCACCTTGGTTTATGTGTGCGCCAAGAAGTCTCTCCTGACTCCAGCAATTCATCCAAATGTATATTTACATTTTGCCCTGATTGTCTTAATAGGGTTTTAGTAACCTAAATGCATTTTCCACATTATGCCACACTATCACAAATGTCATCTATCACTAAAACTGTTGCCAAAATAAGAAACCCACTTCTTTTTTTTTCTTTTTTTTTTTCTTTTCACCTCAGCACTCAATACTCGTAATTCATCATTATGTTTCAGTGAATGAAAATGATTCAACAACATATGTTGAGGTTAGTGTAGTTTGTGTGGTGGTGCGTGCCCGTGTGGTCTGTCTGGGCTGAGGTCGGGGGGGTGCGTGGGGGGCGGGGGGGCGCGGGGAGCCAGGTTTAGCTGCAGTGCTCCGTGGGTAATCACAGGCGACATGCAGGGCGGCCATGAAGGAAATCACTTTAGCCTGCGCTAATTACAGTCTAACTGCCCCACCAGACTCATTTTACCACACACACACACCTGAACAGTGTCATGCTGGATTCACTGCTGTCCACACACACACACACACATGTACACACACACACACACACAGACACACACATATACACACACACTTACACACACCTGAACAGTGTCACGCTGGATTCACTGCTGTCCACACACACTCAGACACACACACACACGTACACACACACACATACACACACACTTCATCTCTGCTACGGACAGACACACAGACACACACACACACACACTGTCTTCTCTCATCAGTTTAAATGCAAAACACACACCTCCTGTTAAGCAAACAGACACACTCACACACACTGACACACAAAAAAAGGCTTTTTGGATGTTGTCTTGGATTGCACAATTTGTGTAAGACACACAAACACATCTAGGCGCATGCACTGAGGAGTGGAACTGGTCTCTGTCACCAAACTCCCTCGTCGTTTTGAAAAGAGAATTTTTTCCTAACAGCCACAGATATTCAGGTCCACTATACGCCGTGGTCTATTGCACAACTGTAACACCGCAATAGAAGATGATGTTTTACAACAAAACAGCCAACTTTAAATGGTCTTATCATCCACAGTTGTATGATTTGTACAAAATCTACAATAGACCAAAGATCCCCTTAGTACGGGATCTACATTATACCTGTCAAAGCTGAGTTTTTGCGAGTTGTGATGTACTTTTCTACCCTTTTTACGTAACTGGTACAACACTGAAGGAACAGTTTTCCTGAACTGGCACAAGCTACCATAAAAAGTTAATCGTACTGTTTTCACTTACAGAATACGATTGCCAGTCTTAACTGATTTTTTTTTTCGTACAAACCATAGCGAATCTAGCCCCAGGCAAGACAGACAGCTCAATGTAGCTGTTGTATGGATGTGGTGGCCTGTGTGTGTGTGTGTGTATGTGTGTGTGTATGCGTGCGTGTGTGTGTGTGTGTGCCCACGAGTCTATGTTTGTCCTGGCTGTATATTTTTCATTTGTTTTTAAAAGTTGTTGAAGTTCTTTTTTTAAGTTGTTGTTGACTCTTGCAGTCTCAAAGGAAGTCCAGCAGGACATGGTGTGAGTTTCCATGGCAACAATTCCGCTGGCTTTTTGAGCCGGACCCCCCCACACCCCACCCCCACCCTTTTTTTTTTGGGAGGGCAGCACAAAACCCTCTTT